>CM023943.1:29777849-29864387 GCA_013407115.1 Glycine latifolia
GGGGGTTTAAAAAGTCTTACATAATTCATCGGGTTAGTAGGGGGGGAGGGAGGGGACCAATAATGATAAAAAAAAATTATTTGTCACGAACAACCCTTCATAACAAAAATTAAATTAAAATAATTTTCAGTAAAAAGTAGAAATTAAAATAATTAAATTATAGATGTAAATATTTAAATAATTACATTTTAATTTTATGTGTACAATACAAATTAACACATGAAAAAATTATAAAAAAAACTTTATTTATGAGATAAGAAACAAATAAAACTATTTAAACATGATTGTTAATACTACAATATGAAAAAAGGAATATACACTGATACTATAAAATAATTTTACATAATTATTTAATCACGCATCAATGTCTATAATAAAATTTTATAATAACTACTTAAAAATCATATAAACAATAATTTGTAATTAAATTACATTATAAAACTATTTTATATAACCAATACATAACCATTAATATACTTGCTTTAGCCTATACTATATCAGTTACTACGTAATTGAACATAATGTGTTCTATTAATAAAAGAATTTATTAAAATATATTCTGCATTTCTACTAATAAAAGAATTTAAAATTTTCAAAAGAATTAAAATGAATGACTTTTCTAAGTTTATCTTTTATTTTTCAAGGATATTTATTTAACAATCATGGACTGGAGTTACACAAAAAAAGTTCACAGTACATGTACAACACTTAAAAAGTATTTAAAATAGAGTAAAATCTTATCCAATAATTATAAAATAATAAAATAAAAATTTATAATCAAAATATTAACTTTAAAACTTTTAAAAAAATGAGGGAGGGGGCATGATCCCATTGAACAAGAAATGGGTCCACCCTGATTTGAATCTAATTCAAGCTCTGACAAAATTAATTTGTGAAGAGAGAGTTATTTCTAACTTATAAAATTTAATTTAATCAATATTATTAGTTAACGTGAGATATCCAATTATTATGACTAAAAATTTTAAATATTTTTTTTTAAGAATGAAAGTTATATACTTTTCGAGAAGGGTTTGATGGCATTTGTGGAAATCGAGTATTTTCGTGTTAAGAGAAACTCTTTCAAATAAATTTTTTTTTTAGTGGAACTCAACCGATAATTTTAAAGCAACTTTCTTACTATTATTTTTTGAAAGAAAAAATGCCTTTCATGATATGTATGGTCAAGGTCATTAAGACGATGATGCTTGATCATTGACAGTTCATTACCGATGGCCATGGTTTGTTGAAGGTTATTGGACAATTGGCCTGCAGGCCTAGTGCACTTGAAGTTAGAAGAGAGAGACAATCCATTCTTCAGTCACATTAACTGGACCAGCACCCGTTAAAGAAGGCACACTTAATCCCATCATTGATTGGAAAATAAGATTGTAGCGATATATGCCAAAGAAAGAAGCAATGAAGAGACAATTTTGTCTACTTGAATCCATAGTATGGATCCTAACCATAGAACAACCTTACTATTAAACAACGATGTACTAAATTTTGATTACCATTGAAATTGTAGGAACATCAAATATTCGCCTTTTCATTCAAAAATAAAAAATTCTATAACGTGAAACAAAGGCTGCTAGTTTTGATTTTTGAATAGGATCTTGCTATTAGGTATCAACAACAATAGGACCTGAATTTGGAGGATCTATAACGCCCATTAAAATCAATAGATACACCCACCTCAAGTATATAATCTGGGTAGATGATGAATTGTGAATTATGGATCATTCTGTTAACGAGATTGTGTTGTTCTCTGCTGGCACAGTTCCTGAATGTGCCTTTGCCTTCTATTATTTGATCAGCATGTGTTCCGGCATGCTTTCCGCTCTATTCCCATGGATCCATGCTTCTTTTTGTTCTATCTCTTCCCCGCATTTATTTCGCTTCATTTATTTATCTTCTTTCCAATCCTCGACATTGGATGTGCCACTTCACGTGTAGAAGTTAACACAATGATAAAATCTAAATAGGTTTATTTAAATATTTGTGGTGTTATTTAAAAAAAACATTATATATATATAATTTGTTATTATTATTTTTTAATCCCAAGTTTTATCCTTGACAAAAAAAATAGAGAAACTCGGCCATTAAAGCCACAATCCAAAAAGAAAATTTAAAAACCAGTACAATTCAAACTTGTTTTCAAATGAAAGTCTTTTTTGAAGCTATATTAATTTATTTTTTCCGGTGTAATTGAATAAGCCCATTTTTTTATACTTCATTTACATTTTAATTCTTTTATTTTTCTTTTGTCAGGTTCATTTTTTTTACAGATTGTCAGATTGATTTTTGAAATCAATAAATTTGGAGGGTACCTTAAACAGTACATTACGAAGCATATACTAATATTATTAAAGCTGAAGGCAATTTAATTCCACTCGAGGGAGAGAGAGAATCCCGGAGAACCGTGCGTGGGCTTAATATTAAACTCATTAAATTAATTATCTCAATTCTTTGATGCGATTTTAAAATCATAAGCTCGATTTCTTGACAAAAAAAATGATGAACTATACGTGCAAGACAACGAAGCTCCCGCTTTACTATTTTAATACAAATTATTGGAGTTCATAGTTCAAATACAAAGAGAAAGAGATCAATGAAGTGGTTGTTAATTCATTACCCTTACCTTACGTAGACCTTAGTTTTTGAGCGGAACTCGTTTAAATTAAATGTTTTTTACTTCATAGATGAGGCGGGTTATGAAATCTGTGACAAGGGTGGTGCATCTGTGTAAGTACATTTGGTACTTTTGTCTCTACATTTTATTTATATATATATAAAAATAATTATCTTTCCCGATAAAAAAAGTAAATATTTTTTGGGAAAACTTTTGCTGTTTACTAAAATAATGTAATAACAATTTCTTTTTTTAATTTTGGCTGTTTTGAAAACAGCGTGAACAGAGACAAACCTTGATTTAAGATGCGATATAAACCGTTCATTCTCCGCTTCTCAGGCTCTCAGCTCTCTTTTTCTCATTTTACTGTCCAGCAGGCGAAACCCCATGGCCCACACTATCATGTCGTTGTCATCTTCTGACCAAAATACCCTTTATTTCACGAAGCAAAGACATAAGAACGAAGGATAATTGAGTCATTCACTTAGCCTCACCAATAATTCTGGTAATGCTCATCACTCATGCATACTAAACTATACAATTTATGCGTACCAGTTGACAAAACCAAGTTTTTTCTTTCTTTTTTGTGCGTGTTGGATATCCTTTGGAATTGAATCTATCAATAAAGGATTATTTCAGTGTGATCATGAAAACAAAAATCATTTCACTTCACAGTGTCACGTATTCAAACACATACTTTCATTATTTGAAGAAGGAGAAAAAATGGCTTCAGGCTTTAGCTTTTGTTGGCATACGTGTAACTAAACTACAACATATATACATAGATAGACCGTACACTGTGAAAAAAGTTTTAATGAGCATTGAGGATGAGGGAGAGAAGGGGAACTTTGATTGAGATGCAACGTGCAGGTTGTTTGTACTTTAATCGATTCGTCAACAAAGCCATGGATTCTCTCTTCACCACTTACTTCTTTGCTTTTTTTGGTTTCTCTTTCACTATTTTTATTTCTCACAATCACAAGAATCAAAATTTTTATTAGTATTTTTTTATTATAAATTTCATTAGTATTTAAATCTAAATGTACATTTGTTTTATATAAAATTTTAGGTAAATTACGTCTTGAGACTTATCAAAATCAAAACACACTTCAAAGTTTAAATAGTGTTTATATAAATACTAACAAATTAATTATTAATAACATTTTTACATTGGTAGCAAATTTGAAACCCTTGTCTTTCATTAGATATATAACATATAAGCACGATTTTTATTAACTGAGTCTTTTGTTGACAAGATTGCAATAGTACATGCAACTGTGCAAGGGCTAGTTATTAAGTACTAGGTATACATTTAATTGGTAGCCATTCGCATAGTCTGTACAAAGAAAATACAAACCAAGACTCATTTTCTTTTTTTTTGTCATCCACAAAACCAAGACTCGTAATATCAAGTAATGAGCATTTAATTTTAGTTATCTAAGTTTTGATTGAAAACTATTCCAAAATTATTAATTACTACGAGTAAAAAAGTAACCTTATTGAACGATATTTTAATGACACACTATAGCTCCTTAATTTCTTTTTACTCGCTTAACTGGAGAACGATATATTTTCAATTTAACAAAGTAATCAAGTAACGATAAAATAGAAAAGTGAAAGACAATAAAAAAATATTGACTATTTTAAAATAAAGATGATAACACAATTAATTTATTTAGGATTTTGAAAAAAAAAGTAATTTATTTAGGAAGCTAATACAAAGAATTCAGTGTTTTCTCATCATGAGTATTTTATTATTCTGTTTTTTAGGAGGAAGTGTTTTATTATTCTAGAAAAGGGTGAAGGGGCCATCATATTCCATTTTTGAATATATATACACGTTTTAGTAACAATGACATGTTAATGTACAATTTATATATAATTTAGATTAGATACTCCAAACTATTTTTTTCTAGTTCTACCGGTATGTGGTTAATAGAGTTGATCAGTGGAGTATTTAGTCTATTTTTAAATAACAAAATATAAAAGGAATATTTCTGTAATTACTTAATACTTTTAAATGAAATTTAATATATATTTTTTCTGGATAGCAGACCTGATGAGATGTTAGTGTGTGTCAAAAAGCGAATTTGATACGTAATTATAAATACACACAAATACACACATGTAAGGAGAAAAGAAGAGGTTGGTTCTTTGAATTCTTTATTTCCTGCTTTGGAGGTAGCTTGAGATGATGGAATTCTTCCTATCTTAGAATAGAATTTGACTGAATATATACTAAGGATAAAAACCAATCAATCCTTGCCTTATTAAACTTGTTAATCTACTTGATTTCTTATTGGATATCGCCACCTATGCTAATCAACTTTATAGAGAATTGCTTGTCAGGGTGAACTCAAGATAATACTATCATTTAACTAACCACAAAGGTCTATGATCAGCATCTACCAAAAAGGGAGGAAAGAAGATCACTAACCAATACGGTAACTGAAGAGATTTATATGCTTTTCACGGGCTTGGTACAGTAGTTTTTCACTTTTTTAAATTTAAAGTCCCCAAGACAGTCATCTAACAACCAATTTTTTTTTTTTACCTTTTTATTTATTTTGAATTTTAACAGTAGTAGTTAAAAAAATTCCACTCACTCAAACAAGAAAATACTACTATTGACTTTTATAATAGTTATAAAAGTTATACTTAGAGTAGTTTATAATTAAGTTAATACTATCATTTCTTTAAAATTAATAATAACACATAAAATTGAACTTATATAATGTTTTCAAGAATGTCGTATTTGAAATTGACATGAGTGCATTTTGAACTTGGCTGATTTTGAAATTAAATCTCACCTAAATTAGGTGCTATCGATGTTCATCCGAACTTTTTTCCTCAAATAAAAATGATTATTGATATAAAACGGTATCATGACAATTATCATAATATAATCATCAGTATATAAAATGTAACCTAAAGTTGAATTTAATTTCATATAGGTTAACCAATAACCATAATAATACCTTAATTGATGGAAGTATATATTGACATTTGCACAACAAGGTCATTAATGCAGGCTGATTCGTACTCGTACCATAAGCATATGGTAAATAATGGCATCGATCATTAGATTAGTGTGTATAGTGGCATTAATAAAGTGGACCTAGTCTTTTTCTTTTGAGGGGGAGAGATGAGAGTGAGAAAAAATAAGTTTGATACAAAATGCGTGAGAAACCGGAAAGAAATATCTGACTGTTAGAATCATAGAATGAAACAGGTACATATGATTGGACGGCCATGATGTCATGATTTCCAGTCTCCACTTCATATCATTCATTCATTCCCCCAATAAATTATTTAACACAACACAAACCCTTTTTTTTTCTTCTTTCGAGAGTCTGAAAGATGAAAATATATAATATCCGTGCATCGCGGGTGGTCCCCAGCGTATCCTCCCTCCATCTCTTCAGATCCAGCCGTGCAACGCGAATCATGAGATTCCCTTCCACACCCACTTCGGTACACATGATAACACTTTATCAAACCCCCCTCCCCTCCGCGATAAATAAAACACTGTCGGTCTTCCCATCCCCGACGAGTCGCGAGAAAATAGCGACATATAAGGAAAAATCTCGTCCCCATTTGGTCCACGGCTTTTACGTACACCCGTTTTCTGCGGCTCCTCTTTCCATCCTTCTCAACGGATAAGATATTAAGATCACCTTCTCACACTTCTCATCCAACGGCTCCTATCATCCTTCCGCACCACGTGTCTTCTTAATAATTGCTCACACACAAAAAACATCACCAGTTTCAGTAGTTCATAGTTCAGTTCAGCAGCACCACCTATTTAACCATGGTTAATTTCTAACCTTACCGGGCAGCATAAACATAAACTCCTTATCCTCGCTCTTTCTCTCTCCGTCTTTCTCTCACTCACACCACACAACACACAAACACATTATTACATACTACTACTACTACTCTTGCGGTCTCGCTTTGGTGTTTAATGGCGTCTCAGATCTAACATAACAGTGCAAGTGGTTCATCGTTGTTGTGAGTTGGTTGTTAAACGACGGCGTTTGGTTTTATTAGTATGCAGAGAATGGCGTACACGTTTTCGTTTCCGGAGGAGGTGCTGGAGCACGTGTTCTCGTTCATATGGAGCGAGAGGGACAGGAACGCGATCTCGCTGGTGTGCAAGTCGTGGTACGAGATCGAGAGGTGGTGCAGGATGAAGGTGTTCGTGGGGAACTGCTACGCGGTGAGCCCTGTGTTGGTGATCAAGCGCTTCCCGGAGCTGAGATCCATTGCGCTCAAAGGGAAGCCGCACTTCGCGGACTTCAATTTGGTACCCGAGGGTTGGGGAGGTTACGTTTGCCCCTGGATCGCTGCCATGGCCCGCGCCTTCCCCTGCCTCGAAGAGATCAGGCTCAAGAGGATGGTCATCACCGACGAGAGCTTGGAGCTCATCGCTAAGTCCTTCAAGAACTTCAAGGTCTTGGTTCTTGCTTCCTGTGAGGGTTTTACTACCGATGGACTTGCCGCCATTGCTTCCAACTGCAGGTTTCTTTCTTTATTTTCTTTTCTTCTTCTCTCTGTTTTGATCCTCTCTTTTCTTTTAGTAGAGTCAAACGATACATTGCTGGAACTTCTGGATTCTGATTGGTAGTGAACACTATGTAGCTATATGCTATAGCTATAACCTCTGCTTCGGATCGTCGCTTTTGAGTGTGGTTTTGCGTTATGGTTAATGTGAACCACTGCTCTCTCGCCGTTTTCAAGCTCATGTTTGGCCCATTTGTGTTTCTCATAAATGAAGTGTTAAATGTTTTCGATTTTTTTACTTACGTCTTTGAGTTAGGGCTTAGTTCTTAAGAACTGGGGTTCATTCAAATCGAAATTACTCTGTTTTTTCAAGTTTGTAATTTGAGTGTTTGGAACGAACGTTGTGTGAATTTGAGAGACGTCTCGTTATTTTTATTTGGTTTTCCAGGTTTACTGGAGTATGCTAGATTCGTTTTCCTTCCCTTTCAAACATTTCTAACGTTTTCCGTTTGGTTTGTGTTGTGTTTGTGGCGCTATTTGTAAAAAGATGTGAAATTTTGGCATCGCGAGTATGGTTGATTATGAATGTCTGTGATGTGATTACGGGGTTTAGATTTCGCAAAGTCTTGGTTTAAATGACTACTTGTACTAGTTTGTATTCCTTATATTATTATTATGATTTTGATTATTATTATTATTAATTTCACTTTCCAGCCATCGGGAATTGGGGTATTCAATACGAGGTTGTTAACATTATTAAAATTTGGAGAGTTAATTTCCTCTGCTTATTATGCATCCCGGTTTTTTTTTTTCTGTGTACTTCTAATTATAGAGTTCAATTCTGATACACGACCATCTAATTAAATATTAAATTTACTTATATTTTATGACGTGACAATTTACTTTATAATTGATTGACAAGTTAACAGTTTTTGTAATGACAATGCATTTTTATTAAATCCATAGTTAAATATATAACCTGTATTTTTTCCGTCTATTCTTAATTGATAAACTTGCATGTTTAGAGGGGGGAGGGACACTTTTCGTTTGATTACGGATAACGGATTAGAGGCGGTAGTCTGAAACATTTGGGAAAAATTTATATCGGTTTCTTCTAAACTTTGGCTTTACGTTTGGTGCGTCTGTGTTAAATAGGATGATATGCTCATATTGGGTCATTACCAACAACGATGTTAAAGTTTGGCTCTGTTGTTTAATGTACTACATTTTGCTTTAAGAAACCCAGAGGATGCGAGTTTCTGAACTGAAGTGTCTTGATAGTCTTTGATAAATCTACTGTCTCTGCTTGTGCATTGTAGGAATCTAAGGGAATTGGACTTGCAGGAGAGTGAAGTGGAGGACCTTAGCGGGCACTGGCTAAGCCATTTTCCTGATTCCTACACTTCATTAGTTTCACTTAACATCTCTTGCTTAAACAATGAGGTGAGTTTATCTGCATTAGAGCGTCTGCTTGGGAGGTGTCCGAACCTGCGGACCCTCCGTCTCAATCGTGCCGTGCCCCTTGATAGACTACCCAACCTACTTCTCCGGTGTCCTCAGTTGGTTGAGTTAGGCACAGGAGTCTACTCAACTGAGATGCGACCGGAGGTCTTCTCAAACCTGGAAGCAGCATTTTCTGGTTGCAAGCACTTGAAGAGCTTGTCTGGCTTTTGGGATGTGCTCCCATCCTACCTTCCAGCTGTCTACCCCATCTGCTCCAGGCTAACATCGCTAAACTTGAGTTATGCTATTATTCAAAGCTCTGATCTTATTAAGCTTATCAGTCAATGCCCAAATTTGTTGCGATTATGGGTATGTATTTTATTTAGTGCTAGTCCCATGTCTATATTTCGTCTCTGATTTACTGACTGGCCTGGAGTGTCATACTTTAAACTCTTAGCTAATTAAGGTGATTGCTACAGGTGCTGGATTACATAGAAGATGTTGGTCTTTATGCCCTTGCTGCATCATGTAAGGATCTAAGGGAGTTAAGGGTGTTTCCGTCTGAACCGTTTGGTTTAGAACCAAATGTTGCATTGACAGAACAGGGCCTTGTCTCTGTGTCTGAAGGTTGCCCCAAGCTCCAATCGGTTCTATATTTTTGTCGTCAAATGTCGAATGCAGCCCTACATACAATTGCACGGAATAGGCCTAATTTGACTCGTTTTCGGCTTTGTATTATTGAGCCTCGAACTCCTGACTATCTAACCCAGGAACCCCTGGATTCTGGTTTTGGAGCTATTGTAGAGCAATGCAAGGATCTTCAACGCCTATCCCTGTCTGGTCTTCTTACTGACCGTGTTTTCGAGTATATTGGGACTTATGCGAAGAAGCTGGAGATGCTATCTGTGGCTTTTGCTGGAGATAGTGATGTGGGACTTCACCATGTGCTGTCAGGGTGTGATAATCTTAGGAAGCTGGAGATAAGGGATTGCCCCTTTGGTGACAAGGCCCTTTTGGCAAATGCTGAAAAGCTGGAGACAATGCGATCCCTTTGGATGTCCTCCTGCTCAGTGAGTTATGGAGCATGTAAGCTACTGGGTCAGAAAATGCCCAGACTCAACGTTGAAGTCATTGATGAAAGAGGACCTCCAGATTCAAGGCCAGATGATTGTCCTGTTGAGAAGCTTTATATATACAGGACTGTTGCCGGGCCAAGGTTGGACATGCCTGGTTTTGTGTGGACAATGGAAGATGATTCTTCACTAAGGCTTGAGTGATCACGCGGTGGATTGAGCCAAGGAAATCTAATACCTCTTTGGTTTGTGATATCTATAATGGCAGGTACATGCTCAGTATGCAATTCTCTAGTGAATTTACTGTTGCCTGGCTTATATATATATAGTTGCAGACTTGCAGATATGGTTTGTGGTACTGGTTGAGCATGGTACAGGAGAGATTACACCGAAAGCTTGAGCTCGATTGCCATTCATTTTACACTTTGGCTGAGCTACGGGATACCAATTTTACTGATTTATAGAGTCTGAAACTGTGTTGTTGTATGTGCGTTAGATGCAGTTATATTATTCTTCATACTATTATATTTGCGGGCTTCAATTTATTTGTATGTTAACTTTGTCTTTCGTAGTAGGATGTTGGACACATTTGTCATTGTTAGCCTTCCCAATGAATAATATTCGTATTCTCATGCAGCCAGCGTTGTTAGCTCTTTGCACTTTTGATGCATTTATGCCCATTTGTATGTTTGCTTGCTCGTTGGATTCAAAGTCACTCTTTTGGGATTCACAAGAGTTCCAACACGAATACCGTAGGAGATATTTAATTTGTTTTCATTGGACTATGGCTTTATCTTAGGTCATATAGAAGCTCCAAATCCTTGGCTTAGTGGACTATGTTGTGTTTGGTGAAATATCCCTATAAGCATAAGAAAACTCTAAACTATTCTAAAAGACCTGTGAAGAAAGTAAAAAGGTAAGCTTGTATAAGCATATCAGCTCCTACCGGTTGAAACAGCTTTATTGAACCCTATAATCTATGAATAGCTTTTCACCCAACTTTTAGTTGTTTCTGTTTCATTCAAATGCTGCTCAATAAATTACTAGAAGTGTAGAATCATTCTCAACGAATCAGGTTTTATTTAATCTTTTCATTATTTTTATTGCTCATATACTTAAAGTTGTGTTTTGGTATCCTGTTCATGGGTTCGAATTCGAAGATAGTTTCAGTCTCTTTGCATATGTAAGAGTAAAACTGTTTATAATATTCATCTTCTTTACATGCGTATTGTGTGGAGTCCCGAGAGGTACGTAATATTTATTTTAGTTTTATATACTTAACATATATTATTTTATGCCGCTGAATGGTGAGTTATCTAGCTCTTACGCCTTTTACCCATTTAAGCTGAAAAAGAGTGGAGACGTAAACTTGCTTCATTTTAGAAGATTATGATTATGTTTTTACTTTAACAGCTTGCTAAATCGAAATCCAAATAGCAGTGTGTACAAGGCTAAAAGCCTGCAAATGGATCTTTGGTGCTCTCTTCCTCCTGAGAACTAGAGAGAATCCAGTAAAGCTTTTTTTGTAAGTTTTGCTTGCGGAGGAGAGCGATCAGGTTTTCAGGTGGCTTTGGCAGGCTAATTAGTGAATGGCCCAAATTTTGTGGCACTGTCAATGCTATGGCATTTTGAAAAAGCAAAAGAAATAAGAAAGGCTAAATCGCCTCAGCCTCAGGTGTGGTGACATCTGCTTTTCATTCAATGTTATCGGGGAAAGAGAGGAGGAGAGCCTCGACTGGTGAGCCACGTGATAGATTCGGTGACATTGGATGGTGTCCCTCCCTTTTTCCTTCATTCAACTTCTCTTTTCTACTACCCACCTGACAGTAAATAATAACAATGACTCAGTAATCTAATAATTTAATCAGCGAGAAAAGAAACTCAGATTCTGTTCTAATTAAGGAGCAAAATGGGTACCACACAAGTGACAATACCATAGTTTCAAAAACCTTTGTTAACATGTCAATTATATTTCGGAGAAGAGGGTGTGATCAACAACTCTTCTTTTTTAAAAAGGAAACTGAAAATCAGTAGAAAAAAAAAAGAGAGAGAGAGAAAACTGTGCCGGGTAGGACAAGTAGGCAAGACAAGAACATTATGTTGCACGGACACTTTCGTCCCCACCAAACTTATCCAATCAATAAAGAAAAAGTAGTGAAAGAAAGAAAGAAAGAAAAGGGTCAAGGTGTGGTGAGGCCTCGTTTTATTAGTTAATGATGGCCGCACGTTTCATGTTCATGATCATCATCATTTATATTCTCTTATTATTATGGTCCTTTGATCATTAATTCACCCAGTTCCCTGTTGTTCCGTATCGTTCATTCGGTTCTCACTGTTCTTTCGCACACTTATTATTATAGTATTACAGTCGCAAATGGATGTTGTATGATTACAAAAGTTCCGATGACGCTGTTGCCCATATCACTTCCGTACTCCTTAGGTAAAGTCATGCTACGCTTTAACCTTCTTATTTGTAAAAAGGAATGGAAGCAAAAAGGAAAAAAATCAGAAATAAATTTTAGACCATTTAGATGTATAAGTTCTAATATCAACATATAGATTGATTGTTTTAAAATCTTCAAGTTCAATTATTAGATGAATTATTTTAGTAGATCTCTGCTACCAATTCCAATTTCGCGCGCGAGGCCCAATATGATTTTTTGGTCAATAACAATTATCATTGTTGAATAATCTACTCATCATCAGGGTTTAGGGCCTCAATAATATGTAGGCCTGTGCTACATACACTATATAGTTTTCTTATACACTATATAGGTACAGTGGAATTCCAAGCTTACCCTTACCCTTTTATTAAGTTTAATTAAAATTAAAAAGTTTGAAAACCGCGCCTCCGTTTCGCTTTCTCACTATTCTTCTTCCTTTCTTCTCTTCCCTTTCTCACTATTCCAAGCTTCCTTTCCTCCTTCCGCAGCACCGTGTACCCAGGTCCTTCTCCGGTGGCGTTGATATAGGCAGTGGAGCTCCGTTGTTGCGGCGTCGTTGTTGGTGGTGGAGGTCGGTTTTCGCGGTTCCTCGACGAAGGTCAGTTTTCTAGTCTGGTTGTGGTTGCGTACGGATTGGTGAATCCGTGAAGATTGCACGGATTGAAGGATCCGTATTAAGAAATAATGTACATACGGATTAGGTAATCCGCGAGGACCATACGGATTGCATAATCCGTAAACTCCATACGGATCAAGTAATCCGTATGGTTCTCACGGATTACCTAATCCGTATGTACATTATTTCTTAATACGGATCAGTCAATCCGTAAGAAGGCCATTATTTCTTAATACGGATCCGTCAATCCGTAGTCTTCATACAAGCGTTAGGCCTAATACGGATTAGGTAATCCGTGAGGACCATACGGATTAGTTGATCCGTATGTAGTTTACGGATTATTCAATCCGTATGATCCTCACGGATTACCTAATCCGTATTAGGCCTAACGCTTGTATGAAGGCTACGGATTGACGGATCCGTATTAAGAAATAATGGCCTTCTTACGGATTGACTGATCCGTGTATTACTTACGGATTAGGTAATCCGTATTCAGTTTACGGATTGATTAATCCGTATGATTCATACGGATTACCTAATTCGTAAGGAATACACGGATCAGTCAATCCGTATGCTTCTAATTTAATCTTTTTGTTTGTTAATTTAAATATTTAAATAATTGAATATGAGTTGCATATTGTTATATTCTGAAATACATGTTTTGTGATAGCTTATGAAATACATTCAATAAAGTTTTGGATTTGGAATAGTAATTTAAAACATTGGATTGGTTGCGACCCTTGTAATTTTTTCCAATGCATGACACAATCCACATATGTTGTTGTGAAGAGTTTTTTTCTCTTTAGATGAATTCCAAGTAGCTTAATTTTCATTATCTTGACAATATACAATTTGATAACATGTGGACCTTGAACCTATTCTACGATTGTAACAAATGTGGCTTCCTTAGTTTCTTTCAATGATGATGAACCCTTAAGAATAAAGAAGAACAACCATTAGACAAGTAGAATGCAAATATAGTAACCACAAATACATATATTATACTATATAAAGCTGATTATGTTAGGATTTAATGTCAAAGGTCATGAAAATTGTATGAGTAACATGTAGGATATGCGATGGACATTGATGTTGACTAGCTTGTGGGTTGAACAGATATGAGTATGGGTTTATGATTTATGGCATTGGAACCTTTGCCTATGATATGTATAGATGTTTGTTATTTGTTTGTATTTAGTTTATGAGTAACTTGATTAAGCATATGACTTATACAGATTATGGCAAGAACTAGAGGAGGAGTGCATCGGCCTCTAGGGAGATCTGCAACCCGAGTGTCAGGAACACACATCTCCACCGATGATGAAGAACAGGTGGTGGATGGACGACGTAGGCCAACCGCATCGGCTAGGAGACAACGGGCTGCTGAGGCTGTTGCTGAGCAACCCGTTGTTGCCGAAGGCGAGATGGAGCATGACATTCCACAGATTCCACAGACACAGGATGTTGTCACGGAGTCAGTGTCGTTCCCCGGTGGGCCTGAAGATCCATCAGTTTTAACAGATTACGATAACCATGTAGCTCTCAGAGTCTGGTCTGGAGAGGTAAAAACTTTGTTTAAGTACAACACCTTCTTTGATTGAACGAGTCTTGGAATGTTTGTTAACAACATTCATTTTTAACAGGAGCGTCCTGAGTTAAAATTGGCTTCTCATGGACGTAAGGTGACAAAATTTGGGAAGCCGGCAGCTCAGATTGAAGGATTGGTTGTGTCAACCGGTTTAAGCCCTTTAGTTGAGACTTCTGTGGAGACAGGTGACCGAGGGTTGCTTTCTGCGTTTGTAGAGAGATGGCACCCAGAGACGAGCAGCTTCCACTTGCCCGTTGGAGAACTTAGCATCACCTTGGATGATGTGGCATCACTGCTGCATCTTCCAATTGCTGGAGCTTTCCAGACATATGATCCGATTGACATGGGCGACGCGTTAACATTACTAGTGGAGCTGCTAGCGGTCACAGTTGAGGATGCAGAAGCTGAGATGGAGCATTGTCACGGTGCATACGTGCGGCTCTCATGGCTCCGAGAGTTATATGCTACCAAGTGTGCGGCAAGGCATTGGCCAGAAGCAGCTAGAGCGTATTTGCTGCACCTAGTCGGATGTACATTGTTTGCGAACAAGAGTGCCACACATATTAGTGTGGCATTCTTAGACGCATTCCGAGACATGGACCAGGCAGCTGGGTATGCATGGGGCGCAGGCGCTCTGGTCCACATTTATGAAAATTTGAACTATGCCTGCCAGCACCACGGGAAGCACCTTGCGGGTTATATTTCTTTGTTACAGGTAATGGTTATGCCTTAATTTGTCTATATGGTTTAAGGAACTTTTCATTCATTTTCTTAGCGTGCGATTTGCTAATACTTAATACGTTGTTTAATATTGCAGTGCTGGATCTATGAACATTTTCCCACTGTTGGAAATGTCATACCAGATCCACACTACGATGAGAGGTCCCCCCCGTGCATGCCGGTGGAAGTCTTCAAAGCCTTTACCAGTTTCGACGTATTGGAGGAGGCTTGATAGATTGACCCTGGATGATGTGTGTTGGATGCCTTACAGGGATCATCGTCGACATAAGGAGTTCGACATGATTTCACTGTATTCAGGGTACCTTCGATGGGGTTCGTCCATGGTTAGACATCAGCCGCATCGAGTCCTCAGGCAATATGGGTTTGTCCAGCGTATACCAGAGCTGATCCAGGATGACTCCCCGACCACAGACCAGGTTGATGACAGGTGGACCCATTTCTCAGAGCACATGGTTGAGACTGGGGATGTGGTCACATATCCCAGTCAGTTTGCACCTGCATATATGGAATGGTATTACCGCATTTCTCATCCCTTTATGTTACCACCGGAGGCTGGGGAGCCAAGTCGACATCCTATGCGAGTCACGACGACTGTTGCGGACCTGGCTACTATGACGCAGAGACACACATCACCACCGGCTCATGCACGGGAAGAACCTTCTGATGATACACATATGCCTTCACATGCAGTGGTAGACATACTTGTTACCTGTTGTTTTTAATGTGCTTTGCCAAAGTTATTGATTATTAATGTGCTTTTTTAAATATTGTTTCAGGGTATGTGCCAGAGGATACGAGAGGGGTTGCAAGAGATGATAGACTTGCAGTTAGTGACCCCAGGCACAGCCGCGTATTCACATACACAACGTCTGTTGGAGTTTGCACGTAGTGTTACCGATGACAGAAATGTGTATGTGCGATCAGCTCGGGTGAGGGGGGACACAGAGGAGACGTGTTGATGACAGGGAATGAAGACCTAGATGTTATTTTTTTGTATGGGTTGCACATTAGACACAAATGTAGTGAATTTCTTATGTTGACTTATTTACTTATAAGACATGAATGACATTTTTATATATCATATTAATGATTCCGCTCTGGTCCATAAGTTTACGGAAATTTGCAATACAATCAAATACAAGTAGCGTGCGTAATAAATAACTTTTTATCCATCTCCTAAATTCACATATTCGGCTGAGAAAAACATGGAATTACAATACATTTTCATTCGATCAATGTAATGTGTTGCCCATTGTTTAGCTTCATTGAAACAGTGTGCAGGCCACAACAAAGCAATACTGGGGATTGGGCTATTCTCCGTCAATTGAATCTGTTTAAATTACCAATTATTAGGAAACAATGTTAGGACGCAATGTGAAATCATGCAATACAAGGCATGACATGTAACATAAACTATAAGGGACTACCTGAACAAAGTGATTTCCATATACATGACCAATACAAATCATGCGATGAACATGAATATCATCAGGTGGTGGGCTTCGGAGCGGGAAAAACGTCATACTTTGTTTAAGAGATAGTGAAACAACGACGACATTATACCTCGATGCAATAACGTAACCCATGTCGGTTATATCCATCCACTTATCCTTAGTTACCTACACAGTCATATTATATCAGTTAGTGTACATTCAATTTATAAACATTCGTATATATTCAACATGTAAATGTAAAAAATGTTTCTTACCCATGCTAATCCATCAACTAGAAGGGACCGCTTTAATTCATCAAACCTATCACGGCCACCAAACAAGGCTATATACTAATGAGAGAATTGTGTAAGTTCTTTCAGCAAATGATTGCGAACCACAGGCCAAGAATCTTCACCATAACCGAGTGCGGAAGCAACGACACGATATCCACAATTACCATCAGCTTTGACATCAGTGATGTTAACAATAAATTTGTGCATAAAACCTTGGAATTGATCCAACATAGGAACGTTTCTCTTTGCCATTGTTTCAGCAGAAGATGAACCTGACCTTCTTTGAGTGCCACAACTATTTTGCACAGAATGTAATTCATCAACATACTCAAAGTAAGACGGATCCCGCTTGGTTGATTGTTCATGCTTTGTGTATTTATTTTTTGGAGCACCTTTTGTTTTCACCTTTTCAGCTGGGGGATGCATGGATGTTGAATCAGGATATGCAAGCTCCTTAAGCTTAGTTTTTAGATTGATTTTACCACAAACATCAAGGTTTTCAAAGCGGTTTGATATTGCCTCAATCTCATCTGTAATGTGAATTTCTCCATCATCTACACCTTGCTCTGCAAAACTTAATCTTCTCCAAAACATATGAACGCTTGAAAGCGGTATGCAGCCAACAACTTTAGCTAACTCACATGCACAAGGGAGGCCGTGGGCGGTTCTCATGAAACATCCACACCGAGAAGGGTTTTTGCCGGCATAATGAACACGCTCATACTCAGCTGCAATGTGGTTTAACGCATAGCTGGATACCATGCCGACAAGTCTTTTGTATAATGTTAAATTAAATGCATGTCCGATCACATGGACGCTTCTTTCTAGTGATGCTTTTATTTCAGTATGTTGCAAGGTGATCATATTGTTCATGGCATCCCACACAGTACATAAATCTCCAACACTATTTTGTAGAAGCCTCTTCAAAGTCCAATGAGCAGACTCAACCCTGCATTAAATGACAAATGTGTTCAATGTAGTGAAAAATCATAATGCATAATCAAAACAACAGAATGACAGTGACTTAAACAGTTGTCTAACCTATTAGTTGTAGTGTTCCCAAAATGTAGCACTTTATTTGTCCACGCCGTTACAAATCTTTCCTTGTGAGGAGCCAACCATGTATCATTCACATAATCAACAAACGCAGGCCATGGTGAACACGCAATTTCAAACCTTTTCAGACATTCATCATAAGTATTCTGCTGACTACAATCAACAAGTCTTCCCCAAGCTTCCATGACATAGTCCCATGCGTTCTTCTGTCTAATATAAGTTTGACATTTTGCCTTAACCTTCTTTTCAATGTGAAACCGACACAATAAATTGGTTGACATTGGAAAAACAGTTTTCACAGCACTCATCAATGCACAATCTCTATCCGTAACAAATACATTTGGAAAAAATTCACTTTTAAGGAAAATTCCTCTAAAGCGTTCAAGGGCCCACACAAGATTGTTTGTACGTTCTGCCTCTAGATAGGCAAAGGCAGCTGAAAATGTCATTCCAGTAGGTGTCACACCAACTATGTCAAGTAAAGGAAGCCTATACCTATTTGTTTTGTATGTACTGTCTATCAAAAAAATCATATGATACGCATTGCTCAACCTCACTGCATCTGGGTGTGCCCAAAATATGTCACGAACCACATTTTTGTCTTTCATTCTATGCCAATGAATATACATGTCTCGATGAATAACTTTCATTAATTGTTGTATTTCAGTGTTATCGCCTCTAACCTGTGTCCGATATGCATATCTGGCATTGTATATTTGCTTCAAAGTGGTATAATTACTGTCATTGTGCTCCTTCAAAGTTAAAAGAATGTTTTTCGGTTTCACCATCGACCTTGTCATATCAGCTACAATCGTCTTCTCCTCCTGAGTTAGCCTGCCAGCATATGTGTGTCCACATAATGACCTTGCCATTGTATGATTATGTGTCCCACATATTAACTTCACTATCCAACCTTGACCTCCACAGACGGGTTTTGCTCTTAGCTTAAACGGACAATCACATTTTTTACTGCTACCCCTAATTGGTACAACACCTTTTTTAAAGGACCTATATTTTCCACTCCTTTCACAACCAATTATAACATATGTGGTTGTTCCTATCTTTCCACTTGCTAAGCCACTCCTCATAATCACTGGAACAAAACCATAAGAATACGCAACACTGCGAACCCATTTTAACACATCCTCACGGGAAATGAACACCTACAACAAATTTAACATCATTTGTATACTTTTATAAATTCATTAAACAACTGGAACTACAAATATATACCTGTGACGTAATGAAGCCTTCCGAACATTCAACTGAACAATTAACATCTTCAAACGCATCAGGTTCTTCACCAATGTCTTCCTCCATATTAACTTCTTCAGACATAATGCAGTCATAAAACCACTTATCGTTGTCCATCTTAACAAATCAAAAAAACACACATACTAATATTAAACAACATTGAAATCATAATGTTATGAACAATACTTTATCCCATATACCTTTGCTAATATAATACATCCACAACAACCTCAAGCTCAGTGTAATATTCCATGTATCCAAGTTTCCAATTCCAATTATTTTTTTCTTTAAATTAAATTTAAATTAGCCAAAAAAACAATTCCAGGCATAATACGGATTATATAATCCATAGGATACATACGGATTGGATAATCCGTAAGACACGTACGGATTAGGTAATCCGTATGAATAATACGGATTACATAATCCGTATGGTTAATACGGATTACATAATCCGTATGATTAATATGGATTACCTAATCCGTATAACAGCCCACCCAAGGTTCGCGCTTCTTACCTCGCACCCACCACCGACGATGGCCTCTCCGACGAATGACACCGGTGAACGCCGCTACCACCACCCCTAACAACCTCCTCCAACAGAGACAGCTCCAAAGCACAACCACAACAGCAGCACCAACGCAGAAATGTACGCAACTCAGAAGAGAAGAAGGAGGTACACTGTAATAAAGTAGCTGAGGGTAGCTGAGGGTATTTTTGCCATTTTAAAAAGTTTATATAGTGTATTAGAAAAACTTATAGTGTATGTAGCACAGGCCTAATATGTACTCTCCTCAAGCATTGCAGGACATCTTAGCCCAGCTCACAATGCTAAACCCCTGAAATATTTTAATTTGTAACTGAAATAGAAGTACCGACCAAAACAATTACAATAGGAATATTTGCCAATTAGCTATGAGGGTATATTAATTGAAGTATCGCAATAATATATTTCTTCATCATCAACAGTATATTAATATTATTAGTATTATTTTTTTATACGTCATAAATATATTAATATATTTCAGTTAATGTTTTGGTTATAAAATAAATGCTATAATAATCTAAAATTTCAAAAGACATCGAGACCTTTTTCTATGGATCAATAGTGATTCAACATTTTTTTGGGTACAAATAGTAATCTAACATCTGTATATTATTGCTCCACCTCATAATCCTACTGGTTTTTTTTACGAGTTTCTTTAATTTCTTAAATGAAGAAATTACCAAGCAATTTCAAATCTCTATAGCGTTAATTAGTAATTACACAAAATCAAAATATTAGATGCCCAAACTTGCAAAGATTCATATTAGCCCTGTTTTTCGTGTTGTGTTTGAGAAAACAATCACTTTCATCCAATCACTATTAAAATGGAGGCTTGGAAAATAAAATTAAAAGGATATTCACTCTGACTTGGCTACGTTATCTTTGAGCCTCTCGGCTACTTGCTGAGCTCTCCTATTTCTCCGCTCATAAAGGCATTTTATTTCACGATGAGAAATAAAGAATATAGTAATAATTTTATATAAGTTGGTTGATTGAATAGACTTTGGTTTAACTCGAAATAGCCTGACTAAATTTTTTTTTTTTTTGGAACCTAACCCCGAGTTTGTCTACTCTGGGGTGCTCAAGTCATCAACTAAAAGTTAGGCCAAGTTAATAAACAAAAATAGTACATGGGACTAGAAATTTAGAATATAATAAGTTGAGGAAAAGAATCTTGCTTACGCAATTGAATTAGAATACTATAGGGGCAATAACTTATTTCGTTTCCTTACGAGTTTGTTTTTTTTTTTTTTCTCTTAACATTGCTTTTTCAGCCTCCTCTAATCCTTGAGTCTAATTATATTTATTAGTGTGACCACTTTTAATCATGTCAGATCACACATAAAAGAGAAAATTTACTTCTTTTTTTTATAGATTTTAACTGATTTTAGGATTCCTCAAAGAGTATACTATTGGACGTGAATAATCATAAGTTTGAATTTTTTTTTTATCGCAAAATGTTAGCTTGTTAGATTTATTAGAAATGCCAGTAATTCGAATTCGTGATTTCTTTCTCCTCTCTTTTTTCTTTATCCTTTTTCTAATCATTACATCAACCTTATATTTTTTAGATTAGGATTAGTGTTAATCCACGATTTCTAGATGGATCTTGAATATTAAGTATTCCTAGGAAATTGAAAATCAACGGCCCGTGAGATAGGCGTTCAGGAAGTCAGCTGCCTAAAGATGAAAGTTCTAACAGGGATGGATTGTCCAAGAAAAAATGTGATTAAAGCTATTGTTGATATTAAAAACTAGAAAATGAGCTGCTTTATTTTCAATTTTCAAACAAAGTTGGGATTAAAGGACATGAAAGAAACTAGCCACTAGAGGAAAAAATGAAAAGAGATTATCAGGCATGCCCCTTCATTAAGTCAAAGTTGGTGTAACTCAACCAACCACCATGCAATGGCCCGCCATGAGAAACTTCGTAAATCATATTTAAAATGGACTGAGACTTGTAATAGAGCTAATAATGGGTTTAATTTTCAATTAGATAAAAGAGACAAGCCATCATAAAATAAGAGATACACGAACTTATTTTGCCATTGCTTCTTTTTGGCAGAGCAAGACTTACGCAAGACCAAGACACAACAATGGCTTGCACGGAGTTATGTATTGACTTCATGGGACTTCTCATGGCGCTGGTGATTGCTCTCACCCTCATGATCATCTGCTCCTCCCCTAAGAGGCGCGTCGTGGTGCATCGCTGGCCTTGACCTTTTTCTCTCCCCAGAATGTCTGTCACTCGCTACAGATTTCTGACAATGTCAAGTTTTGTCATTTTGAGTTTTTTGTGTTCATAGGGTGATTTTTCATTTCTGTGGTTTCCTTACCCTTTGTGATTTTATCTGGTATAATTCATATAGCTAAAAGAAGGTAACTGGGGATGTGCCATCTTCACTTCCTCTGCCTCTCAGCCAAATAGATACTCTGTTCATACAATTGAAATGAATAAAATAGAAGCTACTTTTCAATCAGCGAGATACCCACTTTCAAGTGATATCTAATTTACATATCAATTAGTAAGATACGTGCACAATTATATTTTTTTTCCTCACATATTTCGTGTGGTTGACTTGAACGAATTTCATTGATGAGTAAATGGTTGAGATATTGGAATTACGGATGATATTCCTCAAAGTTACCTTACGTTTGATCCGTGAGAGAATAGTTGCAACTACTACTATCACTTCCTACGTTAGGATGGTATTTACATGAATAGTAGCATATTTAAGGTCTCAACTGCATAACTAATAGATTAAATAAATTGAAGAAAGTTTGCATGATAAACATTCTGCATTTCATATTTCTGCTTCTATATTGGCGCAAATGGAAACTTAATGTACTCACTGCTTACAATGATTATCACGGCTGCCACATAAATATTACTAGCATCAATTTTGGTACAAACAAAATTGTGATGAACAGTATACTGCACCATCAAATATGCTATAGTCAATATATCATTAAGCAGTGCATCGTTCCTCAGTAACTGTTCTACTCAAGCTGGCTCACCGAATTAACGTCACGATTGGCCCTTTTTTCTACTCCACGACTCAGGATTTACTGCCAGCTGCATTTTTATTTGAACCTTGAATAGTCTCCAAGAGATGCTCAATTCTGTATTTCATAACAGGCTGTCCTTTTCGTGTCTTCTTAAGCATTTTTTCTCGCATAGCCTTTCTCCGAGCTTCAGCTTGTTCTCTCTCTTCCTTCTTTACCCTCAGGACAGCCTCTCTCTCCATTATTTCTTTCTCTTTCTCTTCATGCTGCTTCTTGTACAACTCTTCCAAACTAAGGGCACTATTCTTCCTCTTCCTCCTCTCACTATTGTCCTTGTTCTCTTCAGTTTCATTTACATTCTGTAAAAGCAAACAGAAACTAAGTGAATAGTGCATCAGAATCAGAAAAACCAATGCATTTATAAGAGAGTAATTTATGAATTGAAGTTACAGTATACATTCTTATGGCTTATCAATTTCACAATCATGTTAACAACCTCAAAACAAGCAGCTAATAAGATATCAAACCTCTATATGTCTCTGAGCCAAGGAGGTTTCATTCTGCTGGTTTTGCTGCTTTACCAACTTCTTAAACTTATTCACGTTCTTAGCATTTTTATAGAACTCCCTCTGCTTCTCTGACAACAAGGAACAAGACCCATCAGAAGTGTGTAATGGTATATGACAAAGGAACTTAAGTTAGATACAGTGACACCCACATGCTCATCTAAATTCGTAAGTCTGTATGATAAGGATATAATCAGAATTCAAGCAAGGGTTCAGAGACCTATTTACTAAACTTATCACGACTCGAAGATGTCTTAAAGACAACATAAAATAGGAAATTCTAGGATCTGTAGAACATATTATTGGAAAGTGCACAAGAAAGAACTCTTTTATATTTTTTATGAATCACATAACCTGAACAAATCATGACAAGGACTTAAGGTTTTTGATTATGACCAAAATATTCAATTACATTAACAAAATGAACTAGCTCCAAAAGATTTTTGACAACTGTACCCTTGTGGAAGTGTAGAAAATGAGTTGTAAGATTAATATTCTTGATTCACTATTTAGTTTACTATAACTACCACTTTCTTCATCAAATTTGTTTAATTGTATGATTACTTTTTATGACTCAAACTATAATTCATCACATTGATTCAGCCAATAAATATTATTTTTCCCAACAAACAAAGAATAAGGATGTTGGACAATGCCACAAAAGGAGAGGGAAGATGTTTGAGTGAAAGAAGTTTTAAAATAGTGGAAGAAAGACTACAGCTATTTTTTTATACATGAAAAAGAATGGAATGAAGTGAAATGATTCTAGGCTCCCCTGGCTGGGTTGTTTAAATAGGATAGAACTGTACCTTGAAGGAACGTATTCCATTCCATCCAATTTCAGGGGTATGAAGTAAAACAAACATTTTTCCCAATTTAATCATAAAAATATCCAAGCAATGAAATGGCAACATTATTATTCAATTCAATTTAATTCCATTCCATTTTGTTCTACTCACCATAAGATATCCAATTTATTCCATTTAGCACAAAGTGGTAACTTAATTCAACAATCTACTGGCATTTACAATATGAAAATGCCAAAACATTTGGTGATATTAGCAAGGACACGTCAACTGCTACAGCATTTCCACGTGTCTAACTCCATTAGTATCGGTGTTTTAACCTAGAAAGAGCTAAACACAATGGCACATCCACATTGAAAGCTCTACATTGCTGGTGCTGTGCAAGTGTAACTAGAAAAATATGAAGAAAAAGCCTACCCCAAAATATTAAAGGAGAAACCATCAAGCATGTTTTAAAGGGCTATTAGCAGTAAAATATGCGTAAAGAACAAAGAGAAACTCATTACTCTTAATCCTTAGAAACCCAACTCAAGTTTGCAAAACTAGCATCATTAATCTCTTGTAAGATTTAAGATATTATTAGGCATCAGAGATGGCCGTCTCTCCATAAACTCTGGTACTTAACAGGAATAATAAAAAGCACATAGTATGCTAACAATGCACCTAATCATTCACAATTTCAAAGCAAATTATCACTCAAATGAACTAGCTAATGAAGCAGACACAGAACACCATAACATAAAAGGGTTTAGAAGCATTGGAAAGAAGTTGAAAAGAGAAAGTTGCGTACTTATGATGGCTGGGTTATAGTGATTGTTCTTGGATTTTGCGTTGGCGAAAGCGTCGAGCGAAAGGCCACTTCCGCCCAACCTCGAAATGTTCTTCTTCTTCATCATTATTTGTTTCTTCTTCATGCTCTGATTATGGCTGCGTTCCTCGTTCTTCTTCATCGTCGATCGAAAGGTGGAGATTCTTCAGAGCAAATTGAGGTGTAAACCCTAACAATTTGCAGAGTACCAATTGGAGGACACTACCCTAAACTTAAACATGTGTTTGGCATAACAAATGAAATGCTGACACGTCATTAAAATTAATATTATACGAAATCTGAAGCGCAAACGAGTTTACCATGGGCTGTTCCGGTGTGCGGATGAAATTATAATCTAATTCAATTTAATCCAATTTAATTATATATTAGATTTGATTTTTTAAGTGATTGAATTAATCAAATCCAACTAAGACCTGATCATATAAAAATTGTGTAGAGTTTTATTCTTTTTAACTCAACCTAATCTCGCACAACTCATATAATATAATTAAATTTATTATTATATATAAATAAATTATTAAATACAAAATACATTTCACATAATTTATTAAATTAAATTATCGACGATTTTGTTCTTTTTTTGAAATTTTTTTTATCTGTCTTATTTTATTTATATTTTGAAGATGAATTTTGACACAACATAAAATTATGTTTTGATAACTTGTTAGTCATGAATTTAAATTCAGAAACATATTTTTTATTTTTTTATTCTATTTATATTTTCTCATGATAATATGTAATTTGTTTTTATAAAAAAAATCATAATAACATTGAAATTATTAATTTTTAGTCAAATATAATTATAATTTTGTTTCTTTTGTGTTCATTTAATTATTATATACTTAAAATTTTTAATATATACTTAAAAAAATTGTATAAACCCAACTCAACCAGAATTTTTTTAATTAGATCGGATAAAAAGTTTAGTCAAACCCAATCCAATACCAAT
Source organism: Glycine latifolia (assembly GCA_013407115.1). Taxonomy (NCBI): domain Eukaryota; kingdom Viridiplantae; phylum Streptophyta; class Magnoliopsida; order Fabales; family Fabaceae; genus Glycine; species Glycine latifolia. The sequence goes on from CM023943.1 coordinate 29,803,626, forward strand.
CCATGAACACCCTTACCTTTCCCAAATCCATGGATAAGCTCCACAACTTATTTCAAAGGCACCAAGACACAGAAAATGAGGCACTTTTTCAACCAAGGTGTTCCTCAAGATATTTGAGAAGTAGTCGTTATAGTTCTTGTAAAACTACCATGAGGATGTCATAAGCGCATACTCAATCGATTTCTTGAAGGGTTTCTAAATGAAGAAATCGTCTCTTCCTCATTGAAGTAAGTAAATCATGACATGGAAAGTTTCTTAAAAATAAGATTTATATCTTCTATAATAAGCTAGTTTTTAGTAATAAGAAAACAATATTTATCTTACATATAACAGTATTATAATTAAGTGAAAATAAAAAATATAAAAGTGTGAGTTTCTTATCATTGAAGTAAAATTATGTATAAATTTCTTACAATAACATCACAATACAAAGATTACAAAAAATATTATAAAAATTATAAAAAAAGACTTATAAAAAACTCACTTAATAAATTTTCGTTAAATATACTCTAAGGATATACTTTCTCCCGGCCCATAAAAAATGGACTAAGTCCAATAAATGAATAAAGGAGACTAACAAGAATCCAGGAAATATCAGTGGTTAAAAGACAGTGTTTTAAAAGACACAGTTATTACATTGACGTTTCCTTTTCATTCCTATTAGAACCATTATCAATACAAAATCACCTACGAAAGATGAAAATACTTAAAAAGTCCTTAGCTAGCCAAGGTGCCATTGCATGTGAGAGTTTCTAAATTAAGCTTTTTGTGCAAGGGGTATACAAAGGGGGTTAAAATATTTCTCTCCGTTAGGTGAGAAATAGTATGTAGATAATAAGTAGTCCCATAATTTTAAAAATTGTTTTCAATTTAATCTTATCGACCAAACAAACCAACTAATTTCCATCCCTTTCCTTTTTTTTCAATTTCTCTTATACCAAACAAAGCCGCTTGGAGAAAATCAATAAAAAATTATAAATTTGATTTGATGATCAAGAGAGAGAGTCAGCAAAGGATTTGTGAAGGAGGATTCAAAAATATAAAAAAATCATAAACACTTACGCACTATTTGACACCTAGAGTGAAAAGATGAGAACAAAAATATAAATATAATAGGTAATATATAATAAAATAATAAAAGATAAATAGAAAATATAAATATTAATAAAAAATTGTAAGCCCATAGAATTGATACAAATAATTAATGATTCAGTACCAACTCTCTCATTCTTCATGAGTTCAAATATCTCTCTGATGCTAATTTTCTAGCTGGGTGATTGTTAAATAGCTGTAATTAAATAGAAATCTATTCTAACATCTCATTGACATCCTAGTGGATAATATGAGGAGCATCTCCCCATTCTGTAACTTTTCTTAAGAGAAAAAAAGGATAGCTGATATATAGTGGTATTTAATTATATACTACTTATATGTCATTACTATATACAAGTAATGCATGAGCATTGGGCATAAATTGTTGATGTCTTGATGCATTAAATAGGTACAGGCCGTACGTGGTGCCTTGAATGCATCTCCAACCTCCCCACCTTTCTCATTCACACACACATCTTCGTTCTCCTTATTATAATAACATCCCATCAACCCTCTCCTTCTTCCTTATGTTATAACATTCCACAAACAACTCTTTTTCTTTTAAATTTGATAATATTCTTCTGAGTCTGTTTTTTTTCTTTTTCTCACAAGACCATTATACCAGATCCAGTTTGAAGAGATCGAGTAGTATGAGCAGCCAGACGTCGAAGCCGAACGTGGATGGAGTGCACAGCGATGTGAAGGTTGTGGAGAGGCCAATGAGAGAAAGGCCCTACGATCTGTTGCTGCGGTTTCTTGGCCTCTCACTCACTCTTGTGGCAGCCATCATTGTTGGTGTTGACAATGAGACCAAAGTCATATCCTATGCCGAAATGCAGTTCAAAGCCACTGCTAAGTGGGAATATGTCTCTGCTATTGTGTAAGCCCTTCTTACTCTTATTCACCGCTTCTTCTTTATTTATTTGTACAATGTATAAATGTTTTTTAGAGTTAGTCTATTAGAAAGATAAAAAAATTCTTAAAAAAGCTTTTACTCTTGTTTCCAAAAAGATTAGTATAATATAACATGAAACTTATCCATGTATACACATATAAGGAAGTCTATTTAGCTAGTTAGAGAGTGTCAAAATAATTAATTTTAATCAATTTCTTTTTCTAAATATAATTTGAAAAAAATTGTGTATTTAATTTTTAATCATAACTATTCAAATGTCTAATAATTTACATTTATTTTTAAAAAAAATTATAAACATTCACTCTATTTTGAGATCGATTTTAAGTGGAAGAAAAGTGAGATCCAAAGGGGAAATGATAGATGTGATAAATAATGTAATAGATCAAATAAAATAATATAAAAATGAGAATGGAGAGAATATGAATCTACGATATAATTACTTTTCTTTTATTACTTACACTAATCAAAATTTTATGTACACTCTTTATATGTCTGATTAGTCAAAAAATAGATACTTGCTAAAGGTATTTTTGTTCCTAAAACAACAATTTCTTCTTTCTTCATTTTGTGTACTGGAATTCAGAAATGAGCGTCAGAATTTGCTAAAGTATTTTTCCAACTTTTATCCGAATGTAATTAAGACAGTTACAGGTTTTTTGTTTCCACTGTGATCTGAAAACAACTCAAATCTGGAACAGGTTTTTCTTGGTGATAAACGCGATAGCATGCTCATACGCAGCTGCATCATTGGTTATCACATTAATGGCAAGAAGCAGTGGAAGAAAAAACGATGTGACACTGTTGGGGCTAACAGCGCTAGATCTTGTGATGATGGCTTTGTTGTTCTCAGCCAATGGTGCAGCTTGTGCAGTGGGAGTGATAGCACAGAAGGGGAACTCGCACGTGCAATGGATGAAAGTGTGCAACGTCTTTGATGCCTATTGTCGCCACGTCACTGCTGCATTGGTCCTCTCCATCATTGGATCCACGGTCTTTCTCTTGCTCGTGCTCCTTTCTGTTCTCAAACTCCATTATAGAACAAGAATGTAGTGTTAATTAATTAATTGAGGATGTTCTTGTACGTGTGAATCGTGTTTTTGGCTTAGACCTTGTGCACTTGTTGTGGTTGATGAAGAACGCCAAAGCACTTAAAAGATATAGATGCTATATTTAATTTATTATGCCCTTTAGTAGTGATTAAATTGAATGTGGTTCGTTTGTAGTAAATATATTTTACCAGATGGTAGGTCGATTTATTTAAGAGAGCAGTAACAGTAAATATAGGTAGCTACTTTAATTTTGGTTTTCTGAATGAATGCGTGATAGAGTGATCATTTCACTTTCGAAAAGTAGGTAAATGTAGTAAGTAGTAACGCGTAGCTACCCTAGATATATCAATATACGACAACCTTCTCCACCTTCCTTCTTCAAAGGAAATTAATGTTACCTAGTAGTAATAATTAAGAATTAAAGAAGGGAATATACCTGTATCGTTGTAACGACTAACGAGTAAAATACTAGCATATTGTTGTTTCACTTTTTTTCATTCAACCACTGAAATTAGAATCTTTGATCCTTCTGTAAGATTCATAAATATTTCATAAATTTTGATTTTTTAACTAATTATGAAATTAATTTTTAATCTGAGATTTAATCATATTTAAATTTTTTTATCTCTTCTTAAAAATATATTTTGTGAAATCAAATTCAAATTATTCATCACAAACTCACGGATTAACAAATGACTTCAATTGAATCACATTGTTGTTTTACTATATTCCATGCATTGTTGTTAATTTCTTAGCTACATATCCATTTATTGTACAAGAGAGAAATTGAATTAAATATACGAAAATGTACCATTGGTCAATAATTTTTGCTTCGTCTTCAAATAAACATAAAAACTAAAAAAAGGAAGATCTTCTAGTCAAATGCAGATAGTATTATTATTGTAATTCCTGGAATGAAGGCTAAGGGGTCTACTGTGTACCGACTGCTAGACTGCTACCTTATTGAAGGCACATGGCACAATCAATACTAAGAAATTGCCTGAAACTTAAATTGATATACGTGGTTTCCGTGTTAAGTAAGACGTTGCCTTCATTGACTGTGTTTGGCAGAGAGACGTAATAAGTTAATTTATAATTTCTTCAAAATTATGTTTAATAAAAAGATATTATACACTGACAAGTATAAAAAAATATTTTCAATAATCACAAATTATTTTATATGATATATTTATTCATTTTTATAATAATTATCTTAAAACTTAAACTTAAAAATCATACCAACAATACTAATTTATGATCGATTAATATTCTATAAAAATACTTATCTTAATAGTATATAACTATTAAATTTAACTCAAAAGAATTTCACTCAAGTTATAATATATTTTGAAATATTATTTCATGTAGCATTTGAGCTTATAATTTCCTACTTTGTTATTATTTTCATCATCTTATTAGAAACTCTTATTTATACCATTCCTATGTTAAAAAATCTTTAATTCTTATCTCATCAAATGTCAATATTTTATAATATAAAATTATTAAAATTATAAGAAAAATCTATTTATATTATCTCATTTCATTGAATAAAAATAATTAAAATATAAAAATTGATAATTATTTGAATATATATACATATAATTACCAAATTTGAAATTATGAGTAAATAACTAGATTTATTTTTGTATTTTTACACTTCCTATATCTTGATATTATTTTTAATTGATATGAGACTTGGATATTTTTTCTAATTCTCTACTAAATGCTTTATTGAGCATCAACAGCTAAGGAGGATTTGCATCTTGACAACACCTTGAATCCTAGTTAATTTGTAAGAAAAAAATTACATTTGCAAGCCCTTTATCACAACCCATTGTGACTTTCAAAACAACTCAAATATTATATCATGCAAAGTTTATGGTTATATGTCTAGCTATATTATATATGGTAGTGAATATTATCATTGGATTTCCTAGGAATAATATGAGAGAGAAATGGAAATATAATAAATAAGAATATTAAAATGAATGTATGATCATATAATAAAAAATAAAATTCAGAATGATTATATATGAAAAAAGATTATTATAATATCCATCAAGAAAAAAATTATTAAAAAATCTATTAAAGTAGTTTGAACATGTATAAATAAGACCATGAGAGGTATCAATTAGAAGAGTAAATTGTATGATTTTTAGTTTGGTACAAATGATATGAGAGATCATAAAGGATGTTGACAAAAATCAGTAATGGAGATTTGAAGCTCAATAATATTTTTGAAATTTTGGTTTTAAAAAAAAAATGGTTGTTGTTATTGTTGGTTTTTAAAGGAGGAATTGCATCCGGACAACACCTTGAATAATTTTTAGCCTTATAAACGTAAGCCTTGGACTCCGTTCTATGGTACCACTTTCAAGAATGTTTATTGTTGCTTCCTTCACTTTTTATTGTATGCAGAAAATTCATTCTGAATGTAAATTGTATTTCGAAATGAATTTTGTGGAATATAATAAAAAGTGCAGAAAGCAGTAGTGACAGGGCATAAAGGTTTACCCGATAATGGTTTGTGGTTTCCGTACTTCGGACCAGTATGCGTTTATAGTTCAGCCCAAACACATGCTTATCCAATTATATAATAAATATGTTGGAGCCCAAATTATATATTTCTGGATTCTATCAATGTTTTGCTAACAGCAATCCTGTTCATACGGACACATGATGCATTTATTTTTGAACAAATACATTATATGTAAAATAGTTTTATAATATTATTCAATTATAAATTATCATATAAGTTTGTTAACTTTTATAATATATTAAAAACCATCGTAATAGTTATTATTTTTATTAGTTGATAGTATAAAATTATTTTATAATATCAATACATAACTATTAAACTATTTAATTGTTAATATGATTTAAATTCTTGCATTGCAGGTAAACTCAGAATTTAGTTTCAGATAGAAACAGAGATTCGCCCGCCCTTGGGATATTTGGACTTCAAGCAATGTGTTCAATTTCAACGCACATGAAGAACTCATCATGTGTTTCCTTGAACCTAAAAACAAAATATCCTAATATCCCATGTTCAGGATCGTGTGTACATAAATTTAGATCTAAGACAAATTTTATAAAAATAAATAGTGAAATATAAAATTTTAAATTTGTAAATTAATTTTCTAGTTTTTTGAGTGGTAATGGTTTATAATTCAACAATTCTAATATTTTATTCTCAATAGATAAAATAACTAATTCATTTAATCTATTTTGTAACATTATTGATCTTAAATAAGATTTAAATAATTTTTAATTTTGAAAACCTTCTTTGGCGTTGACAACTGTTATCGGTATTGTTAATAATATTCTATAAGCAATGCATGCATTTAGAAAAGACTACAATCATTTTATATAATTTAATATTTTTATTGGTGTGTTAACTTCATCGTTTAATATTTCTCTCAATACTTTTAATCCTGAAAATAAATCTAGACCATCAATGTATGAATGTTCACCTATGGTTAACAAAACGGATCTGGTCCGACAGGTCAGTTCGTTTAATCCCGTGAAAAAATGCGGACCGGGTTGGCAATGTCAATCCACTGATCAAAAACAAGCTGGGCCAACTTGACTCACAAAAATGCGGGCCAAAATCGGATCTAGGCTGGCCAGCTCGACAGGCCAATAGCCCACCAATCCTAAGTCATTTACAATATGACGTCGTTGGTTGCATGTGCCTGAGATATGCAGTACGCTACTTTGCTACACATTAGAGCATCTCCAATGGCAGTTCCGTGAAGAGTTTCTTAATGTGAAGAAACGGGTGCTTGAAGAATTTATGCAATGGAGACAATCCATGTGGAAGCAACCGTTCCTTAAAAATAAAATGAGTTTCTTATATAAGAAACAGATGTTTAGCAATAAAAAATCATTATCCAACATCAACCACCTTCAATCCATCCATGTACAAAAAAGAGGAAAAATAACCGCAGGAACAAGAAAAATGAACAGATCTAGAAAAATATCAAGGGGGAAAGGAATATTAAACAAATCTGAAAAAAATTTAATGTCACCGCACCAACGTGGTTGTGCGAGAGAGCGGCGGTAGTGGCTCATGGACCGGCGGGTTGTGCGAGCGACGGTGGTGGCTCGAGAGGTTGTCATGGTTGTGAGGAAGTGACACTGGTGACTCAACGGGCAGCGACGTTGGTGGCTTCTAGAGAAGAAAATGGAAAAGGAAGAAAGAATGAGAGGAAGAAAGAATGAAGCTCCTAGAGTTTAGAAGAAGAATGATTGATTTTTAGTTAAAAAAACAAAACAAAACTTTTGGAGGTGTGTGGGAAGCATAAAAGGAGAATGAAGATATGTTTAACCAAAATAATATTATTTAATGATAGTGGGGTGGGTGGAACTTTTGGGGTTGAGAATTTTTTTAAAATTGTTAATAAATTTTATTGTTTGCATTGTGATTTAAAAATTATTATTACATATTATTTTTTATAAATTTGTGTTTTATTGATGGAATTTTGTATACAATATTTTTAGTCTTAATTTTTTTCAAGACTCAATCTTTTTTATTCTCTCTAAACTAGATATTAATCAGTATAATTATTTGTAAAATATTTTCATTATGAAAACAAAATAGGATTAAGAATAGCGTCGCATTACATATTATTGTGTTTAATTATTTATTATTATGTAAAATTTTATTTTATATTGTTACGTATTTCATTTTATTTATTTTAATTCATATTTATGAATATTAAATGAGTTTCTTAAGAGTAATATGATACTGTGAAAATCACAAAAAGTATTATCAGCACTGCAAAAAATTGTTAAAAAATCCAATTGAATTCCTTGGATTGAAGATATCTTTAGTTCAGTGATTTACTTACTGTTAATAAAAATAATAAAAAATTAGAAAGATATTATTGAATATTTAGTGGCTGAGAGACGAGAGTGAGAGTGAGTGAGAAAGGGAGGCTGAGACCTCCGACCTGAGATTAGTGAGTCTGAGAGAGAAGAGAGTGAGAGATTGAGAGTCGAGACTCGAGAGAGGCAGAGACTTCCGCCTTCTGCACCTCGTCGTCGTCGTCTAGAGAGTGAGAGATTGAGAGTCATCGTCTAGAGAGCTTCCAGCTTCTGCACCTCATCGACGACCTCCGCGGCTCTGCACCTCGTCGTCGAGCTCTGCAGTGCACCTCGTCGCGACGTCGTCACTTCGTTCTTTCTTTCGTCGACCTCAATGGCGGTGACCGTTCTCGTTGTCGTTCGTGCCCCACCACAAGACTTGGGTCGAGCTACTGTGTTGTTCTCGTCGTCGAGCTACTGTGTCGTTAGAATATAGGCCATCAATTGCTGATAAAGACTTAAAATCTGTTCCTTTAGTAACGGTTCACCACAATACTCTGTTCTCGTTTATTTTTCATTTAATACCATAATCGTGGAAGATTGGAACACAGTAGCTCTAAGTTCTAACTTAAAGTTCTGATCTTGTATCCACTTAATATTTGTAATTGTATGTCTGAATAATCTTTACTCTTTCTAAAGAGTTAATTTCATTTGTCCATCACAAAGATAAGCTGACTGCTGATAGGCTAGGCTCTTTCAAGTTTCACTTTGTTTTCCATTATAAGCTTTTGGATTTCAGATTCATGACATGAACTCATACATTGACTATTTTATGCATAGAGTGAACTTACTTCGCTTCTTTAAAATAACTCCAGTTGTTGTTTTTTATGGTGGCAATGTTCCTTGCAAGGCAGCAACTGAGGAAGAGAGGCACAGGCATGTTATATATATATATATATATATAGTCTTAGGCTTTAAATCAAATTTTCGATCTTTTGTTACTCCTAGTACTTGTCCTTTTGATGAGGTGAATCTTGTTTCTCAGTGCCTGATTTGATTGTTTTAGGAAAAGAAGGGCTAATCGTGAATTGGCAATGGCGAAGCTCAAAGAAGGGAATGTTAATGCAGCTTCAGAGCTCTTCCAGGTAGTAGCATTTCTCAGATTTGTTACTCCTAGTACTTCCATTAATTGTTGATTACTACAAGGATTTGTCTTTAACATGTTACTGCATGCTGTCTTAATCAGATGATTGTGGAGTTTTATTGGAGTAGTCATGGCTTGTTGAACGTGGAACAGAAATGAAAATTTAAGCAATGTCCACTGCTAGCAATTAATCTAACTATCTAAGGACAAAACTTTGATTCGATTCTTAATGTGCTTTTGGTGCTGTTCTCTAATACCTCAGGAACCTTTGCTGACCTTTAATTTAAACACTTATTATGCACGTAAAACTCTAATTTTTTTGTCTTTTTTTTTTAATTTAACTTATTTATTTATTTTTTATTTTTTAGGTGGACTGGTTTGCTGACCCACTAAGCCACCTTAAAGTAGAGCGGGTTAGCATTTATAGCCCACTTTGCAAAAGTGGGCCCACCCGACCCCGACTCACATTTTTTGTGGGCTAGGATTAGCCTGACCTGTTTTTGGTGAATTGACTCACTTTGCCACCCCTATATTCATCACATCTTAAATTATTTTCAAGATCAAATCAATATATTTTTAGATCATATTTGCTTAAAGTTTTCAATTTTTAAATGCAAATAAAAAATAAAAAATAGTTTCATATTGTAAAAATTATTCAAATCAAGTTTATGGAAGAAAGGGATTGATCTACTATGTATAAAAATATTCGATACAAAAAGAATATTTAGTAGAATGTTTGATTTCATCATTTACATTTTCATGAAATTGTAGTTTTCCACGAATTACACGTTTTTTCATTAAATATGGACTCTATATCCATTTCAATAACTATTTTTTGTGTGGAATCCGAATTCAAAGTAAAGCCATTTTCCCTATAATTTTTTAAATAACCAATAAGACCCTTTATATGATCCATGACAACATCTACATGCATATCTTTTGATTGCAAAAAACTTTACTAACAAAATTAATAACAAACAAATATCATACCAAATATTCATTCCTAATAAAAAATTCAAAATTTTCAATCTCATAAGTTGCTAAACACATGCCTTCACTTATAATTTTAGGATCTTCACATCATTTTGATAATTGAAGCAAAACATCTCTTACTTTTGGTGCTTGAAATTTTATTGCTCTTGACACTTTCAAATTTTCTCTCTCATAGAGTTTGAGATAATGATTTAACCATAAATTTACATACATTATCTTGCAAAAAGTTTCATCATTTGGTGGATGAAGCAAATAAAGAATAAATACTTTGCAAAACTCCAAAAAATGAAATAGTCCTAGGAGATAAATTAGTCATATCACATAACTAAATTCAAATTGTGACATTTACATGATGTATAAAATGCTCTAAAATTTATATCTAATAATCTTTTTTGAGGAGAGCCTTGACACAACGATAAAGTTGTGTTTTGGTGACTTGTTGGTTATGGGTTTAAATCCGAAAATAATTCTTTTGCATATGCGAGGGTAAGACTATGTACAATATTATACAACTTAGACAAAATAACTTATAACAAATAATAAACTTTATTTAAATCTCTCGAGTAAACTAGATTGTGTACAATACTATACAACTTAGACAAAATAACTTATAACAAACAATAAACTTTATTTAAATCTCTCGAGTAAACTAGTCATTTCCTATCATATTTCTCTCCATTTGACAACATCATTTGATAAAAAGATGAATTAAAATGTCTACTATTTTTATCTTTTGAAAATTATAAATCGTTAAATCTAATTGCACATTTTTCTATCATCAAAGTTCTAAAATTTTTATCAATAGTTTTCATTTTTCTAGATGATAAATATTTTCAAAAACTTCACTTGAGGTGATACTATCAATATTTTCTTCCAATAAAGTATTATCATTTAAATTTTTTTCTTCTACTTGCTCTTCATTGGAATTAAAACTAGCATGTTGTTCATTGGAATTAAAACTAATAGTATTTTTAGCATCAACTACGAATAATTTTCTAATAAATTTATCAAATCCACAATTGAATTAATTTATCAACTTTTCTATTTTTTTTTAATTTTTCAAAATCAGATTCAAATTTTTTATTTGTCATTTTATAAAGTATAAGAATAAAATAAAATCAAAAGAGCACAATAAAATTTATAAACAAAAATATTATAAAATAAATATAAGAAAATAATGAAACAATAGAACCTGAAAATGGAGAGAATTACACGTTGATTTTCTAGTGCCTGTTCAACTCAAGTCTTGGAAAAATGATAAAAAGATGAGAAGAAAAAAAAAGATCAAGAGAAGAGAATGATGTGATTTTTTTTTTGTTATATTATATATATAAAAAAATAAGTAACCTGTTCATTTTTTACTCCAATGCTAATAACAGACAAAATATTGCTCCAACAAAAAAAAAAGATAAAATATTAAAATTATAATTAATGTCATCATTAAATGTTATAATTTACAAAAAAGATCTCTCAACCCAATTAAAATTAATGATGAATCTTTTCCATTTCCACACACAATCCGATTCTAAATGTATCATTAATATTTAAAATTTATTCAGGAAATTTTTTTAATAATTAGAGTATTAATAATTTTCTAAATAGTAGGCCTAGGATAATTATCTCATTCGCCTTGCAGTCCAGACGGCCCTGCGCATGTTTCCTTTCATGTAAATTGGAAACTTGTGCCTTAACGAAACCACCATTATTGAATGTGGTTTTTAATGTGATAAAGAACCCTTGGAATATTCGAGAAGCGTTAGAAAGAGACCTCAATGGCATTTATGCAGTAGTTGCCAACGGGACCGAAACGTGTGGGGACCAAGAAACTTCTTCACTCTTAGAAGAGTGGCACACCACGACGATCCACGGTTCATGCATGAATTCAATCATTACGCACCATCTTTGCTCAGCAATCCATCAGCAAGTTTATGTATATTAGCATTATTTATGTGCCACAAGACACTTTCTTTCGATCTTGCTTAGTATTATTACTGATTTTAAATTGAGGGTACTTTACATAGTGTTCTTGCTTGCATGCTAATAACTTTGGACGTTTGACTAATCAGGAACCTTGTTGCAAGAGAATGGCACATACCCTGCCTGCTTACCAATCCATTTCTCAATGACTTGTTCGCGTGGACTAATTGCTTTGGTAGCATTATGTGGCAGCTCTTGGGACAACTTTGTATTTTTTTAATTTTATTTTAGGCTTAGCAGCTAGTGCAAAGATTTTAAAACTAAGGGTGAAGTATCACCTCTTTCTTCAATTATGCTGTAGCTTCGTCCCTTTCCTTTCACTTTATTTTGAACATGAACATTACTAAGATGAATTAGATGTGAGATGGCTTATCAATCAGGGAAAGCTTCAACGCTAGAAGGGGAAAAAAATATTAAGGAAATTAAAAAGATAAAACTATTCAAGGTTAAGTAACTACGAAGTGGCTTTTGGTATATATTCTAAGCAAATTCACCATTCAACTTCCCACATGATCACACCATCCCTGCGCTGATTCATGTAGCATGTAACAATTTTTATTTTATTTTATTTTGGTGTATACACGTCATACTTTCATAAATACCTGAGGAATGTCTACAGGTAACACTCTCCAACCCTACATCCTTTAAGCATTCATAAAGTGTAATGCCTTCAGCTGAATTTGCAGCCTCAGCTGAGTTCAGTTCCAGTAACATATCCCCCTTGTCAAAACAAGAAACGATGAATTTGCAGAAGATGTGCTCCTTTGTCATGAATCTTCAGCTAGCACTTTCAGAGCTGTGTTATACCTCAACCTTCATAATATTCAAACATTTAGACAAGTATAATGCTTTCCCTTGCTCCCATGGAATGTTCAACACTTGTTCAAACCAATTTAAGGAGTCTGCAAGCTATCTCAAGTTGAGTTTTATTTTAATTATTATTATTATTTGATAATCAAGAAGAAAAAATTCTCAGTCGTCCACAAGATACTCTCCAAACACGATCCAAGGCCAAAGACCCCAGTAAATTTGATTCTGATTTACAGAATACTGCACATATTTGTCTACCTCAGGTGCAGTCGATTATGAAGCAAAAAGGATGATAAAAACACTACAGTACTGCAAGAAATGTCTGCATTATATCCTAGCTCTGAATCCTAGAATACAGCACTTGGAAAATTTTGTTAAGTTCGCTATACAAGGGATATGCTACATAATGTATGTGATTTGAGCTGGGAATTATAGTTATGATGTCATAGCAGCCTACCATGATTTCAATGTTCATGTTCCATCTTGGCAAATCGACCCTTGACTCTTACCCTGCTTTCTGCCCGAACTTTTCGTGATTCATACCTTATGTGTTTGTCAAATCTGTGTTTTCCATATAAAGTATGTCAATTTAATAATCTGAGAAAGTTATAAATTCATATATACAATCATCACGACCACAATTCACACATACAAATACTTGCAGTTCATAATTCATATCAATAAACAATACAACAATCATTTAATATAGCAAGGACAAGACAAGGGCTCATTAACAACAGAAGCACGCTACAAAGTAAATGGTTATAAAAAATAACGAGACCAACATTCCAGAAAAGTCTGAACTGAACTCTTTCAGTCAACATATTGGAGAACACTATGTTGCATACTAATGAATTATTCTTGATATCTCAGAAAATATATCAAAAAGGAAGGTCTCATTTCCCAAAAATATATCCAACAATTGTACTTGTGACCAATGTTTATAAAACATGTCTAGGAGGAGTTAAAGCTTGTTCTATGAATAGATGGAAATGAAAATAACTTTTATTCCTATAATTTCAGCATGTTACGGTTAAAGGTCTGGGATATGGTGTATTGAGAACTTAACATATCAGAAATTGTGCAGCTCAGTCTCAAATGAGCACTTTCAAGCATTAGAAATTAATCGATACCTCTCACATACACACACAAAGCAAGCAAAAGATGCTGTAGTAATAATACCTCCTTGTTTTCTTCTTCTGCTTGTATCGTAATAATGCAGAATCTCTTTCTTGGCTTGTTAACTCACATGCTGCGGCTTTGGGAGTAGTTGATAGGGTTTCAGACTTAAGAGAAATGGATGGTTTTCCTCCCTTGTCACCGTAGGTGTGAGTTTCCCGAACAGCAGAAGTAGAATGTTTAACTGGAATTTCTTTGGTATAAGTTCTCGTTAATGGGTCAGGAGGAACAACTTGATACATAGGCTCGCTGCTTGCTCTATGCCACTGAAATACACAGTCAATATGGCAGCACAATGATTTTTTTTTAAATAAACAGTGAAGAAGGCATCATTATTATTGAATAGTTCTACCATAAAAAGAGCAACCTAAAGACCTACCCTGTCCATAACAACTATATAACAAGGCAAGACACATGAAATAACAAAGCAAGATAGATGATGCTGGTGATTGGTTTTGCAAAAGATTTATCATAACATTGAAAATTAGGATTCAAAATTATAAGAATGTTGGACCGTTAAATAAGTTTCTCCAGGCAAAACAGAAATCGATTTTAAAAAAAAATAGTATGTTGTGAAAAGTTTTCCAGTAAGTCAAACTAAAGTGTATTCAGAGTTGTTTTCATGACCCATCATTACACCACATGCAACATATCTATTAGGAAATGTCATATTTTTACTATTATTCTCATTTTAGAAGAGCAAAATCCTCGTATAAGAACCAGTCAAATAATTAAGTAAACCAATCCATCAGTCATATTTCCTGGCTATGACTCCAAGACATCTTATAGGAAGTTGGAGAATCCACTAATGAAACCCTTTCAGCAATAATTCGACTAAATTTACCCAGTATAACAACTTTTTCAATGAACAAACTGTTGAACTGTATAATCATACTACATACTACATGGAATGTAAGTGCCAATATCATACTATCCACCAGGTTCATCTTATGAATACTGCAAGACATCTTACAGGAAGTTGGAGAATCCACTAATGAAACCCTTTTAGCAATAATTCAACTAAATTTACCCAGTATAACAACTTTTTCAACGAACAAACAGTTGAACTTTATAATCATACTACATACTACATGGAATGTAAGTGCCAATATCATACTATCCACCAGGTTCATCTTATGAATACCCCTGCAAGTGAGTTAAAATGCCAGTAGATATCAAAATTTTATGCAAATAGTTTCTTGTCCAGCAATATACTCTCCTCTTAAACAAATTAGATAGTTTGGACAAAAATTCACATACAAAACTTCAATATGAACAAATAAAAAAGGAAAAACAAGGCAAACCAATCTAGAGACACAAAAATCCATCCCTTATACAAACACAAATAAAATTACATGGTTGGAAAAACAAATAACCCATCATCAGGCATCAGCACCAGCTTTGACAAGAAAACACAAGTACAAAACAAGTTTAGTAGAAGCTTTACCTCATGAGAAGGAAAGATATCAGCCTCCGGTTCACGTTCAAAGCCCGAGGACAAGTTCCCCGATGGCACATATGGTTCAAGGTCCAATGGCTCAGACTTGGCCAATTCCCGAAGCTGACTGAGAATCTCTTCTTTGTGTTGCCCACAAGCAGCCTTCCGATTCTGAATCAACAACAATACCCTAAACAAGTCAAAATTGTAGGCAATAGACACAAATTTTCAATGTCTTCCTTCAAATCCAAATAATTCACTCTCGTATAAAACAACCACACCTAAATAAATAAAAAGAAAACATAAATTAACATTTTCAGTGTTCAACAACCAATCCCCCCCGGTTAAAAAAACAAAACCTGAAAAAGAAAAGAAATCCTACCGCCTTTAAAAATTACTGTTTTACCCAAATACAAAATTTCCATTGCATTTTCTATATTATCAGCATTCAAACAAGGTAACAAAATAAAAAGGTCTTAGAGATCTCGCATTTACTAGTATGTAAATGGGAGACAAGTTTCACTCCATGACCTATTTTAAGATTGAGTTAAGTCTAACCCAAATTCTAAGATGATATTAGAGTCTATTCAACCAGTTATTATTAGGCCTATCGAACCATCCCTTATTGAATTAGCTGCAGATATTTAGTCCTTCGAACTCAAATTCCAAGATGGTATCAGAGTCTATCATAACGGTTGTTGGACCTATCGAGTCCTCCGTTATAGGGCCTACAAACTTCACTAGGCACAAACTCAAATTCTGCATTCATAATTCATATATATACCTTGGGCAAAGGAGGAACCTCCATGGCCTGAAAGCTATGAGAAGAAGGAGAAGAAGAAATCAAATCATCAAGCGTAACAAAAGAAGGAGCATCCCACACAAACAAATCCGAAAGCCCTTCAATTTCTCCACCGAAGAACCCATCAGCGCCACTTCCCTGAGGCGAAGAAAGAAAAGATTTTTTGCTTAAATCCGAAAACCCCACGATGGATAAGAGTTCGGAGACTGAAGGACACCCAGTGAAGCCTTCGAGGGGCCTTCGTTCGTGAAGGGAATCGGAGAGCGTAGGGTTGTGCTTCTCCCAGTCGCAGTTCTGGCACAGAACAGAGGTGTCGGTGGAACAGAGTATGGTGGCAGGGGAATCATCGCATGCGTCGCAGAGCAGCGTGCGCGTGTGCTTCGAGAAGAGCTGGTTGGTGGAGTGAACCTCGCGATCGCACGAGAAGCAGAGTTTTGCTGAATCGGCTCTGCAGTAAAGTAGTGCTGTGGAGTGGCCACAGTAGTCACAGGGTCGCGCTTCACCACTCATAGCTATGGCTTGTTGTTTTGTGTCTGAGTGTGTGAGTGAGAGTTTAGAGAAGAATTATATCAAGGGCGTCTGGGAAGAGAAGGGTAGGTAGGTGTTTGGAAGGATGGATGGATATTCAGGATTTGTTTTATTTTCTTGGGGAGAAAGATCTACATAATTTTGTTTTTTTCTCTTTTTCTAATCCATGGGTATATTCATCATAGACAATCTGATCAAATCGTAGTAATTGTATATTTAAGATTTTAACTCAAAATTCTTTATTATGTTCAACCTTAGGACTTGATAAGTTACTTTACTTCTTTTCAAAATTCAATTATATATATAAAAAAAATCATTTTGAAGTGGATGGAAGATAATGGAATTGAAATTTTGTGATTAGGACTAAACTGATATTTTTTGGACTTTTAAGTGATGTGGGAAGATGATAATTTATGGGTTGGAATTGATTTTATTACACAACTTTATTTTTGACCTCTTGGCTTTTCTTACAATCAGGTTTAAGATATGGGATTATAGTTGGAAATTATAATTATAATTTTGTAATAACTGAAATTAATTCATAATTATAATTTTTATGTTTAAGTTGATTAAGAATTATATATATACATGAAAAAATTAAAAATATCAAATTATAATTTTAGTTTAAAAAAGTTACATGATATTTCTAAATAATCATGTAACATTAAATTTTTTGACCATTCATTCATAATTATATAATCTGAATTTACTTTTTTCATTCTTCTATTAAAAATATATATGAACTCTATTATTATCTCTTTTAAATTTATTTTAATAAGTTCTATAAAATAATGTATGAAAGTAACTTATAAATTATATCAAAATATTTTAATTCAATCTCCTCTTCAGTTATAAAAAGAACTTATCTATAAAATTTGATTTGATACGTGGCCTAAGAAAGTTGAAGCACAAACTGACAGACAACCCTGTCAAATAAAAAAAAAATAAAAAAGCGGTGGGTTCCAGCTCCACTGCACGAATGGGACTGATACGTATTTTGTTTTTCAATTTCTCGTCCAATCTTCTAGCACGCATTATCATAATGAAGACAAGTATAACTGCCAATAATTTTTTTTATTTTTAAAAAGTGTTAATATAAAAATCCAAGTAAAAGATCTTTTTTGGCTGTTAAACAAACAGAGACTCGATAGTCTATTTTACGATGGTGAGCCTCTAAAACCAAATCTTCTATATACATTTTATATTAACTTCAATCATTGTTTTAATATAATCTCATGATTAAGAGTTAGATTTGGACTGATAAGAGTAGTTATCTAATAGCAGTCAAAGTAATACGGTACTACCACCACAAAAGATAGTACTGTATTAAAAATATGAAAATAAATAGATTATTTTTCCCCTAAACAGTGAATCTTGAGTTTTGAACTTTCCTTTTTCGTATCATAAGCGATAACTATATTTCTACAAATTTATATTTCATGTATACATATTTTTCGTATATATAACTAATACGAATCTTATTATCACATTTTAAATATATATATATATAAGAAATTAAATTATATTTACATAATTTTGATAATTACTATATAATTTTTAATTAGATAATATTTTATTAAATTCACCGTTTTGACATAAACCATTTTGATAATACATAAATATAATATAAATCATTTTGATAATACGTAAATATAATTCAAAAGTTATAGAAACTAAAAATAATATAATAATTATTAAAGTTATCGATGTAATTTGATTATTCCTCATATCAAATTATAAAAATGTATTTTTGATAACTTGTTATATCATTTTATAACTTTCAATTAAATAATATTTTCATTTCACATAAATTACATATATAAAATTTTATATTAATATAAAATCATTTGTTATCTATTTTATATAAACTAAATTAACGTAATATAAACATTTTAAAATATACTAAAATATAGATAATTTGATTACCTTTTTGTTGTTGTTGAATTTTGACACAAATTATCTAAGTAATACATAAATATAATTCTCAACAATTACATCAATAAAAATCACATTTTATATCAAATTATAAAAATAATATAATAATTATTAAAATTACACCAATATAGTTAAATCTCTCCTTATATATTAAAATCTCTCTCCTCTATCATGTTAATATAAATCTATTATGAAAATTTTGGATTATATATATATATATAAATTTATAATATATATTTTTATAATTTCAAGAACATAATAAGGGTAAATAAATTAAATTAATATAAAATGATTATTTTTTATATAATACAATTGAATATAAAGAAATATAAAAAAATACAACTTAATTTTTTTTAATGATGTAATAAAAAAATAATTGTTTCATTAACATTACAAAAACGTTTTTCATAAAAAAAAATAATGAGAAAATAACGTTATACATTATTTCATTAACAGTACAAAAATAACATAATTTATTATTATTTTCCTATAAATTGTTTTTAAAAATTGGTTATTTTTTCAAATTTATTTGAATAAATAAATATTATTACTTTTTAAATAATTTTGAAACAGTCACACTTATTATTTTTTAAATGATTATGTAATCTAATTTACTGTTTATAGGATATAAAAGATGATTGATAATTTAATATTTAAGAGAGAGAAAAGTTGAGGATGTTTGAAAATTTAATGTTGATAGAGATGAAACAAAAAAGAGAAATGATTATTATAAAATTAAATAATAAATTATTATAATATTTTTACATTAAATTTAATGACACAAATTAGTTTAATGATTTTTTTGTCCAAATATTTATGGTGTTGATTTATACTAAACAATGATGTATGTGCATCAATATTCCCCCCCCCCCCCACACACATATATATATATATATATATAAACATATTTCTTGGTCATCTATAAGAAGGATTTTAATTTATCTAAAAATATATGGTATAAAACTATTTATTTGGGTATGGAAAAAAATTTATACACAAACAAGTTTCTCTTCATAAAGTATATTTATCCTTGAACCATACACATATGTTAAATAAATGTATTATAATGACTAGCATCTAATTCACTGGGATCGATCTAATGCTGAGAAATTTAAATAATACACATATTATAGGTTCTAACTTTAGTATAGTAGTAGTAATAATAATAATGGATAACATCCGGGAAGAATTTTTATAAACTATAGCATTTTTTAAAATAAATTTATTATATACTCGTATATAGAAATATAATATTTGATAAAAAAATAAAAAATATAATATTATTTATGAGGTCATATGTAGGTTGGTCATTCCTGTATTGCTCTCTTATTGTGGCAAAAGATTTGACCATTTCAGAGAGGAGTGCGCCATTATGTGCTTGTATCCCTGAAAATATATAGGATTGAAGTTTATCCCTTATACCAAAAAAATATAAATAAAAAGAAAAGAAAATCGAGAAAAATCAAAAGGATACGTACACAAAAGATTTGGTGTCTTTTAATACAGTTTTGGAGTTCAATAATTCTGAGAAGACTAAAATTCAATAGAGCCAACCACCAAAAGAGAATGAAGATAATTGGGAAAAGGGATTAAAATTTAAATAATTTTAAATTCTCCCACAGCATCTTTTACCAATTTTTAATTAATATAAAAAAATATGAATTATTTTTATATTTTTAAAATATGAATTACACTATTATTCTTAGAATTTAGAGGAGACTGATGCTTCGTTTTCACGAGCCATCTCTGGTATGGATATTTACGCCTGTGGGCCAACTTGACAAACGACCTTTTCAGACGAACTTGCTGGAAACAAAAACTGGACCCCTCCATCGCAAATCACACTTTTCAGCTCTGACCCAGCAACCTACTTAACTAAATCATCATTAATATTTTGTCCTGTGAGTGTTCAAATAAATTTTAATATAATATATATAGACGTGCTATCCATTTTCAATTTGATTTCCATGTGAATTTAATTTATTGTTTTTATATATAATTTTTTAATTTGTTCTGTTGTTATTATATTTATAATTATAATCCTGTATGTTAAAATTATATATAAAAATGTATACAACTTAAATTAAAAGAAATATCACGTATGAAGAATAATAATATTATATTGTCACATGTCATAAGAGTATTTGTTTCGTATAAAAAAAATTAATAATAAATATTGTACCAATTTGATTGAACTTTAAAAAAGTAATTTAAAAAACATTTTTATTTTTTTTTAAGGAGGATAAGATTTGCTTCTTAAAAAAATTAAACAAAAATATACTTTTATAAGAACAATAATTTAAACAAACACATTAAAAAAAATTATTTATTTTATTAAAATATTAAAAAAAAAAAAGATTAAACAAACGGGTTCATTAGGTAGAAGGAAAACAAATTATGAACACTAAAACTATTTAATATTTTCGCCAGCAAAGCAGCATGGACAAGTGTTTTACACTTTAATGTCATTAACTGCCAACATCAAAAAGTGTAGAACTCTCCTCCGTTCATAGGATCCATTGAGCTTCACAGAATTTGAATGAGATTAATGTGGAAAGAGGTGACAAATTAATGATTGTGGTTCTTTTTACCAAACATACTAAAAGGTACCATAGGCATAATTATCTACTTCCGCCCCCCTACTGAGCAAGACATACTTTTGTTTTCGATAATAGAACTACAGAGACTTCTTTCTCTCCGTTTTAGTTGATGAGATTTGCATACCAACTAACTACTAAAAAGAAACGGATATAGACATATAGTAACATTTTTTTTCTGTCGGTAAATATTAGTTGTTAACAGATAGTAACATCAATTAATCCAAATAAATAGTGATCTCTCTATAATTTTATTTCTTTGTGTTTGAAGCTAATGAGATTCAAGTTTATGACTTAGAGTATCTCTAATGCAAGCATTTTTAATGGGTTTCTTAAGCAATTTTTTTGACCTTTGTATTATTTTTTGTGGTCTTCATAGTGTCATATCACTCCTAAGAAACTCACCTAATATTTTGCTCCAAAGCAAGAAATCACAAAGAACTAAAAAAAATTCACATATTTATATTTTTTAATAAAACTTAACATTTTTTCAGTTTTCATAAATATAAATTACATAAATTTAGTTATTGTTATTTTCATTTCTAAAACATAGGGACTAAACTTTAATGTGTGAAGAACTTGGATGTGTGAAGAAGCAAAACAAATCACTCAATATTTATAAGCAAGCTTTCATTCAGCTCATGGTTATTTTGTTATAACGGTCATATTTTTTAACGGTACCTTTGATTTCAGCTTATTAAAAAAGTTTAATTTCCCACCCAACAGTTATAAGCAAGCTTTCTTTCATTTATTACCTTTTTTTTTTAATTTCCCACTCCATTTATTTACCATTTTCTTTTTAATTTCCGACTCCATTTATTCCCCACCCACGTGTCCGAGCTCCAAGCATCTCGAGAACCTTCCATCCTTTACTCACCAAACTATCTTCTTTCTTCCCCACACTCACCCTTATCTCTTCCACACACATCCTTCTCTAGAATGTTCTCTACTCAGGCATCTCTTCCACACGGCTTTGCTTAAGTTTCCTCCTTAGTTTTTTTACTTGAAAGACCAGAGCCCCGACGACTCCGAGGGACACAACGACGAAGGGACCTATGAGTGAGGAGAAGCGACGACAGTGAGAACTGGATGCGACGGTGGGGTTGCCGTAGAGCGAGACCAAGATGCGGCCTCCTTCCTTCTTTCTCTGTTCGCGGTTAGTGGTACTCCGTTCATCTTCTTCCTTTGTTGAATCACTTTGATGTCCTGTGAACTGTGATTGGGAATAACGATTTTGAGGCCAAAATAATGTTTTTTAATCCGCAAGAAATTATTCCTTATATAAGGAACACACCGTCCAAGGAAGAAATCGATTTCGTCACGTCATTTTGTTCCAACGCAGAAGAACTCTAAAGAAACAGGTTCTTAACCTAAGAAACCCACTAAACATCTCCCATTGGAGATGCTCTTACCAACTTGTAGAAAGAAACAGGCACAATAATATCCAATGGTCTTTAAAGTTGGGATATATAGTAGTCCCAGGTTTTTTCATGCGAAAAGGCAAGACAATTCAATTTTGAGCATATTGCTTCAGTGGCTTACGACTCAGCAAGCATGTGAGAATTCTTCGAGATGCACCGGAAAGTGAAATGTCTTAATTACTTTGGTTACAAAATAAAAAATATATAGACAAACCTCACACCCAACAGGGGATTCAATAAAAGTGTATCAAGAAACATTTTGATGATATAAACTCTTTCAAAATTACATTAATAAGTCATTACTTTTAGTTTTATAAAACGACCTTTTTAATTTTATTTTCTTTATAACTAATATTTTTTAAATGCATTCTTTAATTAAAAATATATTTCCCTAAAATCACACGGATCGTAAATATGAATATATGATATTGCAAGGTTTAGAGCCAAGATCAGAGTAAACCCACCAAATATAGCATCAGGTTTAAAAGAAATGGCTTTTTCTCGACTTTTAGGCAACTAAAATGTCTTCAAGCTTGAAGACAGTATCAAGAATTTTGGTGTCGCATTTTTACAGGATATCATTCTCTATCTTTTTTCTTAGTGTAAATTTCTTCAATGGAATAGACAAGGCGCTAGAACAAATCGCATGCACATAACACAAGTCATCCACAATATATTTCACAAAATAAGCCAATAACGGCAAAATAATAATATATATCCTTTTATTTCCCTTTGATATTACATCGGGGAAAATAAACAAAAGTGATGATTAAAAACAAAATGTAAAGAATAGAATAGAAATTTTGGGATGATTTTATAATTAGGTTTCACTAACACCCAAACCTTCTTGTTTGGGTTTCGAAATCCTACGGGTGTTATACGAACCGCACTGTAAACACTTGAGACCAAATATGTGAAAAGATACTGTGCTGGTAGAGTTACAATCATTGCATAGAATTGAAACCTGTCAAATACCCAAACAATAGTTACATTGTATATTAAGAGCAGTAGCACGGTTATCAACCCGAAACATTTGAGAATAAATAAATTCTGACAAATTTCATCATACCCATCTCCCCTCCTACCAAAATGAATAAATAAAATGCATAAAAATAAAAGCTTCTATGAAACAAGCATTACCATAACAAAGTATATGACTCTCCACCTAGAAAGTGTAACAGCATTCAGATCAAAGGGGCGCTAGCTTGTTGAGATATTGTGATAAAGACCCTCCAAAAATAAGGGTCTAGAGTAGGAAGGGCCGTAGAGGAACATTTAGTAGTATTCTGTTATATGGGAATGATGATTTGGCTGACTCAGCAGAGGGAATTGTGCGTGCGGTTAGAAGAGAGAGAATGAGACATGAGGGGATGGATGTTTAAAGGCAAGAAAGAAAGGAGGAAAAGGGATCTTTTGGACAAACAAACTCTGGGCACCATTTTGGTGAATTTGGGAGAGACCAGGAGCTCTATAATTCCCCTGGGTCATCGTTATCTTTTTACATTTTCTCTGTTATTGTGTTTTCCAGCTTTAGACCTAAAAAGGTGTACATGTCCCTACTTGGACACCCACATTAATATAAATTCTGCAGTAAATTCAGTGAGCTTTGATTTCTTTATCTGTTTGTTATATTGTTGGACTGGTTGTTACATATTGCTATAGAAAAAGTAATGCAGATATCTTGGTTCTGCCTTCGCCGTATAAACCACAGGATTACTACCATGGTCTCACAATATATCCCCCCCGAAACATCATGGGTATTATCATGTTAAGTCCAAAAACTGATGTACTTACATGCTCGTCTATGCCTAAGAAGCATCCTAAACCCATAGATGCTATAAATCAATTATCATATAGGCATTGACAAAATTTAGTCATCAAGTTGTAGAGAAACATGTCAATTCATATTATATGAAATTCAAAAATGAACAAACATATAAATGACACTCTTAATAGATCAACTATGAACTAAGAGAATCAAACAGATAAGTAACTACCTCAAACTTGTACTCCTCAGGCATATGAACGCCTTCAATCTATCAAGAATTATAAGTGGATCAATATAGAAGAAACAAATTCCATAGGTCAGGAAAGAAATAATTATCAAAATAGAACACTAAAGTAAAACAATTACTAGCAACATCAAAAGCTGTTATAGTAATTGATAAATTTATTAAGCAATAAAAAAGAGCTTCTAAGACAAAAGCATAAAGGAACAATGGCAATAATTTATTAGGAAGCATGAAGGAAGAATATCAAATAAAGCAATGAAGATGTTCCAAGATGCCACTCAATTAGTTATATATCCTGAGTAACACCAGTGAATATTATGAAACCTCCATGGAAGTCTTGTCATTATATTTTCTACCATGTACTAATCAATTAACAAGTTACCAGAAACCTAAGAAATAGTTCTTATAAACACTTATCCTAAACAGAAGGTTGAAGAGTGACAACAGATTTCTCCAGGACCTTCTGCTTAAGCAAAAAGTGATTTTTTTTATAAGCTAAGGTGCCAAAGCATCCCTCACAATAGACAATTACCACAATTACCTCATGTTTTCCTCTGTACAGAGAGAAATTTTAAATTTTATCTCAAAGCAAATATGCAACTCACCATGCTAGTTGCATTTATTTATATATGGCAACAACCATCCAACCATTACAATCATAGCAAAAACTTGATACAAAATGTCTTCCAAGGCTCATTTCCAAGTTGTTTTATCCCCATGAATTTTCCTTGTCCCCAAGAAAGTCATGTGGAATATTACTTTAAAGTTTAAAGACATAAAACATGGTCATATATAGACCAACAAAAAATATTTCAAAACAAAATTTAATAATAGTTCCACACACCTCCCGATCTAAATATTCCCAGTTCATATCATTGACTATTGTCTTCAAGCATATAGGACAGCGATACCTGTTGATGAAACAAATCCCAAATTATTAACTGAGCACAAAATATTTAGCTCATCAGATACGAGAAGGAATTATTAGGAAGTTAACTGATTTTGAGTTGCCATCTCTCGATAGCACTCCATATGCATTGTGTGTCCACACTTCAAAATGGTGCTGCCTTTTATTGAATCAAATTGGTACTATCCACATACAACAACAATGTCAGCACAGTTTTAAATTTTAATAACAGTTTTGAGCAAAATAAGCAATTAAAATAGCCAAAAAGGCAAAAACAAACCTCCAAACAGATAGGGCAGAAACTCTTCATTGAGTTCTCTACACAGGAGTGATTGTTTTGCACACTCACTGAATAGCAAGCACCTGTATTCACATAATATTACCAAAAAATGGTGAGGACATTCATAATCATAACAAGTCCAAAGTGAAATGCAAATGATGAAAAGAAAGGAAATATGTGCTCTCCTACATATGGTCCTTGTGCTTGAAAATATGAATAAATGACAAAGGTTGGTCGGTCAGAGTACGTACAACATTTCTTACAGTGAAAGAACTTATCACGACCACCAACCCTGAAAATAAGAAAATTTTATTAAAAAAAAAAAAGAAGAAAACTCCACATTTCATTAAACAACTAAAACAGTATAATAGCATGTTAGATCAGGTTTATTAATCAAATATCTCATGAATATAAGATTCTAACCTGCAAATGCCACATTCATCACAATGGAATTGTCCTTTATCCGTCTGCGACAATAAAAAAAAATTGCATGGCATCAAATTAAAATGCTAAAAACCAACAAGACATAATCAGCATTCAGCATACAATATCTCGAATACCAATATTCAGAAAGGAAACCTTACATCATCATCATAGAATTTGCAAATCTCGCAATAATATTCTCCCATGTTGACGCCACAGCTAGAACACACCTTGGCAACCTGAAATGTCAATATCAAATTATCAATTGATAAGTTTTTATTAAATTATTTTTTGAAGTAATTCTTGATTCTACCTCCTGTTCAGTATCACAGACAGAGCATATAACCTGAAATAATAAAAATTCGTAATCAAATTAGGGTTTACATGGAAACCTAGGTCAACGAATATGCAAGGGAAGAAAAGGAAAAAAATTACACTATTCTTACTTGCTTAACATCGCGTCTAACAAGTTCGTGACGATCCGCGGGGTTGCTAGATGAGTTCTAAACGACAAAAACAATCGAAAATTAATCGAGAAAAAAGAAGAAGATAGAGACGAAAAAAAGAAGCTAGACATCAATTGCATAATAGGAATCAATGGAAGGGAGAAAAAGACCGTGGCGTCGTTGTGGCAGTGACGACATGGAAAAATCTGATTGCAGCATGGTGCTCGAATTTTGCATCGTCTCTTATAGTGCTCGCATCTAAGAGCGGAACAAACGAAAACATGCAGAATAACAACATTGAAGGAGATAGTCATAAACGGAAGAGAAAATGGAAAGGAAGTGAGAGAAGGTGTTTTTGAAAGATTAGATTAAATTACCCGTAGTGCAACTTCCCAAAACCCTCTCTCTTCTCGGTTGCAGGTGCAGAAACAGAGTGTTGCTCCATTGATCAAGGTGCAAAACACAAAGATGAGGTTTAATTATGAAAGGCAACACAAGCTAAACAAATATTAGGTTTATTAAAAATAGGAGTATAAAAAATATATTTATATGTTTAATTATGAAAAGCACATATGCTCTTGTAGGGGTTGTAGGGGACTATTGTGCTGTAGAAAATCTAAGTCTAAATGAGACAGGGCATTATTTTGTAATAAAAAATTGTTCAAAACAACAACAACAACAAATTGTCGTTTTTTATGCATTGAATTTTATTTTATTTTTATAATTATTCTATTTTATGTTTATTTTTTAATATATTTCGACACTATTCCTTCATGATAGAAATGATATATTAAAACACGATTACAAACAAAATATTTCTATCTGAAAAGAAAAAAAATATTTCCACTTATCCAAATCATAACGTTTGGTTTCACGTTCAAGAATTAATTTTGAATTTAAATTTAATTTTAGACAAACTTTTACATGTTTAATTTTATGTTGAAGAATTAATTCATAATTGATTATTATGCTTAGTTTGATTCTTAATTTGATTTTTTATTAAAAACTTCGAAACATAAATTATATTATTACAAAATCAATTTTCTTGATGCTCGTTCATACACGTGCTTAATGTTATTGCTCATATTCTTCCAAAGGCTTCTACTACTTATGTTAGCTCTATTTGTCATTAATTAGATTTGCCAATAGTCAGTATATTTATCAATCGAATATCAATGAAATGGTTTGAGTTTGTTTTCATAAAAAAATTATAATAGACAACACAAACTAACTAATATAAAAATTATTGGAAAAGAATTAAAATATAGTAATTTTAATAAAAAAATTACTCAAATATTACATTTTCAAACGAATTTACAAATGTATAGCAATCAATCATGTCGTATATGGACGTGTTTAATCATGTCCAGGGAGGACGTGAATGGAGCTCGGTCACGCCCCAGGTGGACGTGACTCATCAGGTGCTGACACGTGTCATTTTTAGACACGTGTCATTTTGCGGCGCGATGTGTAGAAACTTCGGAAGACCATAACTTTTGACTGGGATGTCCGATTGAGGCGAAATCGGTGGTCACACCCTCGAAATTGAGAGGAGATATCTCCTCTCATCTCCTCTCAATTTCGAGCACATGACCACCGATTTCGCCTCAATCGAACATCTCAGTCAAAAGTTATGGTCTTCCGAAGTTTCTACGCATCGCGCCGCAAAATGACATGTGTCTCAAAATGACACGTATCAGCACGATGAGTCATGTCCACCTGGGGCGTGACCGAGCTCCATTCACGTCCTCCCTGGGCATGATTGAACACGTCCACCTGTGACGTGATTAATTGCTATAGATTTGTAAATTCGTTTAAAATTGCAATATTTGAGTAATTTTTTATTAAAATTACTATATTTTAATTTTTTTGCCAATAATTATTACAATACCTATTTAGGTGCATTTAATTATAAAAAATAAGGAAGAGGACTAGACACAAAATGATTTGTTCCATGTTTAATTTAAAGAATGATTAAGGAACATAACAAAAATATGAAAAATTGTTTGTTTTTAATAAATTTCAACCAAGAATATTCAACATTTCTCTAATTTATGTATTAACAAAGTAAAAAGATTTTATATTAACATTTACTGACAAATCTATATATATCTATCTATATAAAAGTAAATTTCACTTAAAATTTTAAAATTATTAGATCAAAACTTACACTTTATAATAGTCATTGATTTGATAAAACAATTTAAACTTGAAACTTGACCGTTGATCAAAACTTAAAAATCTATAATAACTATTAATTTGAATCAATTCGACATAACATTATTGGAATTTTAAATAACTAACATTAATGGTCTTTATTATACAATTTATGCATATATTTTTTTATATAACTAATAAATATAGCATGCTAAAATTTATATTTATTTTAAAGTGTATATATATATATATATATATATATATATATTCATATGATTTATGCACATATTTATAATATCTATTTATATATATTATTATTACACAATTTAGTAATAATATACTATTAATTTTTTTAAAAAAAAAAAGAGAAAAAAACAACATCAATATAAATATAAATGTATTAAGTATCCTTTTTTATATAAGATATAAGTAGGGGTATTGAAAAAAGAATTTGGATAATTGATTTTTATATATATATATATATATATATATATATATGAAATAAAAATAGAGAAAACTAATAAAATAAGAGATAATGTATCTATCACAAAATAGTAGTATTAGTTCTCACTTATTCGTTGCTATTATTTTATTGTTGATCACTTTTTTGAATAACAACAATGATAATAATAATGTTATACTATTTTAATTATACTAAATGAAAACGTTTAATTTATGATGTGATGAGGTTAGTCAATTTAAATCTTAAATAATATCACATAATTAAAATTAATATATTTTAACTTATTAAAAGTATTATTTTAAAATAATTTACGACTATATCTATTTAATAAAAATACAATATTTCAATAAATTTAAAATAAAATTTAATTTTGATAACAAATGAATTTAAATATTTATAAATATTAACATTATATCAACAATAAATAAAATAAATAGATAAATTTAATAATTATATTGTATTATATATTTATATTTCTTATTTTTAAATTATTTTTGAATCTCTAATTTTCATATAGAAAAGGTAGACTTCATAATGAAAAATAATTTTTAACATATTTTTTCTCTCCCTTACACTATTATTATGTTTTTTTTTCAAAACCACTATTATGATTATGTGCTATAGACTCAAACATATCTTTAAGGATTTTAGAGTTAGGATAATTATTTTATATTTTATATTTTGCTCTTTATTTAAATGTTAATAAATATGGAATATATATTTTGCAAGAAAATATTTGATAAGTTACTTTAATAAATTATAATATTTTATATATTTTGTTTTTTTAATGATAACATCATGAAAAAATTGAAAATCAATATGCTTAAATTTTTTTAAAAAAATTCACACCTACTTAAAAACTTCATTCACAATGAATTGGTTACAATCAATTATAAAATGTTAACAATTTTATAAAAATATTTTATGTATTTAAATTATCTGCTTATGTTTAAATAAACTTGTTGTGCAAAGCAAATATTTAATAAAATTTAATGTAAATAATTATAAATTTGTATTTATTATTTTTATTTTGAATTTATACATTTTATATATGTATTATATCACTGTTGTTACTTTGAGAAAAAACAAATCATGATAAATTTTAATAGACTTAATATTATATTTTTAAAGATAACATCTGTTTAATTAAAATATAATTAATATCTTTAATAATTTTGAATGTAATTATATTTAATATGATACTAAACATTTTAAAAAATGATAAGTTTATTTATTTATTTTTTAAATATTATTATGTACAAATATAAACTCAAAACTTCAACAAATCTCTCTCTATATATAAACTTCACTTTAACTTTTGATAATCGTAGTATCAAAACATCAACTTTAAAATAGTGGTCGAGATGATTTTGCCACTTGAATCATTGACTGCCACTAGATCAAAACTTGAACTTCATAATAGTTGTTTACCTAATTTTGCCTTCACTTTACCATTTTTTAGTCATCGGATCGAAACCTAAAACTTGAACTTTTTAATAGTTGTTGATATGATTTTATTTTCACTACAACATTTTGAGTTGTCATATTGAAATATTGAGTCATTTATCATATATAAATTACATTTATATATTATTTTGTATGTATTTTTTGTTTTATTTGTTGTTATTATTTATAAAATATAGAGAAAATTATTACCTCCAACCATAATCAAGATACAAATACAATGGATACTCACAACAACCATTGAGTAGCAAAGGCTAATTGTGACAACACTATGAAGAATCATCAAAAAGCAAAAACTAATTACAACAACACTATGAAAAAGTAAGTATAACAATCTTCTACTATTAAAATTAACAATTTTATTAAACATTTTATTATATCTTTTGATAAAGAGGTCTTAACTTCTTTTTTATCTTTAGTCACACTACAATCATGCAATATGACTTTTAATCTTTTTTTTGAGCAATTATATGCATGCTACTACACCAAGAAAAAATGCAAACAAGTTCAGAAAAAATTTGGAAGAAGGAAAAACATACACCATTAATAATTTTGTGGTATTGAAGGATAAAGACAAATTTTATGCGGTTAAAAATAATCATTCAATATTAAAGTTCTATTCTACAATAATTGTTAAAGAAATATGAGATGACAACAATAGGTTGGTATCTAATATTATTAAATGTATTATCAATTTATTTATCTTTTTATATATAATCACGTGACTATATTTTTTTAGATGCAATTTGAGTTATCAATGGGCAAAAAAATTTAAACATTGTTTTTTTAAAAAAAATTACGAATTTATAGTAGTTTTGAAACTAATTACGAATCTGTAGCAACAAGTCACGCCCAATCAAGACGTGTTAAGTCACGCCCCATCTAGGTGTGACTGGAGCTAAGACACGTCCCGTCCATACGTGTTTCACCTGGTTGTGACACGTGTTATTTTGAGATACGTGTTATTTTGAGGCGTAATGTATAAAAACTTCGAACGGTCATAATTTTTGATAGGAATGTCCGATTGAGGTGTACTTTATGTCAAAATGCTCAAAATTAAGAGAAGTAATTAAAAAAATAGAAAATAGCATTAAATTAACTAATTAACTAATTAAATAATTAAAAAAGTACACAAAACAGAAATTTTTGGATGATTGAATCCTAAATCCTAATTTTGAGGCACTTAGAGGCGTTTTTTGGAAAAAATTGTTGACCAAATTTGGGGATTTGCCCAGTTCTTCATCTCTCAATTTTGAGCGTTTTAACATAAACTATGCATCAATCGGACATTCCTATTAAAAGTTATGACCGTTCGAAATTTATATACATTGTGCTTCAAAATGATACGTGTCTCAAAAGGACACATGTCATAACCAGGTGAAACATGCCTAGATGGGATGTGTCTTAGCTCCAGTCGTGGCTAGATGGGACATGACTTAACACGTCTTGGTTGGGCGCGACTTGTTGCTACAAATTCGTAATTAGTTTCAAAACTACTATAAATTCGTAATATTTTTTAAAAAACAATCTTTAAATTTTTTTGCCGTCATCAATGAGGTGAAATCAATTGAAAAGAGGACAATTATTTATGAGAAAAATGACATGCTCACACTTCAACTCAACGACATAACTAGAGAAGGGGAAGGAAGGAAGATGAAGGGTTGTACGGAGGAGGGGAATGGGGAATTAGAAGAAGAGTGGAAGAAGGGGCGCTGAGGAAAAGGAGAAAAGAAGAAGAAGAACGAGGAAGATGGCACATGGGTGGGTTAGGAGAGAAGAATAAAAGTGAGAAAAATGAAGGGCGGGTATAGTGAATGTTGCTTGTGTACAATGAATGTTGCTTGTCAAAATTATAAGTGTGTGCAGTAAACATTGGCTACAAAATTTTAACGCTAAGGAGTAAAATTTGTAGACTTGTTTTGTTGTTATACACACAATGTTAGGTAATAACATTCTATAAATTGCTTCATTACACACATAATTTCTACATATAATTTTCATTCTCATTCTTCATTTGACAATCTCAATTCTTCAATCTCAATCTTATTTAAATTTTATTTTTGCAAAATGGATCCAAATCAATTTGATTGGTAAGCTTAGATAATTTTTTTTTGCAAAATTATCACTTGTCTCCTTCG
This sequence comes from Glycine latifolia, assembly GCA_013407115.1. Taxonomy (NCBI): domain Eukaryota; kingdom Viridiplantae; phylum Streptophyta; class Magnoliopsida; order Fabales; family Fabaceae; genus Glycine; species Glycine latifolia. The sequence goes on from CM023943.1 coordinate 29,836,606, forward strand.
TCCCAAAATTCACAAAATCATTCTATATTAATGAAACTTCATATAATATTGAGTACTTTCTTGTAGATGGTATTTATCTTGATTGGACTATATTTGTGAAGACCATATCAATGCTACAAGGTCCTAGAAGAAATTTATTTGCAAAATATCAAGAAGTAGTGAGAGAGGATGTGGAATGAACATGTGATGTACTCAAATCTCGATTTCCAATTATATCTGGTTCATCGCGTGCCTAAAACATGGATATAATAAATGATATAATGTTGACATGCATTATATTGCATAACATGATTGCCAAAGATGAACGAAATACATTTAGTGTAATATCAATGTTGATTATGATCATGTAAGTAATGACATTTCAAATGTTGAAGTATCTAGTGGTGTTCCTCTTAACTTTATTATATACTTGCAAACAATATGTGTTATGCATTCAAGATGATTTCATCAACAATTTCAAGTAGACTTGGTAGAGCATATATTGGGAACGTTATAATTACAACAATAATGAAATTTAATTTTTCTTTGACATTAATGTGTTGCATTTTTTATATCAAATTTATGTATTTTTTCATTTGTTTAACATTTAGTCATAAATAAAAATTAAATTTATGTCCATTTTTCTATTTCTTAATATTTATAATTTTTTTAGTTACATTTTTATTAATTTAATTTAATTACTTAATTAATTATGTTTAATTTAATAAATATTCCAATAAAATATTTAAAAGTGAGATCCATGTAGAATTTATTAAAACTTATCTAAGATTCTAAAATGTGATTTACCACTAAAAGAAAAAATAATAGAAATCTTCAATATGAAATTTACTTAAAAAAATGGTCTAAAGCAAGTTTTGTGCCCAGCAACACTCTTATTGTACTTGTTGAGGTCCGAATTTTACAATGCTAATGTCTGATTTCACTCCGAAGACAATAGAAATGAATTGAACATTAAAAGAAGCAAGCAACAACGATTTGACAAAGTCAAACATGTCTTAAAAAGGTGACCACAAGGTATTAGATAGGCACTGGCTACCTATCATCCCCAGTGTTAAAAATAGTAAAAATTTAACCTTATCTTCAAGGGCAACCATGAGGTATGCTTGCTAAACTATAGTGCATGAGCATGAATTCATCTTTTGCTTGTTCTCCTTATTCTTCTCTGCAAGGCAACCACAAGGGAAAATCACGTTAAAAAAAAAGGTAATATCATAAGTCTGTCTGTGAAACATCAAATTATCAAATATCTCAAAGGCAACATAATATAAGTCGCTAAATGCATCTATGTAGTAATACAAGTAGCTCTGTACCAATACTAATATAGGTGCACGGGTGAAAAGATTGAGCAAACCCAATATCCATACAACCTATACTTGAGCAAGAGTGCAATGAAAAAGATTGAGCAAACCTGTTTTCTTTTTAGTTACTCGAGGTTGTACTACAACATGCATTGTAACAACATCCCCAGGGATGTCACCAAACGTTATTCTGGAATCAGCAAGAGTTTTGTTGTTTTCCAAAACTTTACCGGCATGTATAAGTTTTAGGTCACTTACCGACATTGGTGTAACTGGTTTGCCTGTAAACAGAAAGATTCCATAAACTCACAATACAAATAGAACAAAGGATAAATGCACACAGAAAGCACGCATTTCTGTAGCTAAAAGGAGTGATAAATATATAGCCGGATACATATTACAGTCAATTGCCAAAAATGTCTAATGTATGTTTCAAATTAGTTCTTAGAGAAAATACAAAGTGCATAGAATATTGAACAACAACGATCCAACATAAAATAAAATAAGGAATTATCAATATGACATCGTTCATTTTGGTGATCCAAAGACTTTTTAAGTTGTAACATCAAATATTCAAATCAGTCCTACATGTGACATCAATTTTAACCATTTTGATGGCACTTAAGTCTTTGGGGAACTAGTTTGTTCCCACAAATGTTTTGAAAGACCAAATTGTTGCCAAATATATTTTTAGTGAACCGAAGTGGTTGTGAAGTCTTAGGAAAATCTTTTATACAGACACCCCCATAACAAGACAAACCTTGAGGCCACTCAGCAACTAGCTTTTGCTTAAGGGTACCAACTGTGGCAGATGAAGAATATGTATTATGTGCTATATCAGTTCCATCATAAATGCGGAATTTAAGCTCAATACGCCCCTCGCCTTCAGCCATGATAGCTTGTGTCCACCTCCGCCAAGCTTATGCAATAGCAAAACAGTGCTTCCTTGGATCAAAGGATTTAGTCTCGCCTTGTTCACCTACACATGAATTTCCATTCGCATAAGGCCATAACTCCAATCCATTTACGCACAAATTAAACTATCAAAGAAAATCAATAGTTGTATCAAGAACGACAAGGCAGAGTAGAAGAATTCTAACTCTTAGCAAGAATGACAAGTATAACATGTTTTCAATGACCAAAAAAATCAAAATCCTGAAACATAAACACGAAGAATGAAATTAACATGCACACACGCTATCCACTAAAACTAACCTGTGTGACTCTGAGGGAAATTTCCTTATTATAGCAAACTCGCAAAAATTGCACATCTGAATTGGCAGCTAGAAAACCGATACAACCAAGTGAACACCTCATATGATCCAACTGCTTCTCCAAACAATGTTTACGAGATAATTCTCAGCGTCCTCATAGGGAATTTCAAGACCAAAACAAAGAGAGACATCGGATTCCCACAGATCACACTGGATTCACGTTAGAATTGATTCAATCAATCTGAACTAAGCAAAACCGTAGAAATAAAACCAGAACTAATTGATAAACTCTGTGATTGTTCGATTTCCTAAAATTTTGGGCAACAGAATGCGGTTCTACGGTAATTAGCGGAAATTAAAACCTAGAATGATGCAAAACGAAGAATCGAATCTGAATAAAAAATCGGAGTCGATTTTAACATGCTCTGGGTTTCTCTTCAATAAGGCTTAGCTAAAACTGAAATTCAACAACAACAAAAAAAGAAGATAGAGCAAGAGTTTAAGGAATTTATAATACCTGATCAAGAAGCAATCCATCAATGGAAGATCAGCCCTGCGATAGTGTATATTAGAGGGATCTGTTTGCTTCGTTTCTTTACAATGTTTGTGGCTTGTGTCTTGTGGCTACGATGGCTTGTTAAAATTGTAAAGTATTGTAACTATAAAAAAACAAATTAAAAAAAAAAGGAAAACACAACAACGGTTGTTGAATGAACTAACTGACTGTACGGATTCACAAATACGGTTTTTCACTTTTTCTCCCTTTTTTTTTTATATAGATATTTGTGGAAGATTTGATTGACTCGAGCTCAATTAAGGACAATTAGCGAGCTTAATGCAACAGTTGTAATACAAATACAACCACTCTTACCCTGTTAAACAACCCATGCATGGACCAAAGATACAATGGATCAAGTCATCAACAAACTAGCTAGCAGGTACCCGTGCCATTGCATGGTCGCATTTTTGGACTTTTTTTAATGACTTGAATATGATTTTGGTACCTATAAAGTATGTTAGGCTACCAAAAATATGTTAGTGTTCCTAGCAAACATGATTTCTAGGTCAAAGAATTAATCTCAATAGCCAGTTGGTTTAACATAAGGGATTAATAAGCTGAAATATACCTTAACAACCATGATTTCTAATTTTTTTTATCTCTCATTTTATTATTGTCGGCAATATTTCAATTGATTTTTCGCACAAATATTTTTTTAAGACAATAAATGTAAATATTTTTATCAACATAAATTTAAACCTTAATTCGTGGTATTTTAAGAAACTAATCCCTTATGTTAAACCTTATTATCTCAGCTGATTCCAGGCCACTGAAATATGCTCAATCTGAAAGATACTAAAAATAGGGATCACCTGAAACTGGCGGAGCATCGGGAATTCCATGACCCTGCTATCTGTAATGTATGCTCTTACTTGTCTCTAATTATTACATAACTTGGATTTTGTCATCATCAATGACACTAATTTACTTATTTGGTAGCAAATGTCCACTTAACTTCCTTAGTAAATAGACCAGTACTACAACTACAATCTGACAGTTAAACTTATTTCCCATGTTGTTGGGAAATTCTGTATTTACAAGACATGGTTAGGAAAGTTGATTTGACACCTATTTTTGGAAAGGGAAAAAATAGAAATTTTTTTTAAATCTGTCCCGGCTTGTATTATATTTATACTTGTGCTATTGCTTGGCTTCAACTGTGGACTAAGAGATCATTCATAATATATTCGGAATTGATAACCATCATTCCTCACCAAGATACTAGGCTACATATGTATTGCTAATTAAACTAACACTAAGGAAATAATTTTTTGTATAAATACAGGATTAATTTTACAGAACTACCTCTTGCTAAGCCTAGAGATGCTTTCCCATAAATCGATATTGACTGATGTTTGTGGGAGGAAAAGAAGAGAATAAAAATAAACACAAGATAAAAAAAGGTAAGGAATGTAATACCTTTCTTTATCTTGGGATAAAGTTGAAGAATCCGTGGCACTAGATCAGAAAAAGACAGAGAATTTCCCTGTTAACTTTTAAATTTGTGGACAACGCCAAGAGATTGAAAAGTTAATGCCAGCACAATATTTTATCTTTTTCTATATGTTGCCTCAATATTCTATTCTCCCTCTCAGAAACAAATTTCAAAGTTTCAAATGCTTTTTTAAGTTTAATAGGTATACACTGAATGTAAGTTTTTGCACTAAGAACCAATCACAAATCAATTTTAGCATGACTAAAGTAGTTATTATATAATTCAACAAACTTACAATATATAGCGATTTGTGATTAAATCAAAGTATAAAGAATCTTTCCACCATCAATGCATATGTTAATTTATTCTTTTTATTTTACATAACTTTTTGGTAGAGAAGCCCCCCTTCATCACTAGAATACATGAGGTTAACATGAGAAGGATGGATAAAATCTGACAGAAACAATGATTTTGACCTATATAATGGTTGGGCCGACTGAGACAGGCAAAACCATAATGGGTTTGCTACCTGTTAGTGTGTTTGGTCAATTACCATGCAGCTTACATTTCTTTCAGAGAATATTTTCTTCACAAGATGCAGATACTTTTCATTTTACTAGGATGATTTGAAGTTGAAGATCGAATATTACTGGTAGCAGCTTGAAACAGATTGGAGAAAGAGGGACAAAGACAAGAGGGAGAATGATGATTGAGCCTTTTTTCAGGGTATGCTCTTTACTATACTATAGTGCTAGTACCCCATGTTAATTGAGAGATTATTAGCCTTGATTAACCCAACAATTGCCTTGTTATGGGAAACATCTTGTGCTAGAGATTGTCAATATCATAATCAGACAACTGGTACTGTAGTACAAGTATATAAATCAAACTTTCATTAAGAATATTTATGTGATTACATTATAGCTAATTAAATGCTAGGAGCCACTTCAGACATAAAACACTAGAATATCAATACTATGGTCACTACTCTACTAATTCAAGCCAGCTTATTCTTCCAGCAGGTATCAGGAACTGTTTCTTGTGCTTCTTTTCAAGACAAAGCCTGGTAAGGTTTCAGCATCTGAGTGAGTGAACCACTTAAGTGGAGGGACATGATTTCATTGGTGGATCCCATTAGCTTCCCTCCTATGAATACAGCTGGAACTGGAGCAGTGCAGCCTAGCCTCAATAGAGTTTTCTCCATTTCTCTGCCTTCAGGGTCATGATCAATCTCATGAACCACCGGATTCACACCAAGTTCTTGAAACAGAATGTTGACTGCATAGCAGAGGCAACAAGAGCTCTTTGTGAAAATCACCACACCCTTTTCAGAAGCCAACCTCATCACCTTGTCCATCCTGATACACCACTGATCAAGCACCCTGTGATCTTCTAAATATATATATGTACAGAATTCTGTTCCTGACACAAAAAAAAATGTAACACATGAAATAGAAAAAAAAAGTCTAATTTTGAAGAGGTGTGTTCAGATTACCTTAGACTTAATTAGAACTCCCAAACCATCAGACCGAATCCAGACTGAATTCGATCCAATGGCTATATTGGGTTGGCAGTCTAAGGAGGAGATTTGAGAATAGAAAATTTATATGAAGCTTGAGGTTATTTGTAATGAGCTGATATACTAGACTATTTATAGGGACAGATTAGGGACCGCTTTTGTTTGTGCAAGAGCAAAGCACGTTCCAAAGAGGTTGTGCTTTTTAGATACCCAACTTAGTGTATGATCTTATTCGGTTGTGCAAGTTGGAAGACATATTACACGTATATGCCTCAATTGGTAGACTAGCTATGAGACCAAAATCATATAGTACCAAGATTTTATTCAACTTAAACAATTGAAAACAGTATCTTCGTGTGACCAAGTTAATGCAATTTTTCCTGTGTCAAACGTGTGTCACATATATATTAACCCTTTGTTAAACTTGTACTGATTTTGTGAATGTTAAAAAATAAAAATGCTTTTCTCTCTCTTCCTCTATACTGGTGAATGGTCAATTTTATATCTGATTCTCGCAATCAACCGCTTTGAATCCTTATGCCTAAAGAATGAGAGACCACTAACTTGTGCGATTCTCTCTGACACTGAAGCAGTTTAATTTTGGGAGTCGGGGAACTCTTCGTAGATGCAGCACTTATATTATATAGTGTCTCACGTGTGTAGATGACACACGAATGGAGTACATTATATTATACACGTATTAAAGTAGAGCGAAAAAAATAGTTCCATTTTGAGAAGAATTAACAACCATTCAACCCCGCAAAAGAATCCTATGCATATATATCATAACTGAACTATCCAACTTCTTATCCATGGGTAGGTGCCAGCACAAATATATCACAAGCACGTGAGTCTTGGTTTGATGAATATATGTTAATTAGCTAAATGTAATAATTATTAATAAATTTGGAGACATGATAAATTATTTGTCATTGCGCATGTTGCTTGACTGTCACGTCATGCTCCTACAGATAAATTATTTTAGAAATTAAATGATGCCTTAGCAATAGCATATATAGTCTACACACGCATGAAAATCATACAGGAAAATCAATATATCTTGCTTTGTGGATAGGGAGGAATAATAAAGGAGACATAAAAAGTGCTTGCATTACCTTTTTGTCTCAAGGTTAGGAAGGAGGGCTCGCCATGCACGTTCCTCGCTTAAAAAGTTTGAATATCTCTACAGCCAACATATCTCTAGCTGAGTGATGTGTCTACTTGATTATTGTCCCTCGCACCTGGTGCCCATATTGAGCGGTGAGGAATCAACTCTTAGTTTTGCCTTAATTTAACATTTGAAATACTACAACAATAAAATCTTATCCCATTAAACGAGATTAGTTACATAAATTATGTGATGATAGGTGGCTCAATTAAAGAACAAAATTTTAGATGCTATTTGTCATAAAATATCTCTTGATAATTTCGCATGTCTTCCTTAATTAACTTTTCTCTTCTCCTCTTTATAGGACTAAAAATCATAAAATCTATTCTTCCATACTTAAAATATATATGTATCTTTTCCTGTATAGAAAATTTTCAAGTAAGAGAGATACACATAAATAGAATATAAGTGTAGATTTTTTAACCATTTAATTTTTATGTGTATCTTTTTCATACTGAAAATTTATTCTCACTGGTGTCTCTTTTCTTTATGTGTCTATACCACTTTATCCAATTTTCTATTATCTTTTCTTCAATATTAATTAATGTCATGTCAATCTCTTCTTGTATACGATGATTTTGTATCTAACACTTGGAATAATAGGATGATATATTTGTATTAGCTTAGCTGGTTTTCATGAAGGAGGGGTTTATTCCTTTTTTCACCAAACAGATGGGACTTTGATGGAATACTATGTTTTTGATTAAAAACAATACTCTGCGGATTTTATTATTCGACAGCAAATTTGTCCGCAATAGAGTGAATTGATGGCTAATTGATTATGTATTACCCTCTTATATGCGAGAGGAACATGTTGTTATGGCGGAATTAGATGAAGTGTGTGATCAAAGCACTTTTTTTTCTCTTCAAGGTTTTTAAAATTAAAAGCGAATCCAAGAAACTTTACACTTGCATTAACCTTTTCTCCCGCCTGATCAAGTTTCATCATACAACTTAATGGGCATAGAGTTAGCCTTTTAGAAAATACCCGAAAAAAAGACTTTTTTTTTACAAACTTGTTTTGGTACAATTGAAAGAGGACCCTCAAGAAAAAGCAGGAGTGTCCCTGATTAAAAACACTGACTGCAAATAGCATATCAGAGCTCCTTCTACACCACTTTAAGTGTATATGAAACTCTTATATATTAGTGTTAATTAGTGTAACTAACTAAAACCAGATGGCTTTTGCATCCATGAGCAATTGTTTGAGAGAGCCATCAACGTGAAGGGATATGACATCTTTGGATGAGCCCACAAATTTTCCACCTATGAACACTGCTGGGACTGAAGGGTTACAGCCCATACCCCTCAAAGCCCACTCCATTTCCTTCCCATAGGAATCATTGTCAAGCTCATGAACTGCTGGGCTTGCTCCAAGCTCATAGAAAAGTTGCTTTATGCTGTGACACATGCAACATGAACTCTTGGTAAATATAACAGCAGCCTTCTTTGATGCCAAGTCCTTAACTCTATCCATTTAATATAATAACTAGCTACTAGGGAGAATATATTGAAAGATGAGTGTGGGAAGCTAGTGTGTGATTTTTTGTTGTTGCCCTGGTGAACCTTGAGATTTCATCACCTCTTATTTATACTAGTTGGTGAGGGATAGTGGATTGAATTGTATAAGCTAGAAAAGCATAGAAACAAATTAAATTATAGTTAAATTGGATAGGAAAGAGAAAGAGAGAAAGTTCCTTCAGATATTTGTTTGGATAAGGGAGGTGTCACCCTGATCATTTGGTCGATGGTGACACAGCCAGTGCCATGAACAAGTTGCATTTAGCATCAAAACTGTAAATGATAATTCAAATATCTAAGGTGGTCGTCCGTACTAGCAATCAACACAAGAATAAGAACAATGTATAGTTTTATAAGCCTTAAAACTCTTTCCGCCCTGCCTTCAGCATCATAAAACATTATTCTAATGTTAATTATATGAATGAACAAACTTCTCTGAGGCAGGTGGCACAAAACCAATGCCTCGTTGTCACAAAATCTATCAAAAGCCTGGAATCCATTAGAATTAGAAATATGCAAAGTCATAGGCCCAGAAGATGAGAAAACAAATTCCAAGTGTCTTTTACATTGTTATCTATCAATAAGGTAACCACATAGGCCATACCTTGACCTATGATGTGTATGTCTGTGTTGTGGGATGGGGGTACCCTGCCCTTATTTTATTTGTTAAGATATATAAAAACATATAAAGGGAGTAACAAAAGAAGAAAAAGGAAAATGGTTATGTTAATTAAATTTTAAGCTATTTAACCAATTAGTGTCATTAGTCTATCTACTGATGTGGTGTTTATTATATCTCATAGACACTTGGTAACTTCTGGAACAAGCGGTATGTGGCAGTGGATTGGTTCTATTTCTGTATTATGTTAGGTTGTGACTTGTGACAGAGGTTGATGTGAGGAAAGATAAGAGTTTATCCAAATTCTTTCCACTTTTTCACTTTGGTCCCCGCATCAGAATCATGCAATGCAATGCACAAACAGTGGTGTATGTAAGGTCTGGTAATCTTATTTGTATTTGGCCCTTGGGCATGGGAAAGGATTCTTGAAAATTGCGGGTGTAGGTTTATATTTGATTTCATCAATTTATATGATTCCATTTCCTATGATATAAATTACGTGGCTTCGAGCAATCATGTTAACTTTGGGAGAATGCTTGCATACATATCCATGAAAGCAAATCCAAATTAAAGGATTTTAGATTCTTCCACATCAATTTATAGTATCAACTCAAGGAAGGAGAGAATGTCAACTTGAAAGTAGGAATTTTGCTAGAAGGATAAGGTATAATTTGATGGTAGGTTGCTCATTGTTAATGTCTAAGAGTGGAGCGGGTTAAAGATTGCACTGTATTTAGATATCTTATGCTGGGTAGTTAGGCAACTATAATATACAACACTAAAGAAACCGACCAAATCGGTTATCTAATATTCTTTAACTGTTTCAAAGTCGTTATGCAAAACATAAAAAGTTTTGAATTATTCCGTTTGTGTATTCTTTTTTAGATTAGTTTTCATACACCATCAATCTAAATATTTTGAACAAATTACACTAATTCCTCTCAAAAACAAATTACACTAATATTGCTATCGTTTCTTGAAATGTCATACTAAACTCTCTTGTCTTAATTCTTTTAATTATTTAAAATATATTTCCGTTGACACTCTTGTGTTATTCGAGAAATACATTTCACCATGTATCCATGGAACGAGTTATTTTAAATGTTGAAAAGAACAGGAGCATCGTGTGTAATTTCAAAAATCACAAAAAGTATATTGTAATTTGCCCAAAGATTTTAAAATACTTCAAGATTTATGTAGAAACTTCGGCACCAATATAAGCTACTACTAAGTGATATGCATCTAGCATATGGTCCTTTCCAAGGTTTTACAAGCCAAAAATATCAACAAATAGCTTAGAATTGCATCTAATTATGATAAAAGTTGATGAATTCATCCCTATGCTGTGTTGTGCTAATTTGAACAGCTTTTATAGTAGGAAAAGACATGATTCAAGCCATTTTTGAAAGCTCTGGAAGTCCACGCCCCAGGCGTGGGATCCAACGCCCCAGGCGTGGGAAAGTGCCTCCAAGTGTGGAATCCTCTGCCAAGCCACGCTCCAAGCGTGGTCATCCACGCCCCAGGCGTGGGACTCTGCAGCTTGCGATTTCTGAAGCTTTTCAGGGGCAATTTGGGAGTTTCACCTGCTATCTTATAAATACCTTCATCTTCAGCCTTCAAAGGACGAATTTTTGGAGGGAGAAAAACACATATTAGGGTTTTTGAAGCTTGGGATTACTTAGCTAGGGCTTGGGAGGTTGAAGACAAAAATGGGGATTCCTTCTTCCTCTTCTTCTTCTCTGCTCCAGCTAAGCATGTTCATTATTGTATCTCAACCACCCATTATGAGGTTTGGCTGAGCATTTATTGTAGTTAGGGCCAAAGCACTTAATGTAAATCTCTTTGGGATGTATTGAATGCTATTGTTCATTTATTACAAGCTATTTTACTGCACTTTGTATTTCTCTTTCCTTCTCTTGCCTAGACTTAGCTAACCTAGGTAAAAGCATAGAGCTTAAGTTCACAATAGATATATTGGGGCTTTAGTTTCAGACCTAAGTGTAGTAACTTGCTAACACTACCTAGGAATAGGAGTGGGTGCTTGCAACTTAACTTATTTATGTGTTGCTTAATGCTTAACTTGCTTAAGATCACTAAGAGATTAGGGTTGGATGGTGAGTTAAAGAACTAAGTGGAAGAGACATCAAAGCTTAGTCAACTTAAGAAGAACACATTAGTTGAATAGTTTGGATAATAGAATATAGTAGTCAATATCATTCCATAAGGAGGCACATTGAGTGTGGGTTGCCCTAGCTACATTTTCATACATATTGTTACTCTCAAATTTGCTTTTGATATTAAATTATACTCGCATTTAGTTTTAAGCTCATTTACTCGATTCACACAACAACAACCACAACATTATTCTTCTTTATTTTGACATCCAACTTATCGATCAAAATTATAGTCTATTTGGTCAACAATCCTCGTTGGGAACGACAATCCCTTATCACTTTATTACTTGTACGATTGGTGCACTTGCCGAGTCCGCAACACTAAGGCACCAATATAAGCTACTACTAAGCAAAAGATACTGATAGAGAAATTCAAAGGGGGGGGTGGCTGTATCTTGAGGAGGGATAAGCCTCCACCAAAGTGAGTTTGTATAAAAAAATTTACAATAAAGGGAGCATCTATTCTTAACTTTCCTGTACCCCAAAAAAAATTATTCTTAACTTTTAATTCATTGGTCACAATGTATTTCAAACTAATCTAATAGATACTACTACGTCCCAAATATGCAACTCGTTAAATATTTGAAAAAGAAACAAAAAATTATTATTGAGAGAACTCTCAACTAATTAACCCTTAGTTTAAAAGAGTAGAAAATGATAGAGAAGGAAGAGAAAACACAATTATCAAAAAACTTTCCTCCCTTTGACCTACAAGAAAATGTTAAAAGGAAAGAAAAAATGAGATGAGTCTCATACTAATCACACTAATATTCTTTCTCTACAATTTAAAAACAAAGTGATAATAAAAGATTCAAATTGATATAGGTTACCATTATACTCCTTGATATAACAATAAATATAAATAGAATTGTTTTTATAAAATTATCATTTTTATTTCAAAAGAATAAAAAATAATTTTAAATTTATTAATATCTTTACATTTATATTTAAACATATCTCAAGTTTTTATTGACTATTTTTTTTCTCATTAATAAATTTTTTTGTTTTGTTTATTCCTATATAGTATTGTTACATACCATATCTTGATATGATCTCACTCAATATCCTCGTGTCCAACTCGATTTGACCGACAAACTAAGAACAGTCATGCACTAATAAGGAGGCACGCATGATCCTAAGATAGGTCACAATGATCGTGTGATCAGAACTGTTTAACTAACTTTTTTGTCAAAATTTGAGTATAAGAGTAAGCACCTGAAGTATAAACGCTAACTTAATCTCATCACTCACTCTTCTCCTTCTTGGATTGAAGTAGGCATCGAGTATTTGCAAAGTACAACCCTCAACGTTTGAGATTGACTTGGATAATATGATTTGTGTTGAATCTTCGTCCTAGGAGTGAATCTCCATCATTTCCTCCGAACAACTATAAGTAAACGAATATTTTTTTTTACTTAATTTATTTTTATTTGTTTAATAGATAATATGAGTATTTTAAATTTATCTTAAGTTTTGATGAAATAGTCATTTTTATATTTTTATTCCCTTGACTACATTTCTTTTTTTACTCAAAGTGTATTTTTGTCATTTTTGTAAATAGTTAGAGTTGTTTCTTTCCTCTCACTTTTTCTTTCCCTAGAGTTTCATCAAGATTCAAATTACAATTCGCAAATGTCCAAGTAATTGATCAAGCCCAAAATTATAATATGTCACGGAGGTGCTTGGAGTCTTGTCTCTATCCTCCAAGGTCATGAACTTTATGAGAGTCGAGAGAATGGGTGCGTGGTGACTAGTGAGACAACATGACCTCCTAAAAATGATGATGCTGAATTAATTACACATATTAAAGGTTCAACGAGGGGAGTTTATGTGCTTTGAGACTTGAGCCATCATTGAGCACAAGATGTTGGAACACAAAAGTAGTCAACGATATCAAAGGTAGCTTGGAAGAAGTTTTGAAACCATAGATTGTCAAAAGGAAAAGTTTCACAACTTCAATTTCTAGAGAACCAGTTGTCTATAATCTCATAAGGGGAAAACGATTATCAACCATTATTTAGTAAGATATATATTTTGAAGGAAAATGCTTTTAAGTATGAAAATAAGTTTCGTAAAAACTGCACGAAGGTTATTTTCCGTAAAATCGTAATTTATATATTTTTATCTTTTTAATTAAGATTTAGTTTAAAACAAAGATATTGCTCCACGTCATTATTTCGTGCAATTCGTACTGTTTTTTTATTCGTAACAAATTGCCCTGCTCAAAACAAAAACACAAGCATCACGGATATTGGATTATTAGAAAAAAATAGAATATTTTAAAATTTGGAAAATAAACACTTTTAAAGTATAAATAACTAAACTTTGAGATTAAAAATCAATATAAAAATAAAATTTTAAAAAGTTTAGATATGAAAAATTTAATGTAAAAAATTGAAAGTAGTTAATATTTCTTAATATAAAATACATAAATAAGAGTATTGTCACTTTACAGATAAAATAAAAATTCAATTAAAAATATTCCCACATCTAAAAATAAATATTCAATCTTATAATGTAAGCATGAATTAGGCTTTTATGGAACTTGGAAGTTAATCTCTTATCATGTTTGTGACTAATTGAGATGTAAAAGTAAGTTAGATCAAATAAGTTTTGGTAGGCTTGAGTTTAAATTTTGTTAAGAAATAAAGCATCAATTTAGCCTATGTACATGTTGTATGTACTTTTAAAGGTTTAACCTAATATGCATAAAAATTTGGCCCAGTCTCTAAGTGTATATTTAAATTAAAGTCTGCAATCAGAATAAAAAATATTTTAAAGTCAAGTTTGACAAATAAAATAAAATAAATAAGTTTACTGTAACTTAATTTATATTTAAATATTTTTATTCAAAAGTAAGCTGATAAAATAAATTCATTTGAATAATACTAAAAAAAGTTCCTTTACATCATACTACTCAAATTTGTTTGAGTTGAAATTAAGTTTACTATTAAACATAGGTGAGAAAAATACTCTGAGGGACAACATGATAATAAATTGAGTTTATTGAGATAAAAGTAAGTGGGCAAATAGTTTTCAAAACATGTTCTGAGTTTGCTTAAAAAATTATTTTGTAATAAGGAATAATTCAAAATATTAAAAACAGATGATTTTATTTAAGATGTGTTTAAAAAAAATTTCTTCTTTCTTTTTGAAAGTCACCCCACAAGTTCATAACGGGAAACAATGAAATTAATATTTCAAGGTGTAAAAGTGGGATTTTGTCTATCTAGTAAAGTTTTTTTTTCATAGGTACCATTAGATAGTCGAAATCCTATGTTGGAACCTTGTTGGTTCTTGAAAGAAATTATAAAAGCTAGTTTGACAATAAAATAAAATAATTTTTTTTTATCATCGTACTTTCATTTTCTAAAATGTCATGTTGATGGGCCATGGTAACCCTAAGTCCAAGTTAGTTGAAATGGACCCAGCCCACGCGACCTTCGCTTCTGGTTGTGTTTTGTGTTTTGTGTTTTGTCATTTGCGAGTCACAAACATCGTCGTCGTCTCCGCCGTATGCGCTAGCTAGGTAAGCACTCTCTCTTCCAACCTCTTCCTCTTCCACTTTTCCTCAGAATAACTGTTTTTTTTATAAATGTTTTTATTACTATTATTCTTAACTTATGAGTCATGCCACACACCACTCCCTTTCTCTTTCTTTTTCATATCAGTTAGCTAATTTGTACTGTAGCCTAAACGTTTGCACATGCTTCCTTTAACTACCCTTTTTCGAAAATTGATTAAAGTTTTAATCTTTTATGTAATCTGGATGTATAGAATAACTTTTGTGACTGGATATTTAACTTGGGTTTTGGTATTTTCACACGCCTCTCTCTCTCTCTCTCTCTAAAAAACACTATTGGGTTTGATTGTATTTTTTTTATTTAATTATTAGTGGCTTTGATTGTGAAATTTCATTTTTCCATTGTCTTGTTTATTGTTAAAGATGGTATTTGAAATTGATTCTGATTCATGAATCGGATGTAGCTCTGCCTCAATCTAGGAATTTAGTAATTAATTTTGACTGAGGAAGGATTTCCCCAAGCGTGACCGCGTCATTTGTAGTTGGAAACCTGATTACATGTTCACAACTTTTAATTTGTTTGTGTTTAATATCTGTTCCCTAAAGACAACCACCTTACCCTTTCTGATGTGAAGTTTGTATTCATGAAAATCACAAGTCTTGTAATTAGAATTATGAATGAAGAAGTTTTGATTGTAATTAGTTGTTTAAACATGTCTAAGATTGAGATAAACCTCATATCGCACTATATTAACTGATATTATCTACTTTGAGTTGTTAGTTAATGATTAGCTGTCTAGTTTTGGGAATTTGTTGTTATGTCTTCATACATAACTTGTGCTGAACCATCCATGCAAAATGTAAGTCATGTTTGCAAGAGTTAGATATTGGACAATTAAACTTTAATAATGCATTAGAGTTTGAAGAACTCGGTGCCTTTAGATGGCCTCATTATTTTATTTCTAACTATGATGATTGTCTTGTTTATGATTTCTTATTTCTTATCACTGTAAAATGTTCGCATTTTTATTTTATTTTAGGGTTGCTCCAATGGAGGATACCCAAGAAATTGAGGAGCAGGGGCATGAAGGAGTGATTTCAGACAAAACATCCGAGAAGCAGCAGGAAACTCTTGATGAAATTCTGTCACGACACAGGTGATTCACACTTCATACTATGTTTTAAATAGCGCCGCTTTAGTGCGCGATCTCGCACCAAGTGCGGTTTGTGGCACCCAGCCGCTACTTCCTTGCCGCAACGCGACGGTTTCCGGTAGCAGCCGGTGGCAGCGGTGCGGTTGGCAGCACAGTGCGGCGCTATTGCGCCGCTACATGGAAGAGAAGCCAGTTGCAGAGCTCCTCCGCCTTCAGCTGGCTCTCCAACTCCTCCCCGCCGTCCTTCCTCAGTGCATTCAGCTCCACCAAGCCTCCGAACAGCCTCTCGCCGAAGAAGATGATCTTCGGCATCGTTGCGCTCCCCGTTCTCTCTCTCAGCTCCTTCTCCCACTCCGTGAAATCGCACGACTCCTAATGCTTCGAACTGTGTTTTCTAAATTTGAATAAGTGGCTGAGATGCAATTTGGGACTGGAGACACGGATCGTGAAATCCAATCCATATAATTGCTTACTCCAGCACTTTTTCTTGGGCCCTCAGCCCATAAAATGTAAAACAGACTTAGGCTTTTACTTTCAACATCCCCTATTTTGCTTCCTGCACCCCGAAAAAAGCCTCAAAGGGTATAATTTATTATAAGTATGGACTTCACAGTAGCGGCTTTACCGCTACCGCTATACCGCTATAGCGTTTTTGGGGGTCGGCCGTTACCAACCGCTACCCGCTATTTAAAACTATGACTTCATAACATTAACAGCATCAGCATCAGCTCTAGCCATTTTTATGGATGTATTTTTAGTCTTACATAGATGCTCATAGAGATGGACTCTAAAACACAACACGGATGGGCTTTATCCATTCTGGTAGATTCATGGTTATCAGACTGTACTATAGCTTAATCAGTTATGTTATATTACAAACACAATTAGATGAGCTGGTAGGATGTGGTTTCAGTAGATTAATGGAGACGGATGCCTGAATAATGGTGTATTGAAAGTAATATTGGATTAAAAACATCATTTGTTCAGGATTCATTCTTTTGATCTAATATATGTCGGATCAAGTCTTGTTGCTTCTTCCCTTTTTTTCTTTTAAACTTTTCAATATGGTTGCAATTAGCTTTGTGTTTCATCTGGTACTTATATAATGTCAATTTCCCTCACTACCATTCAGATGCTCAAGGGAGGTGCGTGGACAAAAGGTCACGTGCTTACATAGATCTAGGCCAGTTGCCACCTGACCTAGGAGAGTGCCTGACATTACTGGCTAGGCATGCCCCCTTTTCAAAAGCTTCCTCAACTTATTTCTTAACCCTCAACCCTAGAATACCATATGTCCAAATCAATGGAAAGGTTTCTGTAATTACATTTAAGATGTGTTTCATGGATCTTGTTTATGTTATTCTGAGCCAGTGCTTAGAGATTCTAACCTTCATTGTTTCTGCCTTTCTTTTTAACCTGTGTTTCTTTTCAAATAGCACACACAGAACTTGCTGAAACTTCCACTGGTGTCACCTTCCTTGAATGCAAAAACAAAAAAAATTGTTTATGTAAATTACATTTTTTAACTAATGTTTTGATTATATTTATATGAATTAATAAGATTTAAAGAAAACAAGGTGATCAAGAGTTTAGTTTAAGTTCGTTAGATATTCAAATAATTTGATACACTTATTCATCTATTTTTTTAAAATAAATAAATTATAAAGGATCACTTCATTCACTTAGGTTAGCAGTTAGCACCTTCTACATTTGGCTATGAAGTAAATAAAATTGGGCATTATGTGGTTTAAGGTTTATTAGTTGAGAAGATAATTATCATACCAACACAGCCATACTCTGTTAAATAAGCTGTTTGACTTAGTACTGCTAGCTAGATTTGTTTTGCATGGTTGACAGCAGCTACTTGATAATGATGTACCTTAGGTGTCCTTTGTTTTCCAAATACTTGGTTTATTATTTTTATTAAATCCATTTGCATTTCAATATCGTGACTTGAATGTTAAGGTATGTGTTACTTCTTATGTTGTGATCTTTTGGTTCTCATGCTATGTGGGTTCGTCCCTAACTTGCAAATTTTCAGGAAAGAGATATCGCAGCTGCAGAAAAAGGAAGTTGAGATGAAAAAGGCTGCAGCTAGAGGTAGCAAGGCTGAGCAGAAAGCTAAGAAGAAGCAAGTGGAGGAAGAGGTTTCTCAACTTTCTGCTAAGCTTAAGGAAAACCAAGCCAAAGAGCTGGCTGCATTAGGCTATAACAGTAGCAATGGAAATGAAAAGAGCAATTTGGACAGTTTGGTGAAGGCCATAGCTGGAGTATCTGTTGCTAGTCAACCTGAACATACAAAGGTCAGCAAGGCCAAACAGAGGCGAGACAAAAGAGCTCAACAAGAAGCAGAAAGGGAGCAGAGAATCCAAGCAGAGCAGAGTGACATTATAAGTGATCGTATGATTGAGAATGAGAAATTGGAAAAGAAGTTGAAGCCTCTTGGTTTGACTGTTTGTGAAATAAAGCCCGATGGGCACTGCCTCTATAGAGCCATTGAGGATCAGCTGGCCCTCCTTTCTGGGGGTAGATCTCCTTATACATACCAAGATCTTAGAGAAATGGTGGCTGCTTACATGAGAAATCATACATCTGATTTCCTTCCATTTTTCCTGTCAGAGAATTTGATTGAAGATGATTCCCACGAATCACCTGCCCAGAAATTTGAAAATTATTGTAAAGAAGTGGAGTCCACAGCTACATGGGGGGGACAACTAGAGCTTGGTGCCTTGACTCACTGCTTGAAGAAGCATATTATGATATTTTCAGGGTCCTTCCCAGATGTGGAGATGGGCAAAGAGTATAAATCTGATGGTGGCGCTGGCATGTCTAATTTGAGTATCATGCTTTCTTATCATAAGCATGCTTTTGGGCTAGGAGAGCATTATAACTCTGTGGTCCCAACTTGATCAAATTGGTCATATATAATATTATCATAGGGATGCTTGCTTATCATGTTGCCTTCTATCATTTTTCTTTACAGCTAGGCATTTGGCTTTAGGTCTCCTAAAACCGTAGTTGTGATTTTGAAATGGCTATAACTGTACATTTCACAACTGTAATTGATATTTTCTGGATTGATTATGTTGATGATTATGTAAAAGCTCTTCTGGCATTTACCTACTTTTGAGTGTTGTAGTAATATCTTCAAAAAGAGATGAGATTTGATTACCGTGGTGAACTTGTATCTGTACTGGCACTTTTGTTGTGCTGATTGAAGTCACTATGGTAAGGATTGAATGGGTGGTGTTACTTTTAAACAGTAAAGCACACTTTCTGTTTGATACAGCAGAGTTTATTTAGAGTACTTAATAGATGTGAGATAACATGAAGATAAAATAAGAATGACAAAAATGAGAATGTTAAAGTGGATGTATGGTTATACGAAGATGAATAAAATAAGAAATAAAGATATTTGTTTGGGCACATAATAAGACTCTACTGAATGCCCTTGTAAGAACAAAAGTTTGTTATCAAGAGCTTGACATAGAGAGGTAAAGGTAGATAAAAACTTAACTGGAGAAAGATAGTTAAACAAGACTTAATGAAGTGAGATATAGATTGAAGGATGGTGTGTCTTAGGACGAAATTGAGAAAAGTTATAAGTTTAATGAAAGGTTAGACCCGTTATTATCTCTATGTTCTAGATTATCCTTTTTTAGTCATTTTCTCCCTCCTTCTTTCTCCCTTCTTTTGTTTTTTTTTCTTCATCTTGTTTTTTCAACATCTTTGTATTTATCATTGAATTTATTTATCACTGATCCCAATTAGCTTGAATTAAAGGTGATGTTGTGGTTAAACATTTGGTTATTTAATGTAATACATGACAAAAAAAATGTTTGCCTATTAAACTAATCAAGTATACTATAGCAAAAAAAAAAAAAACTTGCACGGGTGTCATAAGTACTACAAATCAATCATTTTCAATATTGTTTTGTTTTCTTTGATCTCTACTCTTAAAGCTTCCATAATATTTGGGGGATAGAATGTGATGTATGTGTATGAAGGTAATATGAAGAGTTTGGAACTGTTTGCATATTGAATGACTTGCGCGATATGTTGAGAAATTAATAGATATTATGATGAAATGCAACTTCAATTCTTGTTGATTTGATAAATTTAGCAAATTACCTAATATTGAAAGGAATTTAGGCAAATTTGAAGGTGAACCCTAACACAGCGGTAAAGTTGTGTTTTGATGATTTATTGGTCATAGATTCGAATTAGGAAACAGTTTCTTTGCATATGTAAGGGTAAGACTGCGTACAATATTTCTCCCTTTTACCTACGCATAACGTGGAACCTCCGGACATTGGGTAAGTAGTTTTTTAATTTTTTTTTATACCAGTAGAAACCGAAGAATTAGATTAGAAGTTTACACCATAGCAAAATGCTGATGTGCTAAAAAAAATTAAAAAATTATAGTTGTGGTGTCCACAGTCAACACTATGGTTTACGCTTTCGCTTTTATAATATATAAATAAATAGATGGATAGATATGTTGTTAATCAAGTGTAGAAGAAACATATTCTTCAGAGCAATAGCTGAAATATAACGTAAGCTGATTCACTGGTTTACAACAACTTACCGAGCCCGAAGTTTACCACGTGAAAGAAAATAAAAAGAAAACACAGATTATACTCAGATAAAGATTCCACTTACAGAATCCTATGAAGTTGACATGCACATTGTACCGTTGTTATCAATGCAAATGATTTTACTGATCATAGATAATCTTAGATTTCCATATAGAAATAATGACTATATTTTTAATATGTTGAAACATAATTAATCAAAGGAATATAAGCTCTTTGCATATAGGAAAGGGTAAAAGTTGAAGCATACACATCGTGGTCGGAACAAGCAGAGCGGAGAGAGATAATATCTAGGTTCCTTAATCTGTAATCCACGAGTCTGTATGCAGAAAACCGTCTTCGTATTCATTACTAATCACGCTCGTCCACAACTGTTATATATTCTTATTCCTTTTATATCTTTGTCTCTTTCTCAACCACTTTTTTTTCCACATATTCGTCCTATCAAACCATCCACATGTAGACTTACAATAGTCGAGGTGGTAAGGATTGGAATAGAGGTGTCAGGTTTGGGTTGCGGGAATACCCCATCTATGAACCAATCAAAAATTAAATTTAAGAATTTCGATGATCACTGCTTAAGAAAATACCTATGTATATAGAAACACATATACATGGAGAAAAAATCGTGAGGTTTTTTGGTTTCATAATTAAATGGAACAACAAAATAATTTGATGATATGTCTTGGTTCATTACTTCGTGAAGTCGTCAAGCATTGTGTTTATTCCTCCCATTATAAGAGACACTTCCACCAAACAGTTTTTGTAGTAGTCATAAACACCAAAAAGATTTTCATCAATAGGTTATTAGCAATCACACAAGTGAATTTGACATCATATTTCAATCCAAAATCTTAAGATTTAATTTATGGATCTTTTCTTCACTTTTGTGGTTTTCAACTTTCTCATTCTATCCAACATGAAACTCACCTCACATTTGTATTTCAACAAATCCACATAAGCATACTCGACATTTGCATTGCTCGTTCCTGAGTCACAACACAAGTTCCAACTACAGACTTAATGGTCGCATTTCAGGAAATGATCTAAAGACCATATGTTTAATTATGTTTAAACCCAAAATTTTCAGAGTAATTAAAGACAAGAAAGAAATAATATTACCATATATGTGGAGTTGAAAGCATTAATTTAGGTCTGCTGCATGTATAGTCCTGTCACTTTTATAATATGAATGGGCCGGGATATAATTGCTGATTAAGGATGTGTGATTTCTATAGTAAAAGGTTATATATATGAACGACACAAACAATTTGTACGGTCCAGCATGGCCACTATGTAGGATGCTGATTTTCTCGTTAAAGAGGGGTTTCGTATCTTGCCCTTTTAACCATTTAATTGGATTCCTAATCTCTTCTATCAGGTTTCAAGTTTTCTGAATTGAAAGGGCCACGAATCTTGTAATGAAAAAAGTTGCTAATATTGTTTTAGGCCCACTTCTTTCAACCTTATAGCAGATGCTCCAAATAAACAGACAAACAAAAAAAGAAAAGCGGAAAAATCCATTTAGCAAATTGAATTTTGTTTATAGGTTCAGATTTGTTATTAACACTTTTTTTTTAAAAAAAAATTGTTATTAACACTGTATCATGATGGTAAGATCTCTCATGCATATGGTATTATATATTATTCTATTTACTGTAAGACGTCTAACATTTCTCATCCCTTAAGAACTAAGGTCCCATCGACAATGACTTAGCCCTTTTCCTTTAATGGCTTCACTCACATAAATATTTGGGTTGTACCTTAATCTAGTCTATAAATAATTTTTTCTGTAGCTAGCCCACTTCTTAATGAAACTGCTACTTAATGAAACATCAATGTTAGGACTTAAACACGAGGAGAATTCAACTCAAAAGACTAATCTGTTAGATAGGAGAACCTCATGGCTTAAGTAATACATCAAGTTGTCTGACTTCTAACATTGTATCATGGTGATAAGATCTCTCATGCATGTGGCACAAATAGTGAATTATTTTTGACAAAAAAAAATATGCCTCATGCACGATCGACCATGAATCTTATTCTTGGAGAAAGTTCTGGATTCATTAGATTGACCTTAACAGCTAGCTAGCCAACTTGTTATCTACAACACATGAAGTACAGTGCTAAAGGACAGTTATCGGGAATCCTCCGAATTCTCTTCTACGATCTTTATTCTTCTATATGAGGCGACAATACAACATTGGCCACCACATTGAATCAGCTTATAAATAACCCTTCAATGAAGCCAATTTCCACATAGCCAAGACTCTTCTTATATATGCTTAATTTTCCTTTGTTCTCTCTATATTAATATTGCATTGTGTTTCAGTTTTATCTATTTGAAGCTAGCTAGCGAGCATGGACGTGATCACAAGCATGGTCGGTGAAAAACCGGTGGTGATATTCAGCAAGAGCACATGTTGCTTGAGCCACTCCATGACATCACTGATACGTAGCTTTGGCGCAAACCCCACTGTTCATGAGCTAGATGAAATGGCGAATGGCCAGCAGATTGAGAGTGCATTGCTTCACATGGGGTGCCAGCCAAGTGTTCCTGCTGTGTTCATAGGACAACGATTCATAGGTGGTTCTAAGAAAATCATGAGCCTACATGTCAGGAATGAATTAGTTCCATTGCTCAAAAATGCAGGGGCTATATGGATTTAACTCATTTAAGACCAAAGTGATGATTTCTAAAACGAAGATTATAGTAGTTGCGTACGTTTTAGAACAGAATAAGATGGTTTTGTAGTCCTGCTATACGTGGTTACGCTGGTGTTTTAAAGTATATACTATATACTATGCAGCCTAAACTTTTACTTTGTACTTCTCCATTTCTTTTCTTTTCTCTTCTCTTCAAGTGAATGCATAATATGAAATATGAATCAACAGTTTTCCTCTTCCTCCCATTGCATTTTTTAAATAAGAATAATACTAATTATGTCTAAGCTAAGTTTAAATTAGTAAAGTATTTGAAGAGTATTTATATAAGCTATAACCCAAAGTAATGTTAAAAGTCTTAAAGTAATAAATATAAATATCTAGATAAGGAAATTAATTAAGATATTGTTCCGATTAGAGAATATTATCTTTGAGAGATTTTAGCCCCGCATTGAGAAAACAAGGCATCCAACTAATGCTAAGTTCCTATAAATACAAGCAACATTATTGTAGAAGGCTCATGCTTTCATTGTATAAACTTATAAAGTATATGCTTTTATTTCACAATATATACCTTGAATGAGATATTTACTAATATTATTAAGCACCGGATCTCCTCATGTTGGGACAACTAACTTGATTGAGTCCAGACCTCCACTGACATATTATCATTAATTCATAAATAAAAAAATACTCACATAAATGAATAATCGTAATTAGTTTATTCTGCATTATGCACCAATCACTTGCAGCCTTTTCTTTTTATAATTTATACAATGAAAACATGACCCTTTTGTTTTCCTTTGATCCGTTTTTTATGGCCATATCATATCTTTTCATTTAATCAAAACTATATACCTCCATAGAACACACAAGTTTTCTCAAATCACGATCTTATTTAATTTTAGATGTGGTACACGTATAAATGCTTTTGATATATGTGGACACATGCTGCTGATATTTCGCACAGAGACTGGCTGTATATTTTTGATACTGCTCATATCTGGTTACACATCTGATTATAGTTCAGTCTTCAAACCACAATGAGGGAATTGCATAGGGATGATGCCATGATAGGACTTCAGTTAATTTTTTTATTTTGTTTTTCTATTACCAATTATTAGATATTTATGAAGACCAATCCAAGGCTTCTTGCTTAAGCCCTTATGGGAGCATTTATTAATTAAAGCGCATCTTTGATTATTTTTTATTTATTTTAAAGGAGCACATCTTTGACTAGTGACTAGGATTTTGTTATCCCATCGTCTTCTATTTAGAAGGAAAATGAACCGAAGAAGGAAAAAAAAACGCCACTAGTTTGGATGTAATCATGTTACAAAGAAAAGGATATATAATAGGTAGTTGGTTAAATTGAAATGATTAATAAAAGAATATATGAATTTCTACGTGATATTAATTATTATTCTTTTCTAAAAATTAAAAACATAAATAATTTGGGAGGACTCATAAATGTAAAAGAGGTGTTAAAGAGTTTACGGAAAATTCTCATTTCCATCTCTTTTTTAATTAGAATATTTATAAACAAGAGAAAGTATTATCCTCAAGTATTTTCTTTTTCTTAAGCTTTTGAAGAAGAAAAAATCATGTCAACTAGTTAATTAAATATTGCTGATAGAATGATGTAGGAGAACAAAATCTTAACTGTGGTTTTTAATAATAAAAGAAATTGAGAGGAGTGAGATGTCCTAATCTTGATGATAAAATATTACAATAGAAAGTTATTAATTATAGTAAATTAATCATCCTTCTGTTCAAGTAGGTGGAAAAGTAAGCAAGGTGAGTCAAATTGGATGGTTAAATAAAGCTTTTGCTTTTCGCTCATGGTTTAACTTAATAAAGTTTGGAGTTTCCTGTTATAGGCATTAGGCATGCTCAAAATTTGCGGAGTGGAGAGGTGATTAACACATCCCAGGGCATGTATATACTTACCATTTTATTTGTTTTAATGAAAGTAAAAAAGAAAAGAAGGAGATCGGATAAAAATATTAATTGATTGTTTGAAAGTTGAGATAAGGACTTTTTTTTTTTTGGATCTCATGAAAAAACTTCCCCTCGAACTAGCAGAGTAGAAATTTAGTTTTCTTACACTAAATAAATTTTCTATGTAAAATAAATAAATAATAATTTTATGTTAAAAATAATATAGTCAAAAGTTTAATTTTTAAGTTGAATTTATTTTTTAATTAGTATAAAAATATGCAATTTATTTATTTATTTACTTACTCTTCTACTCATTCAAACACGTATAAATAAATTTCTCTATTTTGATATTTCTTATTTATATAATATATTTTTACTCTATTTTCTTTATTTTCTCTTTTTTTTATTTATTTTTAATTCAAATAAAGCATCAGTAAGAAAAAAGAAATAGAAAAGAGAGAGAAAAAAATGTGAAGAAAGATTTATTTAAGGTAATGGGAAGAGAAGGATTGAAAAAGAAGGTAAAAGTACCGTACAAATATATGACAACCACTAGTTAAATCAGCAGCACTCTGTTTTTTCATGCTAAGCAAGTGTAAAGTAATTATCATTGCACATATTCTACGTTCCATTTTTTAATAGAGTACTCTTTTTTTATTACACAGTACTTTCACTTCATTTTCTATATTCCCATCCTATTTCTACCTAAATTATCAATCAATGACTTTTTTGTTTTTCCTTAGAATGTTATGATTCAGGTAAAGATAAATCTTATGATTTGACTCTTGTGTGCACTTCTCGCTTTGTCCAGATTTCAGATGCAGATAACTACTAGTAATAAAACACTATCAATATCTATCAGCTCAGGACCAAACCAAGTGACCCTTTGATTTACACTTGAGCCGTTTATTCAAACCGATGGAACACACACAACTCGGACACAAGGAGCCAAGGGGCTGTTTCTACGACCAGCAGGCACGTGGAAAATTCTGTTCCTAAAAGATTACGAATAATCTCTAACTACCAAAAATGTTGTAATTCTTAATCTTATCTGCCCATGATAATGTGTCTCAACAAAAGTAAGATCCTCATTGATGCAAAGCTAAATCAATATCACATTCAGCCATATTAGGTCTTTTGTATTTTCTGCAATCAAATAACCAAGGAATCATCACTTTTTGTTTTTCTTTCTTATATTTCCAACCCCATTCACATTTCTGCTGAAATAATGACAACATTTATTGACATGTGTAGATTACCACCTTCAATTCATATATTACTCGACTTAAATCAGATAATAATGTTATTATTTATTATTATCTGATGACATTTTCAACGTTAACCAATGGAGATATCATCAAATACTATGGGCATAAAAAAGTACAAAACTGCATCATAAATCAAACTTTGCTAGTTTGTTTTTGTTACATTTCTCACTTTTAAGAAAAGAGTGATCTGTAAAACATTTTGATCTTTTCTTTGTTAGACTTTTGTTTAAGATTCATTTTTCATATAAAAAAGTCAACAAAAGATGCTCGAGGAAGGAACAGTCAACAAAACCGTAGTCATATTTATCTAAGTTAATACCCTAAAAAATAATTCAGGAAGCAATTAAGCAAATGCTAAAATCCTACCAACGTCACATAATACTTTTGAGTTTTTTCTTTACTACAGTATTATACAGCACTTTATATAGTAACACGCTAATTTAGAAGCCTACATTTTGAAAGAGACATCATAATAAACCTGTCCAAATGTTACAATTTAACAAAAATCACAATCTCTATCTATGCATAAGATTACAGAAAATATTCCTAGTATCTTCCTCATCCCCTATAGCCTATATAGCAATAAATTACAAATTGAGAAAAGGGAAAATTCGGTGCGTCCCCGAAGCCAAAGGTAGCATTTTCTTTTCCCCTCATTCCTGTACGGCCATTATGTAGATTTTCATGAAATCAAGGGGAAAAAAATTAAAATATTATAGTTTTAAAAAAAAATTACAAGAATATTGTTGTTTGAACTTATTTACAAATCTATGGCAGTCAATCGCGCATACACGGGACGTGTTCAATCACGCACAAGGAGGACATGATTCATCAGGAGCTGACACGTGTCATTTTGAGACATGTGTCATTTTGCGGTGCGATGCGTAGAAACTTCGGAAGACCATAACTTTTGATTGGGATGTCCAATTGAGGCGAAATCGGTGGCCACGCGTTCGTAATTGAGAGGAGAAGCCGCTAGCAAGTCCCAATAGGGACTTGGTCAAAATTTTTTCCCAAAAAAGGCCTCTAAGTGCCTCAAAATCGCGATTTAATTGTCGAACACCCAAAAAATTTCTTGTTTTCTAATTTTTTATTTATTCAATTAGTGAATTGCAAGCTATTTGTTATTT
>CM023943.1:29864787-29897008 GCA_013407115.1 Glycine latifolia
GTGATCTTCAGCAAGAGCACATGTTGCATGAGCCACACCGTGAAGGCTCTCATATGCAGCTTTGGTGCCAACCCTTCGGTTATTGAGCTTGACAAAATGCAAAGTGGTCAGCAAGTAGAGAGAGCACTTATTCAACTAGGTTGCAAACCAAGTGTGCCTGCAGTGTTCATAGGACAACAATTCATAGGTGGTGCTGATGAAGTCATCAAACTCAACGTTCAAAACAAGCTTGCCCAATTGCTTCTTGGTGCTAAAGCTATATTTATCTGGAGTAGGTAGCTTTGCCAAGTTCCATACTCATCATCCCCATGTGATCAAATAAGAGGTTCTTATTTTCTCAAAGCTGTGTGAGGCGGTTTAGTATAGAGCTTCTTCTAGTTCTAGTCATGTTTCTTCTTGTATTCTCCATTTTTCTTTGTCTTTTTGTTTTTGTGGAGCAGAACATCACTCTTTCTTTTGTATATTGCAAACCAAGCTTTAACCATATATGATGATGGCCATGTCATGTAATGTAATCACCTATTAATAATCCATTTTTGAGTCCTGTGGACAGACGTTTCTTAAGTGAGGTTAGTAAACCAAAATTTTAAGTGAACTATATCAATTTTCAGGGATGCTATTTCTATGCAAGAGATGTATAATCAATAATATGCAAATAGTATTAATGGAATAATGATAGATGGACACTTATTTATTATAAACAAGCATTTCACAGTCTTTATTTCTCTCTACCTTTTTTTTTTACTATATTACATCATCTATCATATTTATATTTCTCTCTTTTCTTTCTCAAAATGTCTAATAGCATCAGCTGTTTACACATCATTATTTAAAACTACTCAAAGAAACTCTAACATTGACAACATCAATCACAAGCTTTAACATTATTATATTGACCAAGGCTGTAAAACTTTACAGTTTTTTGGATTAAAGTATTCAGAGAGTGTATATATGTTAGAGTGTGAGTACACAGTAGTACACTATTATCTGAGTTACATGAATTTTGAAATTAAACAAATATTCTCACACTTGTTTTGGGTGAACTGAAATCACTCCACCTCTTAATTCGACGAGCTCTCTTAAAAAAATTTCAATGCATGTGATTTTGTTGTTTAACAAGCTACATTTCCAACAAAAGTATGAGTAAAATATTATATTTGTGTTTAATTTTTATAATTAGAATCATCAAGAGTTCTTAAATATTAATACTTTTTTATCAAAGTTATTACAAACGTGTATAGTTTATGAGAACCACCTTGTTTGCAATACATCGAAACAAGTTAAATGAATGTTCTGTTTTAGATCAATTTTTTGCAAGTACTTAGAACATTTGCAAGTGCTTATATAAGTTACTTAATTTTTGAGTAATATTACTTACAAATTCCTTTAAATTTTCTTCGAGCGAGCCGTCTTTCGATCTTTTTGGGTTGCACGCCCAATAACTTTTTTTCCGTTGCAATAAATGACATAAAGTTTCATATACAAGCAGTGTTATTTAACCAAATTTATATCATAAATAATATGTTTTTTTAAGTATTATAAGATTCATAAAATTAAATTAAACATTTATTTTAATAATTTTAGTATAGAAGTAAATTATTGTGTAAATATTTTAATTATATGAAACTGTAAGGTCCACAAAATTAATATAAATAATTCATTTAAGCAATTGTGTATTATAGATGTTTTTATACTAGAAAAAAATAAAAAGGTAATATGAATTAATTTTTTCTATAAAATCAACTAAAAACATTTTAGCTCTTCGAGAAGTTAGATAAGAAATTTTTTATAAAGTTAATTGATTTTAACTAACAAGCAAAAGTTTACTTATTTTATCCTCTCATTTTTTTTCTCCCTTAAATATTTATTGAAACAAAGCCTAACAATATAATTAGGAAATTAAACAGCAGTTTCTACGCGCAAAGATGTCATAGAGGAGCCAATATAGCCACAACTTTTTTTCGCATACATATTCCAGCTTTATACATAGGATATCCTTCAAATATGAGAAACAGGGTGAGGGGGTAAAAAATAAAAAAAATGTATGTCAATTCTGAAGCAGAAGCTGCTTTCGAGGAATCCATAGTCCCCACTGCGATGCCGAGAACTGGCCTTGCACTAGTTCTCTTTTCGAAGCGCATATGCCAAACTCCCCTTTTATTTTTGTTTTACACTGGTTGGTATATGCCAACAAATAATTGAACTTGAAAAAAATTATGCCTGTGAAATTATCTTTATGGTTGTTTATATTTAGAATATAACCTTGTTTTGGTAAAGAAAATATTTATTTTTTTATTAATTTAATCACTCTTATATAAATACTATCGATTTAGAAAAGCTTGTTATGATCTTAAAAGATGACATAGACATCGATAAAAAAAAGTGTTTCTTTAACATCGATAAAATCAAATAAATAGTGGAGGAAACGTTAAAATTTTCAAATATTAAAGATGAAATTATAAAATTAATTTATGTGAGACTAAATTAATAATATGTATATTTTTAAAGGCTAAAATCCAGATTTTAATGTGATCTTCTTCTTTAAAAAAAAATTATGATAAAAGATGACCAAAGGGAAACGCTAAAAAAATGAATGTTATTTTAGCTTGATTTATTAAGAGATTGAATAGAGCATTGACTTATGGAAAAATTAATGCATTTAGGACGGATGACATGTTTATTTTTGAACATTTAAGAACGTATTCCTCTATTACTACAGTGCTATGCTCCTTTTCAGAATGGGAGTAGGTGTTTGTAGAAGGTATTTTAACACTCAAATCGGTAAAAATGCAATAGGGTCTAGAAAATGGGAGAAATACTCGTACTTTTTTTGTGATGTTGCCTTGTATGAGTGTCCTTCTCTTCTTGTAATGGATACATGAGTGGAAACGCAGTAACGGACCTATTTTCGTGGAACTGTCGATACCTTATATAACGATTTTTGGCATTATATACCTTTGGCATGATTGTGCAAGTCCTTCTAAATTTCACAAGATGGAGAACCAGAACACGGACAAAAAATCTGAGACTACTCTATTTTTAGTAAAACTCATAAAATTAATTTAATAATAAGATGTGTGTAAAAAAATGGTTCGCGATTGACACCTTGAACAGATCCATATTATACGAAATCTATAGGATAAAAAGACAGAGACTGTGTTAGTATACAAATAACAAATAAAAAATAAAAGAAGATGTGCCAGATGGTGTTCTAACATTGTTCTGTGTATTAACTATGCTAGAATAACCAAGACATGTACACCAGAGTTTACTTGAGAAGACTTGGGGTTCAAAAGAAGGGTTCACTACGCCTAACACGTCTCCATGTCAAACAGTGTGTCACCGAAAGCTTGACGCAAGTTTAAAAAGTGGGGTAGAGAAAATCCATATGAAAAACAAGATAACACAAGATAATAGATTTCTACAAAAGTTCGGCCTCTTTAAGCAATCTTAATGCACTTTTGACGTGTTTTATTACATCGTTTCTTATCATAGGGTTGACTGCTTAGTCAGTCAGCAAAGTGGAACTTATTCCCTGTCAAATATCAATCAGTAACGTAACACTTAATTTTTTATGCAACGCCCAAAATCAATCTCGTGTTTACCAATAATTGACGCTTAGCTCATTCTGTGTAAAAGGTGAGTAGATATCAATTCGATAACCCTGTGTTCCGATCAACACTGAGAAAACAAAAAAGTGGGGGAGAGGGGTCTTAGGTAGAAAACAGAGAAAAGAAGGGGGAAGAAAAACACAAGCAAACAAAACTTTCTCAAGTCTCATTTTCGTGCATCTTATCTTATCCTTAACAAATAGTAAATGCAATTGAGAAACTGGGAAACCAATAAATGATTTTGTAAAAGACGGATAAAAAAAAAGGGATATTGTGACAACTTATTTTGGTTTCTTTTGAAGGAGCAACTCACTTTAAAAGATAAAATCAGCAATTCTAGCTAGTCATTAATAAGAAAATTAACTATTAACATTTCATGTTCATGCTCATACAATACAAGTATATGAAAATCAATAATTGATCTTCTCATCATCGACTCATTTCTTTAGATCATCCAAATACAACTTATTTATTTATCTCTCAGAGAGGCCCATTATTGAAGAAACATAATATACAAATTTTATTCCATAAGAAGAGATTACGTAAAAAGATGACACAAAAAGACAATGCTGACACCGAACAAGGTCAGATCGTCAAAAAGAAAAGACTAGTTGTTGTCGTCGCCTTCACGATGAATCAACATTACTTTTTTTTTTTTCAGACAAATATTAGTTTACTTGAATGATAGTTTTTGTTAACAGGATGAAATCACCATCTTTTCCTTCTTCCTTTCTCCCTAATCCATTCAATCCATCTTATATCTCCCTAAATTAGTATTTACTTGCAATGTGTACCAACCCCAACAACAAAATAATGCAACTCAATCCACACTCCACATCATCAAATTATAGTAAACATAATTAACAATCATACCAAACTTCAGATATTATTGAATCACTTCATACAAACTTATAATCAAGTAACCAGCATTTACAATACTGAAACACCTCAGTAACGATCATACATCTAAACAAATAGGCACACACACACCAAAGGAAAATGGAAGTAACCTAGGGTCAAAATTTGGCGGGAGGAACTAAAATTGGCTTCACTTGTTGTGAATATAGTCTTTTAAAACGTGATTGTTGTCTTTGAGGATCGCATTGGTTCGCCAATTGGACACTGCTCTAGAAACCGTGGCATTAGCCTTGCGAATTTCGTCTGCGGAAAACTTGTGCTCTATGATTCCCAAGGGTCCAGGCTGAAGCACCTTCATCACAGTTTCCATCTCTTGCTCTACCTGTCTGTCACAAACACAAAGCAAGAAAATCGATGTCAACAGAACGGAACCCTAATAATTTTCTTCGGGTAAAAGAAACAGAAAATGCAAAGGAATTATATATTAAAGATAATACAGAGCGCGAGGAAGAGGAAAGAAGGAGGGATAGTTACCTTATTAGCGCAGAAAAGGGCAACGAGCTTCGAAACCCTGCCATTGACAACCTCATCATCCTTCACACTGCAACAACAGAAGCACGATCCTAATCCAAGACAGTGTTTTAGATCGGTACGGCGTCGTTTCAACATTGAACAGATTGGGCCGGTCATCTTTGGGGCTTCGGACGCAATTGGATGGCCCATCAATTAGCGATATACGGGCCGGCTCGTAGACACTCCCCTTTTATGTTTTGCGATATTCTTCCTACACCATAAAAATTTCTAATACACCATAATAAATAGTGCATTTCTAAAAAGGTTTTTACGAATTCACCAATTTGTATGAACTTTTTTTTTATGGATTGGGCAATCCGTAGGTTTTTTTTTTTTACGGATTGACCCAATTCGTAAGGCTTTTTTTTCGTAAGTTTTTTTTAAGTGAAACCTTTGCATTATTAATGCAATGCTCTAACCAACTGAGCTAATAGATCAATTATGTTCAAAAATAATTAATGTTGATACATATAACACTAAATTTTTTAATGTATATTTAATATCATATAAATTTACATAATAAATTTTGTAACAATTAATTTTGATATAATAATTAAAGTATTTTTTTACAAATAAAAATCATAGATTTAAATAATAATTATAATAAAAAATCATAGAATAACAAATTTTTGGAGACTCACACAAATAAAATGCCAAAAAACAAATATTATTATTAAATACAAAGTGTTTAATAATTATATATTATCAATTTAAAATTTTTACTTTGTAAACCAACAACACCAATAATATGGTTTTTTACATAATTAATTTTTTAATGGATGATTTTATTATTATAATTTTTATTTAAATCTATGATTTTTTTATTATAATTTTTATTTTAACCTTCATACCGCACCGTGAAGGGTGTTTTTGGAAATGCGCTATGGTGTATTAGAAATTTTTATGGTGTAAGAAGAATATCCCTTATGTGTTTCTTTGGATTAGGTTGAAACATTGATATAATCACAATTTTAATCCAAATTAATTGAAATAGGTGTGGATTAGCAGTGAAATAATAAGGAGAAACAAAAAAAGCAATTTCATTGGTGCGAAAATTTTTAGCACGAATTTGTATAAATTCAAGGAGGTAGTTTTCTATTGGTTTGTGAATATATTGTTATGCAAAAAAATTTACAATAGAACAAAAATTCTTATCCAAGTATAAATATGGGTGACTTCTATAGATACTTGCAAATAATTGGCACATAAAATTCTCATGTTTCTACTCATGTACAAAGACTTATTTTTAACCTAAAAAGTATATGTAATAAGTGATATAAAAACTTATATGTGAAGATAACATTATTGCATATAAAAATGGAGTTGGAAATAATTATTACAATTGACATGTTTTTTACTCTAGTCAATTACACCGGACAGTAAAATGATTTTTTTTCCTGTTTCGTGTTTAGAACTTTCTCTTCCTTTTCTCATTCTTTAGATTAGATGTCTCTTAATGAGATGCATCTTAATAATTATGGTATTGCTAGGCCATCACGCTTATATATTATACTATTAAGCCTTAATCAAGTGACAACAAATTCTTTTGGGTGCTAATTGGTAGCAAAAAAATTGATGTCTCAGAAACAGTTAAGTTCTCATAAAGTGTTTATATACTAATATTCTGATACAGAGGATGGTACTGTTTAAATTCTAATACACGAAGTGTTTGTATACTAAAATTTGATGTCTTAGAAACAATTCAGTTCCCAGTTTTGGAATTGTTCAGCATGGTAACAATAGTACTGAACAGTGTCAGGAACATAACTCAAAAAAACTATTGACTGGAAAATAAACACAATATCACGCCATGCATAACAACTATGTTTATGCATACTGTACATACGTTATGTCATATATGATATATGACATATTAAGTATCATGAAACGGAGTGGCGTCTTCGCTTTGGAAAAGGGAAGCGAGTTTCTGAACTAGCTTTGCCACCAATAATTGGCTTAATGCTATTTATCCTGAATAGAGAATTTAGCTTGCTCAGCTTTCTGGTGAATGATTTGAACAACTTGTTGGCAGGGTGAGACTTAACAAGCTCCTGCTTCATGGACACGTGGTCTTTCTCCAAGTCAGTGAGCCTCATTCTCATTCTTGCAACTTCAAGCTTCAGTTCTCTGTTCTCTCTTCTAACAGATGCATAGTTATCTCTTGGGGAAATGGCTCCACTCCCTGCACCACTCCCTGAACGGTGAGGGAACTGACCAAAGAAGAGTTGGTTGTGCCCTCCATTCATGGCATTGCGAAGCCTCATTTGCTCGAAGTAAAGAACTTGAACAACCATCTGCACCGGTAGCCTTTCGTTCTGTGCTGCATGGCTGCATGCTTCTTGAGACAGTTTCTGACAATCAATGGTTTTGCATAGCCGGTTCCTCTCTGAGTCCTTCATGTTTGGATGAACCTTTATCATAAGGAAACAGACAACAGGCACACATTGGTCACTACAATATCATAGAGTAAATAGTATGTTCAGTTTTTACAATATCATCCAATTATAAATTGTCATATATGATAATTTGTTAACTTCTACGATAACTATATTAAAAGTCATAACAAGATGGTTGCTGATTAGTTGAATGTGTAGATTCTTCTTATACTGACAATGTATAAAAATTAAAGTCTTCTTTGAAAGCTTAAACATGATAAGAGTAGTTTTCACCTTAAGGAAGATGTCAACAGCTCTATAGAGTCCATCACTAACGACACGTGCATGATCTGGAAGCAGTTCTGCAAGCGCTGTGAATTTTGAAGGCAACAAGTTTGAGTCTAGTGCTACTTCCGCGAGATAAATGTCCAGCAATTTGGATACCTTTATGATTGAGCTTTGTTTAGGAGATCCAGGACTGTCAAAATCATACACCATTTGGCTCTCATCAATGTAGTTGTCACTATCTTCGCCATCCTCCTCGTCCGTGTTTAGATAAATAGAGAAGATCCTCAGAATTGAGTCTGTGTCATACATTGTGTTGTGGGAGTTTTGAGGTGAGTTTGTTGGGATCAAGATGTCTTCAAGAATGGCCTGGTCAAGTTGTAGACTAATTCTCCTCTCCAAATCAGATTTGCAAGGAGTTGATGCAGATGCTGCTATTGCAGCCTTCAACAAACTTGAGAGGAATCCCATTGGAACCGGGCTTTTCCTCGAGTGAGTTGGGAGTAAACCAACAATGGTTTCAACAACCACCCTTTGTTTCTTTTGCAATTCCAAGTCATGAAGACTTCCCTTCACCACTTGGGGGTCTCTAACACGAATCCCCTGAAGAGAACCGTGTGTATAGTTTATCAAAATCTTGCTGATCATGTCTTGTTTGAGTCCCTTTGACTTCACAACAGACACAACTCGCTGGAAGAACTCAAGACTAAGAACATTGAAAGACTTCCCCCACCAATCTGAGGGTGGTTCTGGCTCCATGGTCGGTGTGGTTTTAGAAGGGAAAGTGTGATCTAGTTTTAGTAAACCAGTTGTAAGCTGTTCTTTACACGCGTTGTTCGCAATTGCGTTGATTAGCTTGTTGACAAGGTTTATTTGTTCTGATATGGGACGAAGAGCCTCACAACAGTGAAGAACATGTACTGTGCTTGATATGTTAGGGAGCACTGTGTCCCTTAGATATGCTTCAGCTCTGGCCTCCAAGTTTTTTTCTGCGAATTCTTCGGTCATTTCAAGAAAATGGGCCGTGCAACGTAGCAAGGCCACATTTGAGAGGGTGAACTCAACATTGATTCCATAGCAAAACTTGGAAGCTAGCTCAAATGCCTCTGCACCACCTGGCACATTTGGGAGACTTATGCGTAAAACTTTTGAATCTTTTGCATCTAACAGCAGCTTTCGAATTCTTCCACTCCGAGAAACCAGAGGAAACTAGAGCAAAAATTGCTACACTTTCAGTACACAGTGAAAATCTTCAAACTAGCAGCAACTATGTTTATATTCCTTTTTTAAACATAGTAATAAGTAGAAGCCATTAAAAAATCATAGCATTGTTATGTTCATGATTCTGTTATCACTTATCAGCCATTAATGCTAGTGGACTAAGGTTGGGCATGAAATTCTCTTCAAAGGAGCCAATTATGCATAGATTAATTAATCAAACTACTAATATAAGATTATTGACTATACATGTTTGACAGCAAAATAAAAGTAAAAGTAATGATGCTGAATGTTTAACCTCTTATCAGAATGGTAGCTAGTTTCCTTTACCTTGTGAAGTGCGAAGGTTGATGCTCCTACTTCGATGGTAAGATCGCTAGAGACATCAGATATCGGCCTGCAAAAAACAAATCTGGCCGAATCATTACATGACATAGAAATGGAAATTTCAACATGTATCTAGAACTGTTGCTGCAGGCATACATATTACCAAAATTAAATTATCAAAGACCATGAAATAACCTTTAGCTACCAGCATGTGTTTTCAATTTAATGTAACAATTGGAACTCAAGCCATGTGCTCTGTACAACCCAAAAGAAACCTTAATCTCCCAATGTCAAAAACTTAGGTAACATTGGCCCCAACTCAATAAATACAGAAATTTGGGCAAGACTATATAGGCACACTACTACTGCAGACACAACATGGTTACATGAGTTTCAATTCAAATTGATATTTCAGGACTAATTGGTTGTGTCACTGTAGTGGAACCCATGAATGCAAATCATTGAACATCTAAGATATGAAGGGGAAATCAACATTGGGGTCACTCTAGTATGGTCAGGTTGATGTCAAACACATGTCCTGATCTATGTGCAGCCAAAAGGGTTTTCATTTTTTTTACATAGTCGGTGAGCTTCTATTACATCATCTCCTCACTCATTTAGGGCCTAAAGATAATAAAATCACGAGAATAATTGACAGACAAACATTAATTGTCGTTCACATTGCTGACAGCAGATGAGATCTGAACATTCGCCAGCAGCTCCATACCACTGTCAGGTGGGTAAAACACTACATCAAGCTCAAATGTTAAATCTTTATCTACCAATCTCACCGTTTTAACCCATACCATGATGTACTTGTAGTGTTGTTTTCTACCATAAATTTGGACAGGCTGTGACTATGTCAGATAAGAAATTTTGGTACATGAGATGCACTAACACACACTGGCAAGTGGCAACACAAGGCAAAAGAAAATTAAGATTCCAAAGACTAATATTTTCTTTTGGTAGGCATCCTCAAGCTGCTGGGTAGGAGTAAAATTCTTCATTTGAGCATAGCTGCATACTTAAACTCGAACTCGAGATTATTAGCTAACTGGAACAACTCAGTATTAGTTGATCCATGCGTCCTCACGGAGTCACAAGACTAATATGTTCATTGGAAAACATGGTATCTAAATGTCATATGTATGGTTGCAATCAACAAACACTAAATGCAGCAAAACATGGTACAAACTATAAGATTACCATTCAGTGGCATGTCTTATGCTTGAACTAGGACGAAAGGTCCTTTTTCCTGAAATGCTGGGCTTCAATTCACCAACAGTTACCGCTCCCATGTGTGATAATTCTGCAAATTAAATAACACTAACCCTGCTAAAGAATTGCACCTTGCTAGTGATGTGACGACTATGTTATCGACGTAAACGTCTAAAGGATCATATCAGATGAATCGAAGCGAAAGAATTAAAACTAAGTGCGTTGACAGATTTTGTACTTTGTTTAGGACCACTTCTTGAGGCTCTTAATCCCTTCTCTGTCACTAGAAAGTTGAAGTGAAGTGTAAGTCACATGAAGCCATGCAGGCCTAAAGGATGGAGAATATGACTTGGAAACATACTTTATAATCTTAAATCAAGGTAAACTCACTTTTCGGTGCAAGGTATAAGTGGTCTTCGCTTTTCTTTACATGGTTTTTGTCTTAAGAAATTGAAGGAATCCACAAGGGTAACAACAGTGCTTTTATGAATTGTCATGATGGCGTAGTAGCAAAAGATATCCACGTAAAGAATGGCATAAAATAACCAAGTATATTATGTGTAAAGCTTGCTAAAGTGGGAATCAAAAGAATGAGTAGGATTTGCATGTTATAATGCGATCCGTGGTAGTACAGTAATTAATCAGCTAAAATGCGTGTATAAATTAACATTTAAAAGGACTGCTACACTCATATAACGTAATCTTTCAACATATTTTGTAACAGAGCCACAGATGAGAAAGATAGAAAATGCAAAAAGAGAAGTGTGTGAAAAAAATATATTAAAATAGTATAAGAAATTTGAGTAACTCTAGTAATGTTAGAAATGTAGCATGTCCTAATATAAGCTTTCAATCTTATTATGTCTTTTTTTTTATTTGATATAGAGGTTATAGATGTTTTTCAATTTACTAAGTTAGAGAGAATAATCATCTACGACTACCGACCTAAAAAATCCTATTACATCTTTAATTTTTTATTTTTTGTCAGTAGAGACAATATTATCTATGTTTACTCTGAAATTTCAACTTGAACCTTTTCTATTATTATTTTTTCTATCTTATTGGTTTTCCTATTTAAACACACGACGATTTATACTTGACATAGAACTATTTCATTTTTTATATATTTAGAATTTACATATGCACCATATACCATTGTCAAGGTCAAAAGTGAATTTTTTTTACATATTTAATTAAAAAAATTTAGATATTTGGGTTAAAAAATATAAAAGTCAAAGTTAAAAATGTGTGGACATTCCATATTATTTTTACATATTGAGAGAGAGAGAAAAAGAGAAATATAT
The DNA here is from genome assembly GCA_013407115.1 of Glycine latifolia. NCBI lineage: Eukaryota > Viridiplantae > Streptophyta > Magnoliopsida > Fabales > Fabaceae > Glycine > Glycine latifolia. The sequence continues at coordinate 29,876,557 of CM023943.1, forward strand.
ATACTATAATTGATTTGATATGATAAAAAGAGAAATAAGAAAATAAGACAAGTGATATAAGAATATGGAGAAGTATTAGTAACATATTCTTCAACACACTAATTTTGGTACACTCCTTATTATTAGTGGATTTTTTTATAGCTTTAGTTAAAAATTATAATACTCGTTAAATTAAAAATAAGACCTATAAATTTTATAATTTTAATAAAATTTAACTAATAATAAAAATATATTTAAAAGAGTGTTAAAAAATTTTGATCCTAATATCTTTGATTATATACTACTTTTGTCTATTTTTAAGGTTTTTATACACAAACTAAGAAATTTAATTTTGGTTTTGTTTTTTATAAAATATTTTAGAAGTTTCTTATTGCATTTTCTTCTACTCTGCAATAAATTTAAACTAGATGTAAATGTGTAAATTAATTAAAAATTAGGCAAAAATAAGAATAAAATTGAAAAAATATATATATCTAAAACATATACACTTAAAAAAATCGGAGCCACCTATTTATTGAAACCACGCACAAATATCTAAATATGAGGCAAAGGAAGTAATTATTTTGACGTAGGATAGGCAGTGTATGATTGGAGCTTATTCAATGGCATAGCAATTGAAGTTGACAAATAATTTATTCAAAATTGATTGGTGATAACCCATCACTTATTTGATAGTATTAAATAAGAGATAGAAATGAAAAAAGAAAAAAATATGTATAATAAGTATAATGATATAATAAAAATTACAGAAAATAAAATAATAGAGGTTAATAAGAATTTAATTAAAATAGTATTTCTTTAAAAAATGTATTTAAAATAGTAAAATATCTATCAATCATCATCACTCTTGTTTATTTACGACGACAGTGTCCTATGATATCTCTATCAATTATTATAAGATAGATGATAGGATGAATTATTCATTTAAAAAGGTAATATTATAAAAAAAATTATAAACAATTTTTTTATAATTAATATAACTCTTTGAAATTTAGTGCATTGTCCGGACCAATATAGATGTCTAAATAAAGAGCTAGCAAACATACATGCATTAATTAATAATTATTAAATATAAATAATGTTTATTGTCCAATAACTTAAAATATTCAATATATTTAAGATTTGTTGTCCAATATTCTTAATTTAGAATATATTTAGTGCCACTGTTGGATGAATTATGATCGTAGGCTGCGTCCGTCTGGCCGTCATGATGAGACCATCAATTTCTTTTGTCGAATGTCTGAAATGAATAGTCCATGTGGTAATCAGGACACTGAAATATTAAATTTAGAAGAAAAAATATATTTTAATTGTTAGTTCTTATATTTCCTACCAAACATAATCAAGATCCTATAATTTTATAGTAGTAATTTGATTTATGAACTTTAAAAAAAATGTAATATTAGTTTCTTTTAACTTTAAATTTTATATGTAATCTATTTCTAAGGCTTCTATTTCTTTATCTATTTAGTATGATGTAACTAAAAAAATTAATGAGAGGAAAAATGAAAATTTTGTGATATTTAAAGAAATTAAATATAAAAAATCGTGATATTTAAAGAGACTATATACAAAAAATAGTACTTGATAAGCAAAACTAATGAAAACCTAACAAAGAAATTACTCTACATAAAAAAATAAAAAGGCAAACATTAAATTATAATTTTAAAAATTAACAAATCATGTATGTTTGTTGTGATTATTAATGAAATGAGATAAGTATTTTGCAGTAAAAAAAATTAACAAATCATAATATATATGAACCCTTCCTTTAAAAAAAACAAAAACATAACTTACCCAAAAAATTATTTTAATAAATTCATTCATTCATTCATCACAACTTTATAATTTACTGCCATCAACCCTTCCTTCTGAGAAATATGAACAACTGACAGGTGGTCCAATTTAACTCTGCAATTAAACTCTTGTCAAAGTGCAACGATCTTTAGAATCATATGAAAATGTAGAAGAAACTAAAAATGAGCATAATTTCATTAATTTGTTTCCCTTTCCTCCTTCACGTCAATGTTGCTCCCTCACTATCTTTATCATAGGATTAGGAATCTAACTTCAAAGTGGACCAGGTGTATCAAAGCTTCAGAAGGATTTTCCAAAGTACAACCATGATGTAGTAGCAGGTAGCAGCTACTTTTTTTAAGAGACTTTTTTTTTATGTTCTTACTTAGGGTCTGGGAAATTAATAAAAAAACAAATTAAAGCATAAATTTGTTTTTAGTTTCTCTCTCTCTCTCTCGTCTCTACTGAAAATTTTGTTGAAATAATGAATAGATATATCTGATCATTTCTCTATATTTGATTTGCAGGATAAGGCAAAGGCAATGCAGATTCTTGTACCGAGTCTGGAGACATAGGAAACCCATATGTGTATTACTAGTAATTTGTATAATTGTATTGTGCCCATTTGTCTTTGCATTTCTTCAATAATAAAACCAGTCATGTCGAAAGTAAACCTTTCATGTTTTTACTTTCTCAAACTTAAAAGTAGCTTTGTTCTTGCTTTCTAAAGTTTATGAAAACTAATGGCTCTATCATAAAATAGACACAATTAAAGTTGAGACTTTTTTGTATTCATAAAGTTGAGAGTGTATTGACTCTTGATATTCAATTTAACTATTATATTCATAATATCGGTTTCCTCTTTGTTACTGTATAAAATAGTAAAGAGAAACTATAAAAATAATTAAATAAGAATCATAATAGTAATAGATATATCAAATAACATTCATTTAGCTAAACATTTAACATATTACAATCAATAAAGTTTAGTTAAATTGATTGAACAGTGAGTATTATAAAAAAAATTAATATCGTATTTAATTTTTAGGGTAAAAAGACATTAACATGTTGTTACTTTTATATTTACAGAAGATGTAGCCTATAACTTCCAAGTATTGGATTTTGCCTTTGTATAGTTATACCTCCCAATATCTATTAGCTTTTGAAACATATAAAGTTCAAAAACTTTTTTTCCTACGGCTGCCATAAGTTAATTTGTTAGAGATCAAACAAATGAGATAGACACTGCTGAAATTTTTTTTTTTGAAAAAAAAAAAAAAAAAAGAAGCAGCAGCTTATTTTCACACATTGGGATGAAGGACTGAAAGAAGAGGCTTTGTATCATTACACATTAGTGCAGTGTGGAAAGAAGGTGACCACATGATGATGCGCAGTAAACATTTGACCCCACCCTTTTAAGTAAACATTGAACTTATAGGGGAGAGTGGGGACACGCACTCAAATTCTAAGCATCACTTGGGTTGGCTGAGCCAATCAATACTCGACGCAGCTAAACTTGTATTCAACTTGGTTTTTCAATTATATTCCCAAATTATATAGTGCTTAGAAAAAAAATAATACAAAAATTGAAACAATTTTTTCTATAAATTAAAATCAAATTTGGGAAAGACTAATACAAGGAATTTTTTAAAAATTAGCTTATGCATTGAATAAGCTTTTTTAACATTTTTTTTCTTTTTTATAAGTGTTTATGAAAAAAAAAATCTAAATATGTCTAAAAAGTAGGACAATGGCATTACCACATCTTAACTAAAGAGTTGGATTAATAAATTAAAAATGATTTTTTTTATTTAAATATGTTACTACTATCAATATGCACTTGCTCTGGTTTTCATGCACCTCGGTATGAATTTTAGTATTTTTTATTTATTGATTCTTTAATGTCTTTAAGTAATTAGTAAAACTTTTAACAGTACCAATTTGTAAGTAAAACTAGAATTAAGGATGGTTTTTGTAGAGTTGGAAGTGCCAACTTAATTCAGATGTTATTCTCTATTGTGATGTTTTTGCACGGCATCTTGGCATAAAAAAAAGAGTAAGAATGTTTGGTTAGCCAAAGTAAAACCACACTACTCTTTTTTTAGTTTGGTTTGGTTATTGATCAAACAAGTTTTTAGTCAATTTATGGATATAATTGGATTTTGTTTTTTTGTCAAAATCAATACTATATCAAAATTGAAAATTTGAAGATCATGGTTGAGCTTTTTCATTCAAGACAGAGTATTCTTGAGCTGACATGCCTGGGACCAACATGGGCCTCCTCTATGGAAAGTCATGTTCCATACCGGATCAAGAAACTTGTGATGTTGAATCAAATTTCATCGTCGACATCATTATTGTAATATAAGCATGCGTGATGGGGCTAATTAAACATTTAACGAATTTACCTAATCGGATCCTCCATCAATTATTTATTTTAATGATTAACGTCAATGATTGCCAAAAAGTGTTGGATTTCATTTGAATTAAAAGAGAATAAACATAAAATTAAGGCACATTTCTTTAGGCGTATTTTCTAATTTTTCTTACAATCTCCTTTCTTCAATAGTGATAATAATAACCATTTTCAAACTAACTTATAATTACCCAGCAAAAAGGGAGGTGCATTTTTTTCCATTCAGCTTTCTTTAGGAGGTGGGGAAGCAATTGCCTAACATATAACCAATGTAAGCCCAATACATTTTGGGCCGAATAAATTGACAACAGAGCCCAACCCAAAAGGACCCAATCGAAGCAGCGCCTCATCTAATCCAAACACCAACAACACCACAGAAACCACCACTCTCACTGTACCAAATGTACGTGCCTTCCGCTTCTCTATCCGGTTACTCTGTGACCATGAACACCTTAACGGCGAGTTTCACAGCTCGAATATGCGCCACGCGCTGCGACCTACTACTCCCTATACGACACCGTTCCCTTCATCCTTTCACTACCAGACGCGTCGCCACCAAACTCACTCCTCCAAGAATCGTTTGCATGGCGGTAAGTCACCAAATTCATTCAAAACAAAACAAAACACAACTCGTTCAATCCACCATCGTAGTTTTCCTTATTGGCGTTGAATTTCAGGAACCTTATCTGATAACGAAGCTTGAGTCCGCCGAGAAAACGTGGAAAGAGTTATCGGTATTTATTCCACTACGCGCTACTCTGCTTTCCATTTTCTGCAAAGTTTTTTTTTTCTCAAAGATGAAATTTCAGGTCAAGCTTGCTGATCCAGACGTAGTTTCTGATCCAAAGGAGTACCAGAAATTAGCACAATCAGTTGCAGAGCTTGATGAGGTGCTTTGATTTTTTTATTATATTACTCATGTTCATGGAAATTAAACCTTATATATTGACGCAACTGTGTAATGTTAATCTTAATTGTGTGGTGTAGGTTGTGTCCACGTATAGGAGATTTAAAGACTGTGAGAAGGTTCTAGAAGAAACCAAAGGTTTGCTGGACTCTACAAGCTAAAGTTAGGTACTTGAAGTTGAAGGCTCATTGAGATTGAATTCTTGATTCTTTTTGAACTGTTGTTTTTAAGCTTTAGCGAAGGATGATGGCAACGATGAGGATATGGTGGAAATGATATCTTTTGAAATTGACTCCTTGTCCAAGCAACTTGCGGAGCTTGAGGAAAAAATTAAGGTTTGTTTCTAACTTTGATATTGCATTGCAAACTGCAACTTCTTTAAAGTCCTATTCCATCATGCTTGTGACTTGTTTCTAATCTACAAAATCCTAATTAATAGATTTTATGTCTGTTCTGTTGTATGTTTATTCGTAAGATGGTCTTCTCGTTATATATTGTCATGGATAATATTTTGTTTTCTTTACTCATTCTAGTTCAATACCAATGTAGTAACCATCATCAATTCAAAATGTTGAATCAGTTGAAATTTCCAAACCATGCAGAGGAATCATGATTCGCTTTCGTCATTCTCTTAATATGTACTTTCTTTTGTTTTTCGCTATCATGACTCATGAGTTTTCATTCCTCGATTTTCAAAACCACACTGGGAATCTCCTCCTATATATTTCTCATCATTTGTAGCCTCTTTTGTCTTTGGCTATCTTGAGTTTTCAAGCCTCTCCTCTATCTTTTTTATTTTTTATCTTTTCCCCATTTCCCTTGGTATTTAGACACTTCTTAATTTTGTCCTACATAATGATAGGTGTTACTGCTTCCCAGTGATCCAATGGATGCTAGAAACATATTGCTTGAAGGTACATTATCTATTTCTTTACAGTGTATTGTTGTAGCCCAATGATTTTACTTTGTGGCTCACTTGAGCGTTTCACGAATCATGCCTAAGACTTGTGCTATAGTATATAAAGCGAATTTCTAAACTTTTTGAACATTGTTTGCCTTTTAATGATGGGAAATTTACAAAATGTTATATTAAGGAATTTGTTGAATTGATAAAAGTGTGGCTGCTATCATCATATGCATATAACTGGATTAAATGGTTACAATTTACTTGTGCTACTGTTTTTTTTTAATTTTGCTACGGAGGAGTGTTACTTATTTATTTAATTTATACATCACAGAGTGGCATAATTTTGGGCTACTCCCATCATGTACACTTAAGTTGCACTCCAGAATTTCTGGATAGTCGAGTTTAACATTACAATACATTATTATCTTCATTTATTTTTCTAGCTCTAAAGGTTATTATCATCATTCACTTCTGCAGTACGAGCAGGCACTGGTGGTGACGAGGCCGGAATATGGGCTGGTGATCTTGTAGGTACATGCTTACATACGTCTTTTCCAAGTCTAATCCATGCGGAATGCTTAATTTGCACACACATTTTACAAATGACAGATCTGTTATGGGATCATTTCTGAATTGTTTAACTGTCTAAAACTTTTAAAATTTTCAAGTTCAAATCAAAGAACCATTATGTGAAAAGATAAGAAATAAAGATATTCGATAAAAGGTATCAGTGGTACCAGTATGTGAAAAGATGAGGGAGCATAGATTGAGGTGATTTAGGCACATTATGAGACGGCCACTGGATGCTCCCGTAAGAACAAGAGTTTGTTATCAAGGATTACATAAAGAGAGATAGAGGTGGACCGAAACTTACTTGGGGAAAGGTAGTTAAACAAGACTTAGTGAAGTGGAATATAGATTGGCGGACGGTATGTCTTAGGACGGAATGGAGAAAAGCTATAAGCTTGGTGGATGGTTAAACTCATTAGTAGTTCTATGTTCCAGTTGTTTCCCTTGTTTTAGTTCTTTTCCTCTTTATTTTCCTCCTCTTCCTTTCACCCCTCTTTTATTTTAGCTTATTATTCATCTCTTTTGTCTTATTTCCACTTTTTTCTTCCCCTCTCTCTTTTTCTTTCTTCTTCTTCTTCTTCTTTTTTCCGATCTATCATTGGGTTCATCTACTACCGACCCCAATTAACTTGGCTTAAACGTGCTGTTGATGTTGATGATGTAAATGAAAAAACCATTATGTGAAGTTCAATTATAAACATATTCTGATGCTGTTTTGATGTTGAATCAGGTTCGAATGTATGAAAGATATAGTGAAAGGAATTCTTGGAAGTATTCTCTTGTCTCAAGCTCTGCGGTATTCCTCATGAAAACTCTAAAAGAAATAATTTCTCATTACTTATGTAATCTGTATAATTTTTTGCCATCTTTTAGGCAGAAAAAGGAGGATACAAAACTTATGTGATGGAGATAAAAGGAAATCGGGTTTACAGTAAATTGAAATATGAATCTGGTGTCCACCGAGTTCAACGGGTTCCCCTAACAGAAACACAGGGCCGGGTACATACTTCTACTGCAACAGTGGCCATCATGCCAGAGGTGGAGTACATATTTCAGGCTTTTAGCAATAAATTATTCATGATCCTGACATCTAGGTTTGATAGCAATCAAAGCATTATTTAAAGTCTTTGGCTCTTTGCATTTGGACTATTGTTAATTTGATATTTTATTCCAAAAGTTATTACTTTTGTATAAAGGTCTATTTGAATAAAAAAGTATCTAGCTTAAGTCTAAAGTGTTTCAAGTATATATAGATATGGTGCTGTCTCAATTTATCATCTAGTATTGTGGAAGGAAGATTAAATTATGTAATTAAAGGTTCATGCTCTATTGAAATTGTTTTTTTTTTTTATTTACCTATTCAAAGCAATTTGTGCGAAGGGCTATCTTTAACTGAATATATAATTTCTTGTTACGGAGCTCGTAAATCAGTATAATTTTTAGCGTACTAATTATATACATGCCTTTCTTCCTTCTTTTAAGATTTAAAAACAACATCTAAATCTATTGATCTGGAATCTTTACATAGGCTGATGAAGTTGAAGTCGTAATTGACCCAAAAGATATTGAACTGACAACGGCACGTTCTGGGGGTGCTGGAGGTAAAGATCTATGACCACTATACCATTTAAGTCAAGTAACCAATCTTTGTATTCCTTGGAGCACGAAATAAACTCCTCCATGAATTCTCATGCAAAGATATCTTGCAGGCCAGAATGTTAACAAGGTTGAAACAGCCATTGATCTCTTCCATAAACCAACGGGAATCCGCATCTTTTGTACTGAAGAAAGGACACAACTTAAGAACAGGAGTCGTGCTTTTCAGTTGCTCCGAGCAAAACTGTAAGCATCAATATTGCCATGCAGTTTTATGAGTCTGATTTTAGAATTGAGTCATGTTTATGTCTGCAAGTTTTTTTTCCTCCTTTTACTCTTAAATACATGCTCACAAGATAAAATATCCCAATCTTTTCTCGAGTTCAATTATTCATGAGGAACTAAAGGATATTAATGTCAAGAAGCCAAAAACTGAACAAACGCAATGAGTTCATTAATGTAATTTTTCCAAGTGTTCTCTTTAACCTATTTTCTTTAGTATGCTACTATATGTAAAATGATACAAGATCCTTTTACAGATATGAGATTAAGGTAAGGGAGCAGCAAGAGTCATTACGAAATCAAAGGAAATTACAGGTATGCTCCTTCTTGTGCAGGTGTTTGAAAGACTAGTAACATTGAATTTGGTGTACTTGCTAAATGGGTGAGCAAACAGTTAAGAGTTAAAATTCTTTGCCTTACTATATCCAATTACAGGTCGGTACAGGTGCACGTTCGGAAAAAATTCGAACATACAATTATAAGGTACTCAATGTTGCTATCTCAAAATATTTTAACATAGTTACACACTCACACTCATGAGTCTCTCCAATCCCCATCCAAATTTGAATGAGTTTCTATACATTGTAATTTTATTCATGACAATTTTCCCTTTATATATTGTAAGGTGAGCAATGCTAATGCTATTTCAACATCAACATCAATAGCACATTTAACCGAAGTTAATTAGGGTCGGTGGTAGATGAACCTAATGATAAATCGGAAATAAGACAAAGAAAGAGAAAGGGAGAGGGGAAGAAAAAAGTGTAAATAAAACAAAAAAGAGAAGAAAAAAAAACTAAAATAAAAGAGGGGTGAAAGGAAAAGAGTAGAAATGAAGAGGAAAAGAACTAAAACAAGGGAGCGACTGGAACATTGAACTACTAATCGGTTTAACCCTCCACCTAGCTTATAGCTTTTCTCCACTCCGTCCTAAGACATACCATCCGCCAATCTATATCTCACTCCATTAGGTCTTGTTTAACTACCTTTTCCCAGGTAAATTTCGGTCGACCTCTATCTCTCTTTGTGTCGAGCTCTTGGTAATAAACTCTTGTTCTTATAGAAGCATCCAGTGGTCGTCTCATAACGTGTCCAAACCACCTCAATCTATGCTCCCTCATCTTTTCACATACCGGTATTATTGATGCCTTTCATCGAATATCCTCATTTCTTATATTATCCATCTTCGTATAACCACACATTCACCTTAACATCCTCATTTCTGCTACCCTTATTTTATACTCATGTTGCCTATGTGCTAGCCAACATTCCGCTCTATATAACATTGTTGGTCTTACAGCTGTTTTATAGAATTTTTCTTTGAGCTGAAAGGGAATTTTGCAGTCACACAAAAAACTCCGATACACTCCGCCATTTCATCCACCTTGCTCTAATTCTATGATTTACATCCTTATGAATCTCACCACCTTTTTGCAAAATTGATCCCAAGTATCTGAAAATATTTTTCTTGGGTACCTCTTGACCAAGTAGATGTACTGTGTCTTGATCACCATCTTTTACCCGCGAAAACTCGCAATTCATATACTTCGTCTTGCTTCTGCTTATCGTGAATCCTATAGGCTCTAAAGTATTTCTCCACAATTTCAATTTCCTATTAACACCATCTTTGGTCTCATCAATAAGCACAATATCATCTGCAAAAAGCATACACCATGACACTTCCTCTTGAATATTTTTTGTTAGTTCATCCATCACTAAGGCAAAGAGATAAGGACTAAGAGCTGAACCTTGGTGAACACCTACCGTGATAGAGAAATACCTTGATGTTCCATTACAAGCTTTCACACATGTGGTAGCCCTATCATACGTATCCTTGATTGCATTAATATACTTTAATGCTATTTTTTTCTTCTTAAGAGTCCACCATAAGACTTCTCTTGGGACCCTATCATATGCTTTCTCAAGATCTATGAACATCATATGTAAGTCTTTCTTCTTTTCCTTATACCTTTCCATCAATTGTCACATCAAGAAAATAACTTCCATGGTACATCTTCTTGGCATAAATCCAAATTGATTTACGGAAACCTTGGTTTCCCTTCTTAGGCAATGTTCAATAATTCTCTCCCACAACTTCATAGTATGACTCATGAGTTTGATGTCTCTATAATTAGAACAATTCTGGATATCTCCTTTGTTTTTGTAAATAGGCACAATTAGAAAAATAGAAGATATGTGAAAGACATGACATAATAAGTAATTAATTATTTAAGATTTTTGATAATCATGTTCATTGAGTGAAGTGAATAAGATTCAGCGAACTAGAGTTATGTAGTTCCTGTCAGAATAGTGGTTCGAGGTAGAACATTGCTATGTATTATTAAATTTTCATTTTGTCTTGATGATATTAAGATTGTTAGTGGCAGTTTTTGACACTTTCAAATTTTTCTTATCAGGACAACAGGGTTACTGACCACAGATTGAAGATAAACTATGAGCTCACCTCTTTTCTTGATGGCGATATAGAAAATGCTGTTCAGGTATATTATCTAACACTTGGAAGGAACTTGTCCTTTTTTTCCTTGTGTTTCCCAGTGTCTGGCTGCGTGTAAAATATGCTTATAGAAAGTGGTGTATGTTAATTAATATAGGCGCACCTGTGCACTTTTTGAGGTGGCTTATTTAGGAATTAGAGAAGTGCTAGCAATACACTATTTCTAGCCCACTCACTATTATTGGTTAAAATCCATTGGAAACTACAAAATTATGAATGGAACTCATTAAATAAAAATAGAACCCCCAAAATTTTGTAATTTCCAATAAATTTCATCTAATAGTAGAAAATATGTTCAAAAGAATGTATAGAGAGTGTATTACTAGCATTTCTTTAGGTATTATTATATACGGCAGGTTTGTATTATGATGAAAATCGGTCTGGTAAGCAAGGACTTGCAACAAGAAAGTTTGAAGGGCTTGAGAGAAACCCAAAATCATTGCAACTCCTGGATTGGATTTGATAATGTTAAGTGGGGTCTTTGAGAAGGATATAACACGATGCTGAATGCTGTTGAATGACATTGATTCTCTTACTGAAATTCACGCAATCACATTAACCAAAAAATGACTTGTTTCTTCAATTACACCAAAAGACACTGCAATGGTGAAGAACGGGAACCCCAGCAAAACAAAGGAAGGGAACTCACCCATGGGCTTTTAAAAGAAAAAAAAGTGAAGACACGATTGACCGACCGCAAAGAATGACAAACACTAATCTGTGCAAAAGTTACAGTGTTTGCCGACATTAAAAGGATATACTACAGACTTTACCATTAATGAGTTAATATGATTAAAGGAATGAAATTACTTTATCTACATCAGGGCTCTGCCTTATTAAAAAAGCTTTCTTCTTGCAGTCTTGTGTTACAATGGAGCAAAAGGAACTTCTGGAAGAACTTGCTGAATCTGTGGGTGCTCCAGCTGGATGATATGCAGCAGATTTTGCCCAAGTAATTTGAAATTGTTTTGCTGGAGTAATTTTCACGATGGAAGATCTGCCATATTGTTGTTCTCCTGAATGTGCCCCATCATCCAAAGTTTGAGACATACCGTATCAAGTTGAGTGATTGACAATGTGTAGTAGATAGGGGGCACTTTTACATGTAACATTTAATTATATAGTACTCTGTAAAAATCTATTTCATTATGTAAAGTGATGCAATTAACTTTTGCATTTTGTGCTTGTTGCATTGTATATGGTGTTGAACCGAGAGCTCGATTCCCGGATCCCTCATACTGGTTGAAAGTTGGAAGCCAGCCAAGTGAGCCAACACATACTTTTTACAACAGGTTGAAGCCTTGAAGAGCAACACAGTTTCATTTCCGACCAAAAAAAGAAATGCTAAGTGCTGCCCAGAGCTTCGTAGCTATTTTAAGTTAAAACACAACAGCCATTCATACTTGTTGGTTAATCACTACTGTCATAGAGTGTTTGGAAACGATTAGTTTTAATTTGGAATAACATCTCTTTTGTATTGTTAGTAAAAAACGGTAAGAGCTTATTTTGGTAAATTAGACACTCCCCAGTTACAAATTTTAGGGCTGCAAGTGTTCGTCAGCATTGTGAATAACCATAAAAAATGATTTTAATAACACAATGAATTAAAATCAAACCAATTGAAAATATAATTTTAATTCTGATTTGTTGTCATTGTAATTTTACGTCTTTATTGAACCATACAAAAATTAAAATTAAATGTGGCATGATTTTTAAGTATGAAAATTTTTTACTTAAATTTTATAAATAAAAAGAATTGTGTAATGTAATAAGGAATACTATAAAAGGAAATAATAAAAAAATAGAGGAATCTCCTCTCTATACAATAACTATTCTATTGGATTGGATTCCCAGTTTATTTATAACAGCAAGGCAAGACAAAGAAAAGGTTGTGGACGAAAAAGGTGTGGAATGTCCAACCGTTGAGAAGGGAAGATGTACACATGGCAAGTGGCAACTCACCTCATAGTTGATACTTGCCCTCGAAGATGCACTTCCTACTGATACATAATTCTTCTATGCTCCTCCACCGCTCCTCTCTTCTCCTCCTTCCTCGTTTTCTCTTTCACCAACCCACCTTCCCTTCTTCAAATTTCAAACCTCTCACACTCAAGGTCCTCTCCATGGCATCGTCTCATTCCTCCCACCACAAACACACTAATCGACTCGCTTCCCAACAGAGCCCCTATCTTCTCCAACACGCTCACAACCCTGTAAGTTCTCACCATTCCCATCTCATTCCTCAACTTTTCATTAATTATAATTAATCAATTCTAATTCCTATTCAAGGTTGATTGGTATCCCTGGGGCGAAGAAGCCTTCGCCGAAGCGCGCCGGCGAGACGCCCCTATCTTCTTGTCAAGTAATTCTCTCCTTTTTTTGCCTTTTTCTGTTTTTCTTTCTGCGATTTTCGTTTGCTTTGCGTAATTAACTGCGAAGCTTTGCTTGTGGTTGGTGTTTGATGGCGATTCTGTTCGAAGTTGGTTACAGCACTTGTCACTGGTATGTGTATTATGTTTGACTCCCAACTCGTATTGTTTTGGATGAGTTTCAACGTTTTCGGAATCTCAAGTTTTTTCACTTTGTTCGTAAGGTGTCATGTTATGGAGGTCGAGTCTTTCGAGGATGAAGCGGTTGCCAAGTTGCTGAACGATTGGTTCGTTAGCATTAAGGTCATTTAATTTTTCCTTTTTATCTTGCTTTCAATTTTAGTTTACTCGGCATTGCTTCCAAGGTTGTTATGCCTTGTTCTGTCTCACTTTAATGTGTCAATGCTACAGGTGGATCGAGAGGAGCGACCAGATGTTGATAAGGTATATAATGTGTTAATTGTTTATTTAATTTATATTTTTGGAGGCATGTCAGCTGAGAGCACCTACGAGGATATGATTCCAAAATTATTCTATTTTAAGGAACAAAAAATGTTGTTTATAATTTATCCAAAGTTCCTTTGGAATTTGAATGGTTGAGAGATGCTTATAGAAAAATTGAGGTTTTCTACCGGTAACAAGTGTAGTAAAGGATTTTTTTTTCCTTCTTTAGGTGTACATGTCGTATGTGCAGGCTTTGTATGGTGGAGGAGGTTGGCCCCTCAGTGTGTTTCTTTCTCCTGACTTGAAACCTTTAATGGGTGGAACTTACTTCCCCCCTGATGATAAGTATGGACGACCAGGATTTAAGACTATACTTAGGTGAGAGTTATTGCATATGTTGACTTGAATCATCAACATGCTTGGACTCCTCTCTGAGTAAATTTAGTGGATGGCATGTTGGAATTTATTTAGTGTAAAACTCCAGCCCAATGGATTGAAATTTTTATTATGGTTTTTGAAGTTCTTATTTGAATACTATTTTGTTCCTGTTTTCTCCAGAAAGGTAAAAGAAGCTTGGGATAGTAAGAGGGATATGCTAATTAAGAGTGGATCATATGCTATTGAACAGCTTTCTGAGGCAATGTCTGCTAGTTCAGATTCTGATAAACTGCCTGATGGGGTTCCAGCTGATGCATTACGCCTATGCTCGGAGCAGGTGGGGCTTTGAGCATCTGCTTTTTTTTTATATAATGTGAGAAAATATCTTATATCAGCATGTATTTGTTGGATGTTTTGAATCCTTAAAGTTATGCTGAGTGTTTCGAATCTTGAAAATCATTCAATCTACTCTTTTCTTTGTAGCTCTCTGGGAGCTACGATTCAAAGTTTGGTGGGTTTGGATCTGCACCAAAGTTTCCCAGACCAGTTGAGATAAACTTGATGCTATATCACTCCAAAATTTTGGAGGAATCAGGGAAGTTGGATGGAGCTAATGGACGCCAGAAAATGGTTTTCTTTAGCTTGCAATGCATGGCAAAAGGTGGGATTCATGATCATATTGGAGGGGGGATTTCACAGATACAGCGTGGATGAGTGCTGGCATGGTAAGTTTAACTTGGGCAGCAGTCATTTCATTGAGTATATATTTGATATGTACGTGTATCAGCTGTAATTCCCAATATGCAAATACCGGAGCATTTTGATTTGGCCATGTTAATTACGATGTGCTGTTATATCTAATGCTCTTTGTTTTGAAATGTTGTTTGAAATGTTGTAAGGATGATTAATTTGTTGAGCTGTTATATCTTTGTAGTTCCACATTTTGAGAAGATGCTTTATGATCAAGGGCAGCTTGCCAATGTTTATCTAGATGCGTTTTCTATCACAAAAGATACCTTTTATTCTTATATATCACGGGATATCCTTGATTATTTAAGGAGAGATATGATTGGTCCAGAAGGTGAAATTTTTTCAGCAGAGGATGCTGACAGTGCAGAGACTGAAGGAGCTGCAAGAAAAAAGGAAGGAGCCTTTTACATATGGACAAGCAAAGAGGTATTTCATCCATGTCCTATTTGACTTTCCTTAATATATTTCTTATGGATAATAACATTGTAGGTCCATGAAAAATATACAATTCTTCATTATGGTCCCCCGAAAAATAAATTAGTTCAATTAGGTCAATACAAAACTTATATCTTTCAATTGGGTCCATGTTAGGAACCAGAATTGAATAACCATAAAACTGATAGTATTAATCACTAAAACCAGCTCAAGGAGCTGTTACAACCCGAAGGTGAAGTCCAGAGCACAACATCATGGCACAATAAGCCACTTATGTGGCAATCAATGTAAATACTTTAACGATTCAAGTGAATCAATTTATTTTTCTCATGGATGAATTTATAAACTGTATTTTTCAATAGCAAATTGTGTTGTTTAGCCTATTTCTTAATTATTATCTGTTAATTTGTTAAGGACAATCTAACTACAGTATTTTCAAAGTTGAGCTGGAAATATTTGCTTAAACTTGTGAGCTATGATACCCCTTTGAATTTTGACTAGTATATTATGTTTTTCAATTAACCGTTTTGTTCTCCTTGATATTTATTGCACAACTTGGATAATAACAATTTTTTATTTCTTTGCTTATTATAGACCTCTATATCGTACTTCCAAATACAAATAGAATATTCTAGTTGATAATAAGCAGATAAATCACATAGATAAAAAAAAATCTATGTACCCCATTGCCCAGAGACTCCTCGCTATGCGAAGGTAAGGAAGAGGGATATTGTACGCAGTCTTACCCTTGCATATGCAAAGAGGCTGTTTCCGGATTCGAACCCATGACTAACAAGCTACCAAGGCACAACTAAACAAATATCATTTGTGCTAAATAAAAAAGGTGGTTTAAGGTTTTTTCTGAACATCTCTAGCATTTGGCAGTGTATCATATTGTTATGATTTCCTTGCATAATTCTGCAATTATATCGAGAGGTTCTTGATTCTTGACAATTTCTCATAGAAGTATTGTAATTAATGATTGGCTGGTATATTATTATTTTTGGTGGTGGCTTTCAACCTGGTTTGTTCTGTTTAGGTTGAAGACTTGCTTGGAGAGCATGCTGCTCTTTTTGAGGAGCACTATTACATCAAGCAATTGGGTAACTGTGACCTATCTGGAATGAGTGATCCTCACGATGAATTCAAGGGAAAGAATGTCCTGATTGAGAGAAAGGAACCTTCAGAACTGGCATCAAAATATGGCATGTCAGTTGAGACATATCAAGAAATTCTTGGAGAATGCAGGCGTAAGTTGTTTGAAGTAAGGTCAAGGCGTCCAAAGCCACATTTGGATGACAAGGTATTTCCCTTGAATAATCTTATTGATTTATTTGGGATCCACCTATGTTGATCTAGACATCAACTTTTATGTGTACTCTCAAGGGTTCCTATGATCCTAGGTTATTGTATCGTGGAATGGACTGGCAATCTCATCTTTTGCCAGGGCTTCAAAGATTCTCAAGGGTGAAGCTGAAGGGACCAAATTCCACTTTCCTGTCATTGGCACGGAAGTAAGTTTTCTCCCTACTAGTATAGCAATTAGAAGTTAAGATGAATGACTACCAATATTTAAAAAAGATGGGAGACACTTTTTAATGTTTCTGGAAGATGTCTGTAAACTATCATCATAGATGTAAAATTTTATACTGCTGATCTCTATTCTTGCTTGAACAATTACTAGTTTCTGAGTTAGAGGACACTGACTATTTAAGTTATGAAGGAATAGTGGGTAAAGTTGTTGGAGGAACACCTGTAGCCAACTTGATTCTTTCCCGTGTGTTTAACTTTCTCCTTCTTTTGATTGTGCATGTTCCAGCCAAAGGAGTACATGGGAATTGCAGAAAAAGCAGCATCCTTTATTAGGAAGCAACTTTACAATGTGGAAACTCACAGGCTACACCATAGTTTCAGACATTCTCCATCTAAAGCTCCTGCTTTCTTGGATGATTATGCTTTTCTGATTTCTGGATTGCTGGATCTCTATGAGTTTGGTGGTGGAATTAGCTGGCTTCTATGGGCCATTGAATTGCAGGAAACCCAGGTAAACTTGATGTTTGGACTCCATAGAAATTTTATTTCATGTATACCAGGCATTGAGTTGCTAATGATGAGTTGCATGCAGGATGCTTTGTTTCTTGATAGGACAGGAGGTGGATATTTCAATAATACAGGAGAAGATGCTTCCGTTCTCCTCCGTGTAAAGGAAGACCATGATGGGGCAGAACCCTCAGGAAACTCAGTTTCTGCTACAAATCTTATAAGATTGGCTTCCATGGTTGCTGGAAGTAAGGCTGAGCATTATAAGCGAAATGCAGAACATCTATTGGTCTGTAAGCCTCTTTCCCCTTTCCTCCTAAAAGCTGTTCTTGTTTATGTACTAAGGCCTAACAATGGTGGGATGGGGTTATTAGAAGGAATCTGTTACTTGACTACTGGGCCAGTTGCAATTGACTAGAATTCCCTTCAAATGGTAATGCAGGCAGTTTTTGAGAAAAGGTTGAAAGATATGGCTATGGCAGTGCCTCTAATGTGTTGTGCAGCACATATGTTGCGTGTACCTTCTTGGAAGCAAGTGGTCGTGGTTGGTGAAAGGACGTCTGAGGACTTTGAAAACATGCTTGCTGTAGCTCATGCATTATATGATCCCAACAGAACAGTAATCACACTTACCCTTTATATACTTGATATCATCAATTTCCTTCTGATTGTCATCAATAACATGTTGGCTGGTGTTGATCGTAGGTTATTCATATGGATCCCAACAACAAAGAAGAGATGGAGTTTTGGGAAGTAAATAACAGCAATGTTGCTCTCATGGCGAAAAATAACTTTGCAGTCAACAAGGTTGTAGCTCTTGTATGCCAAAACTTCACTTGTAGCCCCTCTGTGACTGATCATTCGTCACTTAAAGCTTTGCTCTCCAAAAAACCTTCCTCTTCGTTCACATAAGCTATTGGTTCTGATGAGTAGGAAAGTTAACGTCGGCGAAAGCTCCCTCTTAGAGATCCCCCTTTCAATCTACAGAACTAGTTGGTTCTGATTTCCGTCAAATAAACTTATAAAGGTAGGTAACATTCTCTGTTGAGTTGAGGAATTGATGTATGTCCTTTTCGTTTGCTTGTGCTCAACAAGCCATGATTTTTCTTCAAATGTGATACAGAATGATGGAATCATGGAAGTATATATAATTGTATATGTATTGTAGGCAATCGTTGAAATAATTATCTTTTCCAGTTGGGGTCTGTTCTCATGTTTGTCCATTTTTTTTCTCGATGAACTTGCACAAAAAAGTCCCGATGGCATGGCTAAGAAATCCTTCATGTCTGTTTGTTCGTGCAATATGTTGTAGAAAGCTCAAATGGTTTGTCAATGAGACATTCTTCTGTTTTCGAGACATTTTATTAGTATATTATAAAGTATAGGTTGCACACACTGAATGACTTCAGGCGATCGTAACACCGTATAATCTGTATCTAGGTAACATACTTTTAGGCGATTTCTTAAGACATTACGCGGGATTTTCATATTAAACACCCTCTTGATATGGTGATTTGAACTGTAATAATTTCTAATAAAATATTAGGGTAAATTATGTTTTATGTCCTTAAAATTTAAAACTTAGGGGTTTATCTTTTGTGGTGAAATATTTTTAATAGATCAAATTTTCCCTATTATAACACAAAATAATTGTATAAATCAAGACAACATTTCAGTTATTCAAATTTATATTAATATCTTTACTACTAAAAGTTCGAGTTAACAATTCAGCTCATACAACGCGACAACAAATTCGACCGACTAGTAAAAATGTTAAAAATTGTATGTTTCAAAACGTTACCTAACGACACTCGTAAATTCATGAAATACTGCAACAAGGTTTTCAAATTCTCCCGGGTCCCTATGAAGATAATGTGAAAATATATGGTGAAAATAAATTTAAAAAAAGAAGAGATTCCCATTCCCCGTCATTCGATTGATGAATAAAAAATAAAAACGACAGCAATTTGGAGGACCTACAATTTCTTTCTATAAAGAAAAGGAAGAACATTTTGTTAGGACAAGGAAGTTCTGTTATCCACCTATATATTTACCTTCCCATTGATATGCAAAAAAGATATTAAAATCATTTAGCATCAAATTTTTCCCCACATTTTCTTCCCGACTAAAAAAGATCAGGTTTTTGCACCCATTTTTCCCATCTATTTTGCATTCAAAAAATACAAGGAGATAATAGTATAGATCTAGTTATATGTAAGTGGTTAGGGTGCGAATAAAAGGATAACACAAGCATTTCCGCAACTAGGTGAATCATAATACCAAAAAACAGTAAACACCAACAAACAAAATATATAATTTAAAGTATGCAAGATATGAAGTTCTTATACATCCAAAACTTACAAAGTCTAAACCAACAAAAAGAGATTCGTCACAACTACTTTAGATGACTAAAGATTTTGCCAGAGCTATTAAAGATTTCACGTCCTTTGAATTCCAGGTTATGCTACTCACTTCTTGGATTTCTTTGGCGCTCTGCATACAAAATATACAATTAGGCCACAATATATTAACGACCAAAAGCTGTAAATATGGCATTACCAGTAATACTCACTGGGTAGACTGGGGTGCGGTGGCAGCTGTGGCACTGGGTGCTGTAGATGCCTTGTCAACAGGACCCTAAATATTTTAGGAAGAAAATATGAATGTCAAAATTTTAATTACCAATTTCAGTGGAACATACTCTTCCAGTGTGTTTGGATTAGATTCATGGTGAAATATAATCAATTATATTTTCAAGAAGCAACAAATAGTTGTTTCTACTTTTTCATGATACCACCAAGATTTTGAGGAATAGAGTTTATTCTTAGGTATTATCCAAACACACTTGGAACAAGTATATAGTTTCAAAGACACTGGAACTCACTTGGGCTAAGCGCTCCTCCCTCCGAGCAAGTTTCCTTTCCCTGCTAGCCTTGTTCTTTGCACGCTTAGCCTCAAACTGATCAGATAAAGTCTTCTCTCTTGCCTTCTCAGCCTTGGACTTGTGAATGCTCTCCATCAAGACTCTCTTGTTCTTGAAAACATT
>CM023943.1:29897108-29926940 GCA_013407115.1 Glycine latifolia
TTACGGATTACGAATCCGTAAGAACCTTTACGAATACGGATCGCGAATCCGTAAGAGGTTTACGGATTACGAATCCGTAAGAACCTTTACGGAGAATCTTTACGGATTACGTAAAGGGCAAAATTGGAACTTCACTGTTCATGCTGGGTGTATTGGAAAAATGACTGGTGTAGAAAGTAAATGCCAACCATTTGGTGTTGGAGATATGCTAAATACACAATATCCATTTCTTATATGAATTTTTTAAAATGCCAAAATTGCCCTCAGTTGCTTTATTACATGGGTTGCTTCTCTTCTGCTCAATTCTTTTGGTTTGTTGTTGCTCATTGCTCACTAGATCGTGTTGTGGTTGTGGGTGTTGCTGTTGGAGGAGGTAGTTGGGGGTGATGGTAGCGGCGTTCACCGGTGGCAGTCTTCGGAGAGACTATCGTGGGCAATAGGTGCGAGGTAAGAAGCAGTTTTTTTCTGACATACGGATTATGTAATTCGTATGAATGATACGGATTACATAATCCGTAAGTGTAAAGTGATGTATGAGTCTTACGGATTAGTCAATCTATAAGCTTCATATGGATTGAGTAATCCTTATGAAGCATACAGATTGACTAATCTGAGTCATGATGAACACAGATATAGCAGCACCCACCTCGACGGCGCGATCGCAGCTCCAACCTTGTCCACCACCAATGCCACCCACCTAATGCGACAACGAACGTCCACAGAGCATGACCACCACCGTCCAGCAACAACAAAAGACAATAATGGTGCATGCTAACAAGAAGAAGAAGATGAATGCGCCGTTGGTGTGGTTCATGCATGAGGAAGAAGGATGTTGTGCTGTTGTACGGTCACTCGAATTTGTAATTAAAAAACCTAATTAAAAGGGCATTATGGGAATTCCACTGTGCCCATATGGTGTATAAGAAATTTATATAGTGTATAAAGTTGAATCCTTGGTGTTGCCCACCGTCATGTGGGCCCAACACTTTCGCCAGAGAAATGTTAATTTGCACAAGATTTACAATACACATTTTTTAATATTGATTTTATAATATTTAATAATTTTTTACTAATAAAAAAAATTATTAAAAGAAGTGTTAAAAAAATATTTTACTTATATTTCTAGTGGCTGAGTCAGTCGTTGAATTATGTTGTTTGAAAGCCTTGTGTGCTGTTGCTTTGTTTTGGACCTTCTTGCTTCTATGTTAGGGTGTCTATTTATTATCACTTGGAGCCTGTTGAAACTTACTAAACCCGAGTTAGCACTTTTGGATTTCACCAAGGGAAAAAAAACTTTATCTTTATTTTTTGGAACATAATTCTCATATGTAGGCAATATAAAAAAACTTTATCATTATTTTTTGGAACATAATACGAATTTTTCTTACTTCAGAATTGTCAACCTTAAGTTAATAATTAATACAAACTTAAAAGAACTTTTAATCTCTATGAAATATAGTGTACTTTATTACTTCTTTTTTTTTTAAATGTTTAATTCCTATTGTCAAATAACAATTACTTGGACCAATGTTGATTATCATTTCATGCTTAAATTTTGATTACCTTTGATAATTAAAAAAATAATTATTGATTATATGTACATAAACAATCATTTACTTGCTTCAAAAATAAAGTCACCATTCAATGTATAAAATCTTGTTGTGTTCTATACATCAACATCACATTTAATTTAAATTAATTAAAATCGATGATAAATAAACTCAATATTAGATCGAAAAAAAGAAGGAAGAAAGAGAAAGAGAGAAAAAAAGTAAAAAGTAAAAATAAAAGAAAAGAAAAAAATAATAAACTAAAATAAAATAACGATAAAAGAAAGATGAAAAAAATAATAATAAAAAATTAAAACAAGATAAATAAATAAAACATAAAATTATGAATAGATTTAATCCTCTATTAAATTTATAATTTTTTTCCATTCCGTTTTAAAAGAAAAATTTGTATTTGCGTATAAAATTCTATTAGACGAATAATAATCATAAACCACGAGTTAAATTAATCCCCAACTTATACATCACCCGTTATCTCTTACTTAAAGCAAAAAAGTAAACCCTTAATGCATAAACAGAGACATATCAATATTATCCCAGCCTCCCAGGATAGACCAGAATATGGGATGAAGTAACCCGCTCTCATTACAAATTATCAACATTGGGAAAGGAAAAGAAAGAAAGAAATTAGTGGAAGAAAGAAGCAAAGGTGGGGTGGGGAAACAGAGCTTTTGATTGAACATGGCAGAAAGGAGGAGAAAGCCTCTGATACTGTGTTCCACCAAACAACTCATCAATTCCACTATCCTAATCAACAACCTCTTCCCCCTTCAATCTCAGTCTCCTCCCACTTTCCGTTTACCCGTCGGGATTATCCGATTCTCCAATCTCGCAAACCCCTCTCTCGACCACTCTGCACTCATCGCGCTCTCCACTAATTTTTTCAAAACCCTTTCCATCACTTCAGCCTCACCGGTCATTCAAACCCCTTTAATTCTCTTTCCCCCTAATTAACTTTCTCCCACTTAAAATATTACTAATTTTAATCTTTCTTAGGTTCTGATCAAGAATGTTGATACCACTACACGGAAAATTGCAGTGGCTATTGCTCTTGATCCACCTGGCACCGCCACTAACAGACTCGCCCTCTTCTTCAAATTCTCGAATAATGCTTGTTTTTCCTTCTTGTGATTTCCCTTCTAATGGTTCTGTGTTAGATGATCAAGTAGCTTATATATCTCCTCTTTAGCATTTAACCTTAACTTGCACGTGACGTGCTTAACATCTATTTTCACCACGGGCATGATGCTTTGGCTTCTTATTTCAAAAGAGGTGATGAGGATGCTGCTAAAGGCACGGTGGATTCTGTTATCAACGCTGAATTGGAACCACTTGCTCAGCCTCCAAAATTTGCCACTCTTCTAAGGGTTTCTTTTGTTAAGATACCAGAATGTGGCATCCTTGAATCCACTAGAGCAAGTTCGCCTGTTTAGTCTCAAGAGCGGCAGGACATGATCGACTTGGCGTTGCAAAAGTACTTTGAAGTCGATAGGTATTTGTCCAAGGGAGATGTTTTTTGAATCAACATAAGCTGGAACTACAATTTCCCCATTTGCATTCCTTGCAATCAAAGATCATTGAATAAAAATGACAACCTTGTCTGTTTCAAGGTATTTTGAACTCTCTCTTGCTTTTGCTAAACCTTGAGAAACATGTCAGGTTGGTTGCTAGAGTGTAACTTATGTCTTCAGGTTGTTGGTATGGAACCATCAGATGAACCGGTTTTCCGTGTCAATAACACCTTAACTGCTCTTGTGCTGGTAGGGAGTTCTTCGTCCGCACTCCCTCCAGATTTGTTGATTGGTGGACCAGCATAAGGACCCGTGCACTTGCAAGGGGACACTGTGAACATCTTGGCTTCGATACTTACACCAACTTTTTGTCCATCGGTGCTTTCTTTGAAGTTTAGAGTTTCAGTTCTATTGTATGGCTTGGCAGGTGTGTTCTATATTGTCCTGTTTTGTTTTGTAAAGGAATCAGTAATTTCACCCATGCTTCATACAATTATTTTGTGATATCCCCATTTGATATCCTCGTTTGTTGTTCATTTAAAATTTAAAATATCAACTAAACGGTGGTTTTGGAGTGCATTGATGGTGTATGTTGTATTTCCTTATCAATGTAATAATGCAGGTTGTGGGAAAAGGACTGTTGTTAGATATGTTGCTCGTCGACTGGGCCTGCATGTGGTGGAATATAACTGTCATGATCTAATGGTGACTAATAGACAATCTGTTGCTTTAGCACAAGCTTTCAAGACGGCTCGAAGGTTTATATTTAAAATATTTGGAATGATAAGAACAATTAGTGTGCCAGAAACTTTGCCCCTGCCATATGTTGATAAAATGCATACTTTGCTGTAGGGACAGGAAGACATAGTCTCATTAAATTATTCACCTGTTTTTTTTTTTTCATAGTGATTTTTCTGTCCACCTAACATTTGTTAGATTTCAGGCTTTACTTGGGTCACTTACCTGATTGTCTGATCATTTGTCAGGCTCTGAGATGTTTAATGTTTTGGATAAGATTTCTCTCTAATCTTCTAGTCTGCACTGACAGTATGATATTGTTACAGATACTCGCCAGCAATACTTCTTCTTTGTCATTTTGATGTTTTTCATGATTCACAATCCCCCGAGGTTTCACCACATGACCAAAGAGGAAATACATCTGAAGTTGCATCAGTTATTAGGAAATTCACTGAGCCAGTCAATGAACATGGTGATAGTAATGTCCCAGGGAAATTAAACAGTGAAGCTGTATGGTCTAACTTAATTCAATTTACTATTGCTGTTGTTATTTGGGCAACAACCTTTTTCTGTTAATCTTTTTTTCCTGCACATGGCAGATATTGTATCTTGCATTGCTAATCAGATAAAGAAGTAAAGCAATCAAAAGAAATGCAGAAATAATCACTTTTTTTTTCAGCTCTCTAACATAGCTGGAGAAAAAAAAAAGGCAATCATTTCCTAAGAAATAAACAATACTATAGATAATTATTAAGCAACAAGGACAGTTTCTGTAATAGAAACTAAAATGTTATGACAAGGAATTAGCTTCTGGGAAATCTAGTATGTTGAGGCCACCAACTCTGATAGAGATACAAGCTTCTAAATTGACTGTTTCATTATAGGGAAAAAGTACTATCAAGTGACATGCAACATACTTTAATAAGAATTAAGAATAAAATACACCCTGCAGAAAGATGCCTTCAGTATGCAATTTTCACTCAAACACGACCCCTTAAAGACCAGGATACATCTTTTATCATTCAGCTAAATCCAAGTCAAGACCAGAAAAAACCTCAAAAACCAAATTTGCCTTTTATTTTTAACTAGATTATAGAATTGCAAATTTTTTTTACTTTTACAGCATGTTGGTGAAGGTGGAGAAGAATGCCGAAAAGACAAGTGGGCATCAGGTCCTGTTGATTGCTGCTGCTGACATTTCAGAAGGTCTACCTCCAACTATCAGACGCTGTTTTAGCCATGAAATAAGCATGGGGGCTTTGACTGAGGAGCAAAGGGCTGAAATCCTATTCCAGTCAGTGCTAAGTGTTTCCGGACTCCTCTCTGATGTGTGTAATGGAGCTTCATCTTGTGTTTATGTCTACTTTTGATTTTTTTATCTTTTGGACAAAATTTAGATCAAGTTCCTTATATACGTGCCATCAAGTTCGCAAATCAAACAATGGCATATGGGTGTTTCTTTCAACATTAAACAACATATATTGAATATAAATTGCCATTTCATTGTTTGATTTGAGAATTTGATGGAAAAGGTGTAAGGAACTTGATTTAAGTTTTGTCCTTTCTTTGGTTAATTAATTGACTAGTAACAAATCCCTGTGATGACATTTCTCTCTAAATTTCAAAACACTGAATAAAAACTGACTTAAAGTCTAAGTTGTAAAAGAAAAACAATCTTGATAAAGAAATTCCTTTAAAGTTGAGAGTGGGAGTAAGATGGTGCCATGTGATTAATTTGGAATTCTAATTTTCTTCTCTCTTCTCAGCTAAAGGTATAACACTTGACTTTTATGGGGAAAAAAATATTCTTCAAATTTTTAAGAAAGGCACTTGGCTACAATTTGTGCTCCTGAATCCCTCATCATTAACATTGAGTGTTAACTCTGACTGATTACATTGTTGCTTTGTGCAGACTGATTCAGAAGCTTTAGTAAAAGAAATAGTTGGAAAGACATCTGGTTACATGCCCAGGGATATATGTGCTTTGATTGCTGATGCTGGTGCCAACTTATTTCCCAGAAACCATGCTAAAGTAGACAAAGATGTGCCTGAAGATGTAGGTAGTTCCTTAAGTTCGAAGGTGGCAGAGGACAACAATCACGGGAAAGTTTCACCTCAGATTACTGGGAAAGGAGACTTGTTGAATGCTCTGGAACGATCAAAGAAAAAAAATGCATCAGCGTTGGGTACTCCAAAGGTAAATTGAGTGATCAGGCTTTTATGATGGTTTTCTTATCTGCATTTAGGCAGAACAATTTACTGTTGTTCTGATGCCAAAAAATGTACATATAGCACAGAAGACATGTTCTGGGAAAAAAATATGTTCCTCAATGCACAGAAATTTTGAAGTATGGATTTTTCTTTTGCAGGTTCCGATTGTGAAATGGGAAGATGTTGGTGGGCTTGAAGATATCAAAAAGTCAATCCTGGATACTGTTCAGGTGGACTTCTTGTACAACTCCACCCTTTCATTGGTCAGTTTGGATAAATTTCTCAAAAAGAACTTGCGGAAGGAGAAAGGTAAAATGAATTACATGTCATCAATAAGTTAAAATCAACTTATCCGCCTCAACTTTTGAAAAGCTCTCTCATCTAACTTATTCAAAAGTAAAGGTGCATGAGTTAATTTTAGGTTGTGAGAAAAGTTGTATTCATTTTTACCTCCATTTTTTTTTTAACTCCTGTAAGTGTTTTTTGTTAGTTTATCCTATATCAGAGGCAATACATGTCACAGCGACTTGAAAAAATGTTTGGTGGAAAAAGAAACTTCTGGTTATGTTTGCATGGTGAGTATTTTAGAAGATACATTAGGTTGTCATATGCCATAAAATGACTCGGTCTAATTACATTTTAATTTTAGGTTAGGTATAAGAATAAAAATTAAAAAGAAAGTTTTTTTGGAGAGTCATAATAAAATTTGAACGCAGTTCTCTCTTATGTTCAACATGGAAGCTATCAAGATTGAATAGGACCTTTCTACTAGAGCAGGAAGATATTACCTTTCCAACCATAAAAAAATATGAAGTTTTCCTCCTGCAGTATTGCTACATATGTTGGCTCTTTCTATTGAATGGCAAATAATGTGTGCTTCTCTTTCAAGTCACTTTTTTTATTTTCTGAGAAAATTCCCCTGGCTTTTTTCGTCTCTATTTTAATACTTATCTTATTAAATCATATGTTACCTGGGACATACTGTTTATTGTCTGTAATTTCTGAAAATCTGATTCATTCTGTATTTGTAGTTACCTCTCCTGCATAAGGATCTATTTTCTTCTGGATTAGGTAAGCGATCTGGTGTTCTTTTGTACAGTCCCTCTGGAACTGGCAAAGTAAGTTGTATTGTACCTGTAAATGGCAATGTTCTACCTCATTTCTGTTACTTTTATCTTAAAAAGATTTAAAACACCATTTTCTCTTTCTTTTATTTAATAACAAACATTATTAGCAAAAGCTGTTGCTACAGAGTGTTCCTTAAATCTTCTTAGCGTGAAAGATCCTGAACTGATCAATATGTACATTGGAGAGTCTGAAAAGAATGTTCGAGACATTTTCCAGAAGGTATAATAATATTTCAGTTTCTTTTATCTAAATAATTTCTCAAGTTAAATTAAATGTATTTGTGTTCTCTTTACTGTGAACTCAACAGTTTTCAGAACAGATTTTGATCCAAATGAAATTCAAAATAATTCTCAGGCCAGATCAGCACGTCCATGTGTCATCTTCTTTGATGAGCTTGATTCTCTTGCACCAGCTCGGGGTGCTTCTGGAGATTCTAGGGGTGTTATGGACAGAGTGGTTTCTCAGGTGATTTCCTATTCTGAGCAAGACCATGATGTTTGCAGTTTTTTTCTCTGGGTTTCCTAATGTAACATATCCCCCTTGTTATTAGATGCTTGCAGAGATTGATGGCTTACGTGATTCAACACAGGTTTTTTATCTGCTTGAAATAATTATCTTTTAGCAAAATATATTATCCTATTTTGCTTCTAACAGGTGGTGTCTCTGTTGTTGGCTTAATAGGACCTGTTTATTATTGGTGCAAGTAATAGACCAGATTTGATAGACCCGGCACTTTTGCGCCCTGGTCGATTTGATAAACTGCTATATGTTGGAGTTAACTCTGATGCATCTTACAGGGAGCGGTAAGCAGTCTGCTTTTCCAGCTCTCTTTGTTGTGACAATCTATTGTTGATAACAATAACATGCTTTTGTGCTCCTTTAATCTCCATATTTCCCAGGGTCCTGAAAGCTCTTACCCGAAAGTTTAAATTGCATGAAGATGTCTCACTTTATTCCATAGAAAAAAATGTCCACCAAACTTTACTGGTGCAGACATGTATGCTTTGTGTGTAGATGCTTGGTTCTATGCTGCAAAGCGCAAAATAAGTTGGACCAAGATCATAGGACCTATGATTACTTTGCATGCATTTTGTTTGATACTAGAACTGTTATGACACCTGAAATGATAGTGGAGTATCAATTTATAGAGGAAATTGCATCCTGTATTTAGGACCTATGATTACTTTGCATGCATTTTGTTTGACACTAGAACTGTTATGATACCTGAAATGATAGTGGAGTATCAATTTATAGAGGAAATTGCATCCTGTATTTACTGTCCCTAGCAATTCCAGCATTCAGATTTTGGAAACCTTAATGTTGTACAAAACCATACATAAAATATTATGTGATTTAGAGGGTACTTAATCTCACTACTTCCTTCTAGGTTTTGAGTGAAAATTCGGAGTCTTCCAGCCAAGATAACGAAGCAGATTCTGTTGTTGAATACAATGATTTTGTCCAGGTAACTTATCTATCAATTGTTTTCCCAGCTGTTTCTTGTATCAATTTATGTGACTGGCATTTTCTGGATTTTTCAGGTCTTAGAAGAACTGTTGCCTTCCCTCTCGATGGCCGAGCTCAAGAAGTAACTGAGAGATCAGTTTGAAGGCACCTCTAAATGAGTTTTGTTACTATGTGTGTTTCTGCTGCTGTTTTGAGGAATACAAAGCAAATATACAAAAAAAAAAAATCAAATATCCTTTTGTGGGGGTAGCATTTGTGTATTACCTGTATATTAGCCATTAGGCTTCCAACCACGGACCAGGGACGGCTCACATCTAGCTAAGTGACCATCTCACCATAGCTGAGTATCGTAACTAACCTCTAATTTTTTTAGGAAAAAAATAATGATGATACATCATATTTATTCTAATGTAAATTATAATTTAATTAAGATATGTTGATAATGTAAAAGCTTTTTATATTGATATCTTATCACATATTGATATGTATGACATGTATGGTAAAATGACTTTCGTAATAATTATTTTAAAAATCAACTTTGCAATGATTTTTATTTGGTTGAGAATGTAAATTTTTAAAATCAACTTTACAATGATTTTTATTTGGTTGAGAATGTAAATTTTTAGGTCGATAAGATATGAAAATTAAACTCGTTAAAGGATCAACATAAAAATATGGGTTTAATTGGTATACACTAGCAATGTAAACAAAATTACACTACAATCAATCACAAGATGATCTTAAAAAAAATGAGTCTTATCTTAATCACACATCATGCATGTATTATGATTAGTTATCAGTATAAAAACATTTACACAACATAGCTATTGAATTCAAAAATTATTTTGGAACTTACATATCAAACTATAGAAAACAGAAAATTGTTTTAGATTTTCTTAGTATTATAATGGATAACATATAGAATGGAAGGCAAACTCAATCATATTTAGTATTTACAAGAAAGTAGCCAACTTAATCCGATTCAACATAATTTTTGGAAAACAAACTCAAACCTTTTTACAAGCATAAAAGAATATTAAGTCATTTTTTTCAGGAGACGTTATTTAATTTTGTTTCAGCATCTCCTCCCCTAGTTTTGAAGGAGTAAGTGGTGGTATTGGGAGTTGTAGGCCAATACGGTGGGGTATGGAAAGGTGATAATGTCGTCGTGGTGCTCCTTCTATTCGTTTCCATCTCACTCTCCCACAGTGAAACCCATGGCTATGAGTCATCCCCCTTTCATTTTCTCATACATCAATCACAATGTCACTTTCTCCTCCTTTTTTTTCTTTTGCTACTAGCTAGACCCACAAAGCCTTGCTGGCGTACAAGTTCAAGTGCGCATTTTTCTTCCCATTGCCATCTATATAATTTTCAATGACTAACGGCCAAACGTTTCTTATCTTTTCTCTCCATGTAATTTAGGGATTTTACACTAGGCTTGTCTTGAATAAATATAAAGGTTAATTATATTGGCGTTTTCTTGTTGGAAAAGTTACTTTTCACTTCCTTTTGTTATTTAATGGCGGAGTGTGTGCGCAATAGAATTAGTTTCTCATACTGAAAAGGTGTTGGATGCAATGCAAGGATATGAAGAAGAGTAAATGATTTATAGTTTAAGAAGGGCCGTTTATGAGGAAATTGTCACTCAAGAGAAATGCTTCCAACATATTTTCTACTATTAATGAGAGCCATCAAGCTTTATCATAGTAACGTGTGTGACTTTGGAAAATCAATTAATGTTCTAAAACTGAAAGGGCAATAAATGAAAGTTTCTTAGTATATCTTCATCATCAAGCTTTCAAATCAAATAAACGATACGTGGATCTCTTTTAAACATTAATTAGCTTTCATTAAACACATGTTGCTAATGCTGAGTTAGAAACAATTATTACTTTTTTATGGGTAAATATATATTATTTCTTAATTTGGGAACTTAGTGGCAAAAATATAGAATTTAATCTAAGTTTTATCTTTGAAAATTAATAGTTCCCCTCAAAACACGTGAAGGGAATGAGTATCTTCTGGCTAAATAAAGAAGTCAAATTTTAGTTAGAAGTCCTTAATCTCGTATTTAATATACGATCCATACGCATTATGTGTCGGAAAAATTACAAATGGTAAATTGGCAATGGATAAATTATAAAAGGACAAATTCTAGTTTGCCATCAAGTCTTCCATTCAATTGATGGCATATGATTTTTTTTAATAATAAATCACCTCCATTAAATATACGTTGCAAAATTTAAAATTAACATTTACGTTCCTCATTTAATTAAAGAACTTGATGAAAAAAAATTGGCTCTATATTTTGTTTTTACTAAAATGCTTGGAGAAATCCCAGATAAAAATGTAGCCATGTAGGCAAGGGTCTCATGAATGGATATTTTTCCTAACAGAGATTACAGCTTTCAATTTTGTGAAAAAACACTACTAATTCCAAATAGTATTTCAAAGTATCAGCAAATGGCATTTTCATTGAACCTCTGGCATATCGTGGAGGTACAGTTGTGCAGACTTAAATTTGAGGGGAACCACCTTTATTTTCTTATTTTGATTTTATAGCATGCACGAACATCGTGTTATATATGCTTGGAATTTCACATGCACGTGTCACATTAAAGTTTTGGTTTTGTTAATTGTTAGTATTCATTTATGACCGTTCCCACATTCTTTACTTAATTTGTGGGTTATTCGGATGGCATATTCTCGCCATATGCGTGGAATGGGCTCTGTATATTCCAATGCTGAATTGAGCGAATGATGGATGGATATGGTTTCCATCGCTTTCAACCCAACAATTAACAGAAGCATGAATGAATGACTACTCCACTCGCGTAATACATATTCGTGGTCTAGGTCGTTTCTGTTATGGCCAACGCGGGTAACATTAACTTTTTCCCTATCTACCCGGCCTCCATTTGGAATCTTCTAAGTTTTTCCTTATATGTATGTGTGTGTTTTTGTAGTAAAGGTTCTTATGTAATTATGTTAAATCAAATGTTAATTTTTATTGTTAGGATATTGATTAAGAAATTAAAATGAGAATTTTATATTAAGATGTGTAAAATTATGTTATTTATAATTTTAAATTTTTTGTTTTAATCTTTGGATGTATGAGAGAAAATAAGTCTTAACTAATTTAGAATTCGATCAAGTAATAAGTAAAGTCTAATCAATAATTATTTCTATATTAAATTTGAATAATATTTTGACAATTTAATCTTAACCTCAATATATTAATAATTTGTGTATAATTACTTGATTGATTATGTGATCTTTTTATGTTTTCACATTATCTCCATAATAATTATTTTTATAAAAAAATTAACTAATTCCCTAAAATCACTTATTAACAAGACTCTTATGTTAAATGAAGTAACTTAATAATTAATTTGGACTGTTATATTTTAAGCATACATTCAGTATGTCATGTAAATCCAAATTTATGATTTTTTTGTTTTGTAATAAAATTAAACTCATCAAAATAAATTAATGAAGCGACTAACTTCATCAATATATAAACCGACTACTTTGTCACATAATTTATGTCACTAAGTATATCTGTGAATTACTAACATGGAACATAGTAGTTGATAAATGATATGGTTGAAATCTTTGAGTATATTGTAAGAGATTTGATTCTTAATCTTATATACAGTGAAGACTTTGTTGAAAAAAAAAATCACTTCATATGTTAAAAAAAAATACGTCTCTAACTATTGGTTTTTGAGAACATTTTTAGTGTAAAAAAAATTAATCCTTTATATTTTATAATACCATTTTTAATTCCTTATAATGATGAAGTTATACATACAATTTTCAATAAAAAAATATTCCTTTTAGTCTTTATACTTAAAAAAAACATCTTTTCATTTTTATACATACCATTTTTAATCTCTTATAATTTATAAAGATTAAAATAGATTAAAATCGTGTATATAGGGACTTAAATAGATTAAAAATTATGTGTAAGAATTAAAATATGATGTTTTTAAGTATAAAGACTAAAAGGGAAAAAAATGTAAATACAAAGATGAAATGAGTAATTAAACTTTTTTGCATTTGTTAATTGAATAGTTTAAATAAAAGTATATTGAAATTGTTTATAATTATTAAGCCTGAGTAATGTATTATTTAATGACTTGAAATTTAAATTAATGGTGGACCACATCATAATTATAGTAACCGCTACCAGCAAGGGACTTTACTTAATAATAGATTATTACATGCTATGAAATTAATATAATTCTTACAACTATTCAAAGACCATTTTCATTCATCATTACAACCATATTTAACATATAACAGAATTAAGGTGTTCGATAAACCAACATAAACAAGCTCTTTTAACGGGAAATTTTTTTTAAAAAAAATCTCCTTCACCTTTCATTTTCCCCTGCATTCATTTAAGTTGGCAACTTTATTTTCCTTATTTTCAATTATGCAATACATCTAATCAAGTGAATAGTGTAGATATTGAGTTCCAATTCGCGTATCATGCCAAAAACAAGTACTAGATTCATCAACTTTTTTAGCTATAAAAAATGAACCATACTTGAGGTCCAATTGCATCACCACCAAATGTTTGCTATCCTTTTATTTGTTGAATGTACATGTCAAAATCTTCAAGATCATCACTGTCATACTTATTCATTAAATATTATAATTTCATATTGTAACAAATATTTGTTTTGGAGCAAGCTAGTATCCCTTGTGAGACATAACATTGTGTTCTTCGTATGAATATTTAACATAATTATATATTTAAAGTTTAAACTTAAAATACGGGTTAAAGTTAAAACAATCTCAACAGGAATTAAAAACTTTTTTTCTTTAGTTTTCTTTATTAAAAATATCTTCTAGTGTTAAGAGCTTTCCTAAAATTGTGCTTTGTTTGTCTTTTAGTTTAAAGGCAAAATGATATCCAAAAATTATGAATTAACAGTTATAACAAGCACGTTGTCCAAAAACAAATAACTTCCATTTCAATTTTTCTATTCAGAATGTAAATTGAAATTGTATCCACGAATTGAAAAAATTATAGAACCGATAAACACAGGAATGTACATAAGATTAAGAAACAAAATTTGAAGTGATCGATATTCACGAAAAAGATCAAGAACTCTGTCAGTTTAAACTTTAAAATACCCTTAACAACAAGAAAATTAGTGAAATAGATAATCATAAGAAACAAAAACCGATGAAAAATTTTAATAGAAAATTCTCTAAGGTTTACCTTGTGCGCCTTCTCTCTGAATTCCACAAAGATCTCCTTCATTCATTTGCATGAGACTTTCCGACAAAATGATGAATGATGTGATAATTTGTGAATAGATTTTTTTAATATATATATCGATAGTTAAAATGATGTCAAATTATTATTTAACTAATAAAAGAGACTTAAGATAAAAGTTTTGATATTTAAGATTCAATATAACAGAAAAAATTAATGAAACCTAAAACATTTTTTTTTTATCGAAGATCTAAACATGTTTAAGTCCAAATATTTAATATATTAATACAAAAACATGTTTCTGACTTAAGCTAGTTTTAATTACTATGGATGGACTACAAATTATTTTTGTGGTTTTAACTGTTTCTTTTGTGATATAGGCTCCTTAGCTCATTCATTAGCTTTTTGGTTTTTGTACTGGTAGACTCATAATTAGTCCACAACTTGTCGATATGTTTATAAGGATGAAACCGACAACCTATTTAAAATCTTAATATAAAAGAGGTCTAAAAATAAGTTAACATGTTATATCATGTTTATGTAGAGGTCAGGACAAACGTAAAAGAAAACTTATAAGAGGTTAATAGGCCAGATTTGTTAAGTTGGGAGATTATAAAGTAAGTTTTGTCAAGCTTAGACAAGTTGACCTAGCGTAGCATGAATTATTTCCATCTCTAACATATTATCTAACTCCCTAATTCACAAAAAGTAAAAGATAAGATAACATATGTATAACCTAACAAATTATCAATCGGATACACAAACATTAGACAAGATAATAGCTTATTCTGAAGAAAAATAACATGATGAAAGTTATGTAGATTGAGTTTGGTATAGTTGGTTTTGATGATTAGCCTCTCACTTGATTGTGATGGCAAGTTATATAATATGTTGGTTAGTTAATTAGTCTCTTTGACCTTTTGATTGACTGAGTTAAGAAGTCAGAATGAGTTAATAAAAGAAGTGAAAATAAACTAAGTGTGCTCTAGATGATTGTTAAACAAACCAATATAACTCATTGATGTTCTTGAATGAATATGCTAGTTTTTAAGTTGATGAATCATATTTTGTGTTTGTTGTAATAAATTACACATGTTATGTCACTTAGTTCAGAAGCTTATGATATGATACATGATAATATATTACATGGTTCAAAAACTAGTTTTACATAAAAAATATTGCCTCATGGAATAATCAATTAAATACTTGCTGTAATTGATTATATAGGGTAAATCTTTATTTTATTAAAAAGGTATTTGTTCTATAATAATTGTTTACAAGAGAAATTAATTGATTACTTTGTTTATAATTCATACCGGAATGTCTGTTGAACAATTTAATCAATTAGGTTGAATAATAGTCGATCACAACATTTATCGACCATTGTTGTTTGAAAATAATGAATTTTTATGTTTTTACCCTTTATCTGATACTCTAAATAAGGGTAATATATGGCTATTTGGAATACATGAAAAGATACTATAAATTTGAGATAATTCACTCCATTCTCTAGGAATTAACAAGGTTTTCAAGATGACCAAAGTCGTTGAGATCACCTTTAAGCTTTTCTAGTCATTTGTCAATCACATTTTAATTAGGTAATATCTATCTTTGTTTGAGTTGCTTCTGATTTTCGTATGCATTTGAGAAAAACTATTTTCTCAAAAGGGAAATTGCAGAGATGTGCTATAATTGTTACCAGCTTTTCTTGAAGGGTTCCATTTTTTTTTTTGAAAGGCAAAGTGTAGTATATATTATAATTGGCAAAAGAACCCAAATAATACATTTTTAATATAAATTTACCGATTTGGGGCTGTTTTGAAACATATTACAAATCTGGGGCTGTTGGTCATACCCAAACTGGGCAGGGGTGGTCACGCCCAATCTAGGCGTGAGTGGTCACGCCCAATCTGGGCGTGTTCCACCCCAGGGTGACACGTGGCAGCCCAGTGAATGCGCGGTGTTTCCATAAACTTCGGAAGGTCATAACTTTTGACTGGGAGGTCCGATTGAGGCGAAACTGGTGGCCACGCGATCGTTGTTCTGAGGAGAAGCCCCTAACAAGTTTCCGAAGGGGACTTGGTCCAAAATTTTTCCCAAAAAAGGCCTCTAAGTGCCTCAAAATTGCGATTCAACATTCGAACCTCCAAAAATTTGCTTTTTTTTTATTTTTGATTCAATCAATCAGTGAATTGCATGCTATTTTTTATTTTTTAGATTACTTCTCTTAATTTCAAGCGTTTTGACATAAAATACGCCTCCATCGGACATTCCTATCACAATTTAGGGTTTGCAAAATGTAGGGTTTAAGGTTGACATAAATGAGGGTTAGGTTTAGGGTTCACAAAATTTAGGGTTTAGGGTTGATGTAAGTTTAGGGTTTAGGGTTGACAGAATTGTGGGTTTAGGGTTTAAGGTTTAGGGTTGAGGGTTTAGGGGTAATATAAGTGTGGGTTTAGGGTTTAAGGTTGACATAAATGGGGGTTTAGGGTTCACAAAATTCAGTGTTTAGGGTTTATATAAGTTTAGGGTTTAGGGTTCACAGAATTGTGGGCTTAGGGTTTAAGGTTTAGGGTTGGGGGTTTTGGGTTTAGGGGTGATATAAGTGTGAGTTTAGGGTTTAAGGTTGACATAAATGGGGGTTTAGGGTTCACAAAATTTAGTGTTTAGGGTTGATATAAGTGTTGGTTTAGGGTTGACAAATTTTAGGGTTGAACCCTAAACCCTAAACTTATATCAACCCTAAACACTAAATTTTGTGAATCCTAAACCAATAATTATGTCAACCCTAAAATTTGTGAATCCTAAACCCTAAACTTATATCAACCCTAAACACTAAATTTTGTGAACCCTAAACCCCCATTTATGTCAACCTTAAACCCTAAACCCACACTTATATCACCCCTAAACCCTAAACCTTAAACCCTAAACCCTAAAATTTGTGAACCCTAAACCCTAAACTTACATCAACCCTAACCCATAAATTTTGTGAACCCTAAACCTAACCCTTATTTATGTCAACCCTAAACCCTACATTTTGTAAACCCTAAATTGTGATAGGAATGTCCGATGGAGGCGTATTTTATGTCAAAACGCTTGAAATTAAGAGAAGTAATCTAAAAAAATAAAAAATAGCATGCAATTCACTGATTGATTGAATCAAAAATAAAAAAACGAGCAAATTTTTGGAGGTTCGAATGTTAAATCGCAATTTTGAGGCACTTAGAGGCCTTTTTTGGGAAAAATTTTGGACCAAGTCTCCTTCGAAAACTTGCCAGGGGCTTCTCCTCGAAACAACGATCACGTGGCCACCAGTTTCGCCTCAATCGGACCTCCTAGTCAAAAGTTATGACCTTCCGAAGTTTACGGAAACACCGCGCATTCACTGGGCTGCCACGTGTCACCCTGGGGTGGAACACGCCCAGATTGGGCGTGACCACTCACGCCTAGATTGGGCGTGACCACCCCTGCCCATTTTGGGCGTGACCAACAGCCCCAAATTTGTAATATGTTTCAAAACAGCCCCAAATCGATAAATTTATGTTAAAAATGTATTATTTGGGTTCTTTTGCCATTATAACTCAATAAAAAGTTATATACAAGTTGTACAGTATACAAGAGTCCAGCCATATACCAAACCAAAAAAGCTTCTGATATCAAGAAAAAATAGGATAGATAACATCTACCTAGCAATCAAGAACTCCCTCGGGTCAGTGCACCAGGAAGAATAGAAAAGCCCTGTTGTA
The DNA here is from genome assembly GCA_013407115.1 of Glycine latifolia. NCBI lineage: Eukaryota > Viridiplantae > Streptophyta > Magnoliopsida > Fabales > Fabaceae > Glycine > Glycine latifolia. The sequence goes on from CM023943.1 coordinate 29,914,714, forward strand.
TGTCCTGATTTATACAGGAACCACTTCCATGAAACAGTCGTGATTTGTGCCAAAAAGTCAAACGAATATGCCTCCCTGTCTCTAAAATAATTGAGTTCTTGTTGGTCCATATTCACCAGCAGGTAGAATGCCAAAAAATGTGTTTATATAATCTGTTCATCCTCCCTTGAAAGCAATTCCCCAACTGATTATACATACCGTGAACATCATTAGGGAAAATCAGAGGGATATCCAACCAATTAAACACTTTCTTCCACACCTCAGAGATAACCCTGCATGATACAAAAAGATGTTGAGTGCTTTCCCTTTCTTCTTTACAAAAAACACACGAATTAGACATGTTAATGTTTGTAATTCCCCTTTTAAGCAACTGTACACAAGTTGGCAATCTATCTTGTAAGAGTTTCCATGAGAAAGCCAACACTTTTTAAGGAATTCTACTCTTCCAAAAGTTTTTGAATAAAGACACATCCAACAACAAATCGGACCCCTCCCTTTCAATAGAATGAATGAATGAATCTTTCTATACGCATTTGCCACAGAAAAACATCTCTCACTGCTACCATAGCCTCCAAACTCGCCACTAGTTCCCCTTCCCAGGCAAACAATCTTCTTCTCCACCCCCATCCCCCCATATTAGATATGGTAATGTCTTCCACTGAAGCTAACGAGTACAATCAAGGATAAATCAAAAGCTAGCTCATAGGATGAGGGTTGTCTCTTACTTATATATTTTATTTTGACATTACCATAGTCGATGTGCGACTTGAATTTTTCTCAATACACTATTCTAAGAATCTTGTTGACAGATCGTCCCCTACCCTCCTTTTGCATGAAACCACGAACCATCCTGGTTGGATCGACAAAACAGAATCAAGGTTCATGATATCTCTCCACCATATAGACCATTTATTGGACTGCACTTCCTCATATGGAATTTCGAAAAAATTCCCATACTTTTCCAGAAGCAAATGTTCATTCAAAAAACGCCATCTCCACTTGGACAGAAGGCTTATGTTAAATTTCTCCAAAATTTTAACCCAAGGCCCCCCTTCTGATTTCAGCAAACATAATCGTTCCCATTTTACCCACGAAATCTTTTTCATATCTGCATCTCCCGCCCATAAAAAGTTTATCTGCAACGACACCAAGCGTTTGATCACTTTCTTGGGAGCCTTATAGAACGAAAAATATAATAGAGGTGAGCTACTGAGCACAGAATTCACCATAACCAATCTCCCTGCAAAAGGCATGTTCCTACCCTTCCACACCGCCAAGCGCTTCTTAAATTTATCCACCACCGCCACCGGATTCCACGCCTCACTTCTTCTTGGGTTAATTTCAATTTGAATTCCCAGGAATTTAAAGTGAAGGGTTCCATATGGCCTGAGCAATTTTAGGGTTGTCTTTTTTCTTTTTCTTTTTTTATCTCATTGTAAATGATTTATAATTTTAGTGAAAAATCTCAACATGTTTTTTTTAAAATCTTTTTTAAGGTTGGGGCCGTTTCGCCATGCCCTGACAATACCTTTCCTTTTCCCTTAAACTTAGGTGAAGATTTCTTTAATAAATAATAATGAACAAAATTGAACATTTAAATTAGTTTTTTTAATCATAAATAATAATTAAAAAATATTGATGAACTTGTTGCTTGACGTGTCGATATGCATAATACATATTGCATATATACACACACAGTGCTATTTTGTTACTTCCATCAATTAGGGCAAACAGCTAGCTTTCCAATTAAGAAAACGGGTTCGTCTTGAGTAACTTTCAAGGGTATCTTATCTTAACTAGTAAATAGGTGTTGAATAAATATAAAACTAAACTACTCAGTAAATGAATCTCTAATTAATCAAAATAGAAATACATATAAATGTAAATGTAACAACAAATTTACGCAGCTTGTGAATATTTTCGCAAAGTATTTGAGAACATTCATAAAAAATGAATTTAATGGGCACAGACCCAACAATCTTCAGCAATTTAAGCATCCTCCAAACTTCAAACATTATTTATTGTCCATCTAACCTTGCTTGGCAATTTGGCATGACATGTCTTCATCCTTTTCCTTGTTAGCCTTATTTATGGTTGTTGTCAAAACCTTTATTCTCCCATTGCATGACATATAGTTCAATTCAAACATTTAACGAACCCTAAAACGAACGAAACCATGACCAAATCTATACTCTTGGCGTGTTCATCATTTTTAGAGATACGATATTCAGGTCTATCAAATTTTGTGCATAAATGTACAGGCACACTATTAATAAATTCACTCATTCTTTTACGCCCTTCAATCCGCATTCCCTTTCAAATGTATGTAGCCGCCAAGAAGAAAAAAACGAGTAACTTTAATATAACAGACAGTAATATTTTTTATTTATTTTTACCGGAAACAAAAAGTAATATCTTGAGAAGTAAATATTAGAATGCAAAATCTTTTAACAATAAATGTTAATAAAACTATAAAAGTTGAATTACTCTGCTTCAAAATCATTCAGTATCTAGGGCTTTTTTTTTTTATAACCAAAATGGGTTAAAAATAAAAACATTATTATAATGAGTTAGTTGGTTAAAAAAATATTTATCAAAATGAATTATTTTTGTCATGTAGGAAGTAGGAAACATCACCTTATATTTTTTGTTTCTCTTATAGTGGGAGATGTCACCCTAAAAAACTCCATTATGTTAGGTATTTAGTGATTTGGGCACCTATTTAGTGTCTATTGTTCAGTTTTACTCAATTTAGTGTCGATTGTTCCAACAAAAAACACCCATTTAAGATTAGCAAAAAAAATAAAAATTACTTATTTTATTAAAAAATAAATTTAAATAAACTCATCCATATTTTGTTTTCATTCCTTAGTATTTTTTAATCTTTATTTCAATTTTTAGTTAAAATTATAAAATATAAGTAAAAAATAAAGAGTATATTATAATTACAAAGTTTACAATGAAATATAATTATAATAATATTAAAATACAATACTCATATTATTTTATTCTTTGTTAAAAAAAATACACACTCCTATTACTACATTTTTTGTTACTAACAATATGTAACCTTTTTTCCTAATTAATTATACACTTATACTTGTTATAAGTAATCTCATCAATATAACATAATAGATATCTGGTGTTGGTTTGATTCACTCTAAATTGAGTAAAAATGGTTTAATAAATATCTCCTACTTCCTACATGATAAAAATCACTCATGTTGATAAATATTTTTTTATCAACCTATTATAATAATTAGTTTTAGTTTTTAATTCATTTTGGTAAATCACCCTAGTATCTAGTATAATAAATTATACTTATACAATGTCTTGGATGATAAAGAAAAATATTAGTTCAATTGATTGAGCGGCCTAGTATCTAGTATAATAAATTTGACCTATACACTCTCTTCTATAATAAAAAGAATATTAGTTCAATTGATTGAACCAATAGATGAATGATGCAAATTTATTATTATGGGTGTTACTGGCATTTTTTATAATAAATTATTGTCTATAAATTAATATAAGTAGATAATCATACATTATAACGTATTCAATCAGACTCATCACAATATATTAGTATAGTAATAAAATATCTTTATAATAAATTTGAGTCCAATGCATTTTTTTTTTTTAACTTAAGAGTATTTTTACTGACAGTCAAAAACTATTTTTATCAAAGAGAATTTGTGACCTGTTCAAAGAACTATTATCAGTTATGATTCTGCTCTCTTTTCGTACTACCAATACAATTTTTTTTCCAACTTTTTTTCAGCTATTTATTTAAGAAGATGTAAAAAAAACAGGATAAAATAGTATTACATGTATTATTTAAGCACAAATTATCAGTGTTATTTTTTAGAATGATACTTTAAAAATAATATCAATCGTGATATCTGATTAATTAATAATATAGAAATTTTTACGTGCACGACTAAATAAAAAAATGGGGAGGGAAGTAAAAACACGCGCCGGGCAAAGCGTTTTGGTATGTTAGTTGTGATACTTTTGGGACAAGATTGGAGGGTTTGAAGCGAAAAACATAAAAATAAGGGAGCGAAGGGGTAAAATGGTTTCTTTGGCATTTTTTTCCCCTTATCACAACTAGTTTCTCCCTCTCTCTCTCTCTCCCACCGTGGGATTAAAATATTGTTTTTAACGAAAAATTAAATAAACAATTTAAGAAAAATTAAGAAAAAAAAAACGCGGCTGCTGTATTCACCAAAAACAGAGACACGGTGAGAGAGAGAGAGAGAGAGAGAGAGAGAGAGAGAGAGAGAAAGACAAACTCTGTTCTGATCGATCCCAGCTAAGATTCAACGTTCCAAATAATCGAACTCAAGTTTATTGGTTTTTCGATTTATCTGAGGTTGTGCTTTCAATTTTGCAATAATTTTTGTTTGTTGTGAAATTTGAGGCTGTGATTTCTACGCGAGCCCGCGATCGTGTAGAATTTTTCAAATTACCTGCGGGGGTGATTTGTTTGGGTGGGTTTTTGATTCCGGGGAATGGATCGAAGAGGAAGTGTGATTTTGATTGGGACGAAGGGTTCTCAATGCGGAGGTTTAAGCTGGAGGGTTTGATTTTTGTGTTTCGTTGTATTTTTTTGGATGATTTCTGCAGGAGGTAGGGATGCAATAAAGGGGCTAGGGTTAGGGTTAGGGTTGGGAGCTGGGAGGAGAGAGATGGTGGAGTCAGAGCTTGAAGAAGGTGAGGCATGCTCGTTTCAGAACCATGAAGATTATGATGCCACCGTTGATCCCGATGTTGCCCTCTCTTACATTGTAACGACCTTTTTTTATCTTGATTTTGCTTGCTCTGGTGTTCTGAGTATACTTTTGTTGGTTTTCAAGCTTGGAATTATTGGTGTTCACTTGTTTTACTTTGTTAGATCCATGGCCTGAATTTTGTTTCCGGTTGGTTTGATTTGTGTAGTTTTGGGATTGTGCAGTGCTGAAATGTGTTTTGTTGTGAGTTGAATAGATTTGATATGTGGTTAGCTTAGAGGGTGTTATAGAAGATTTTGAATTTTTCTGGTCTTTGTGATGTCAACTTGATGCATTGGGTTGTTGAGAATGTTTCTGATCAATCTGCCTGATTTGCCTATGTAAATGCTGTGTGAATCAGATTGGAGCTGTAAACAATTAATTTCCCATTTTTCTGCTTCTGGTTTGATCTTTTTTATCTTTTTGCTTTCATGAAGAAATAATCATTCCGTTTTTTATGTGCTTTTGTTTTTGTAAATTGATGTTTATGGTTTAGGAGTGCTGTGTTCCTTCCGTTAGACTTGTATATAATGTCCGCTAAGTGCCAAACAATATGGTGGAGTCGTTTTGTCTGTATTCTCATTTATAATTATGACACAGCATGAATTAAGTTTCTTGTCATTTCCGCTTCTTAAAATTCGTGTTTTAGAAGTTGTGTGTACTGAAGGAACTTCCTTAATTTGAAAATCGTGCCTACTGTGAGATGGCTGCATGGCACATTTAGAGTTGTTCCATTATTTCATTATAGAATGCTGTTTGTTTCTGTATCATAAATCATAAATATGTCTACATCTGTTGGACTTTGTCAGCTAGATTTAGTCCCTGTTCCTGTTTTTGATCACTAATCTTCTTTCTTTTCTCTCAATTGTTTCCCTTAGGATGAAAAACTTCAAGATGTTCTGGGACACTTTCAGAAGGATTTTGAGGGTGGGGTGTCTGCAGAGAATCTGGGTAAGTCTTAACTTGTTAGAACCACAACCCATCTAATGTAGGCTTACACATTAAATAGCTATTGGTTCTAATGATATTGAGATACAATTGATCATTACAGGGGCAAAATTTGGTGGCTATGGATCATTTTTGCCCACCTATCAGCGCTCTCCTGTTTGGTCTCACCCAAGGACACCACAAAAAAATCATAGTCAAAATACGCCCAGATCTCCCAATAATTTGCAACCAGAGGTAAATTTCTTACAGTAAATTGATGACTATATATGATGTTTATGACTTGCCCTCATGTTATTTTTTTCATTTTTGACTTATTTCAAATTAATTTTGTACCATGCAGGGTGGGCAGGGGGATGCTGTACAATGTTCAACTGGAACTCAGTCATCGAGACTTGGCCCAGGTTCTGGTAACTTCTCGAGGATGGCTGCAAACAAGGGTCTCTCTTTAGATGGTGGAACTAATCAAGAAAAATACATGACAACCACTAATGCTGACACATCCACTTCTAAGCATGAGTCTCTAAACAAGAAAGTTACTAGCACGTCAGACCAGAAGACACTGAAGGTTCGAATCAAAATGGGTCCTGATAGTTTATCAACAAGGAAAAATGCTGCAATATACAGTGAAATTGGTCTCGATGTGTCACCATCATCATCGCTTGATGACAGCCCCTCTGAAAGTGAAGGAATTTCTCGTGGTCCTCAAGATGCTCCTTTTGAATCTCCAACCATTATCCTTCAGGTGAATTATCTTCTGGCAGTTTGATTCTCCTTTATTCTCTTCAGATTGAGCTTGACAATATTAGGTTGAATATTTTTTGGTGTCTTGGAACAGATTATGACAGACCTCCCTCAGCTATTGTCGCCAATTCCCGATGATACCATCGAGTTGACTGTAAAGGAAACACGTGCTAGTGATAACGTCTCTGGTCCTGTTCATATGGATGACCCAGAAATTTTTGACTTGTATGAATCTAATAATGCAAAGGGAGACAGAAAATTGTTAGGTGGGAGTGGGAGGAAAATGAAATCTCTGGAGGGTTGTGAATCCTCAATGGAAGTCAATGGTTCTACAAAGAAGAATACTCGGAATGATGTTCGAGTGCTGTCAAGAAAGGAACAAAGTACAGATGCATTGACTATGGAGGAACTAGTTTCAAAAACTATGAAGCTTCCACTTTTATCCAGTTCATATTCTCTCAGTGATGACTTGGTTAAGGCTGTGGATGGGCAATGTGATTCATTGAAGGAAGCCAACAAAGTTATGGTGAGGGAGAAAACCTTCTCCGATCAGGGACAAAGGGAACGGGTGGAGTCAACATCTACTGAGGTGAATGGTTTTGCTGAGAAGGCAAAGGGAAGTTCAGGAAGAAAAGTTGTGGAAGATAAAGTTTCTCTTGATGACTACCCAGTAAAAGAAAATCCTCAAGCAGATAAAAATTTAAACTCAATGATAGTTGAATCTAATGTTTCCAAAGTTAGGACAGAACCAAACACTGAAGAGCCGCCTAAGAAGGCTAATCAGAGAGGTAACCTCTCTGAGCAAGATGGTGTAGAACATCCATTTCCGGGGGGTAAGAAAAAGCCAAAGGGAAGTCATGGCACCATGGTTATGGAGAGGGAAAAAGAAAACTCAAAGGTTGGATCGTCTTTGGTTCCTAAAACAAAAAAGAGTTCTGATGATAGTTCTGCATCGAGAAATGAAATTGAAGATGCCAGAATACAAAAAAGTCTTGGAAAGACTAGAGATACTTACAGAGATTTCTTTGGGGAATTGGAAGATGAGGAGGACAGAATGGATTCATTGGAGACCCCTTATGAAGAAAAACTGAAGGAACCTGAGGTGGTCGAGAGGAGTGCACCTATGACTAGTTATGGAACAAAGGAGATATCTGGTGGTAAGAAAGTTGATAGGCCATTCACAGCTGAAATATACCCTAAAACAGCCACAAATGTCTCGTGCACTGGAAATGCAAATGGTACTGACGTAGAGAATGGTAAAGGGGTTCCTGTAATGCTACCTCCTGTTGAGATGGACGATAATTGGGTACAGTGTGACCGGTGTCATAAGTGGCGTCTTCTTCCTGTTGGAAGAAATCCTGACAACCTACCTGAAAAGTGGCTATGTAGTATGCTTGATTGGCTGTAAGTTCTGATTCAGTGTTTAAATCTTTTAAATATATGTCCATAATTAAAGTTTTAATGACCTATTTTGATAAATTTTTCATTAGTACTTAAAGGATGAGAAAATAAGAAGGTAAAATGAATTGAACTTCTCCCATTAGTTAAAATCAACTCAGGCACTTTAACTTTTATAGACGCTCTCATTTATCATATCCAAAAGTTGAAGTGCATAAGTTTATTTTAACTTAAGGAAGAAGTTTGATTTGTTTTTTTTTTCCTTCTACAAATGCTTATAAAGAAGTTTCTTCAAACGGGCCAAAGAATTAGTGAGCTTGTAGCTCAATTGGAACTGCCCCCTGTCTCTTAAGGAGTTAAGGTTGAGGTGTGATCTTGATTTTAACTTTTCCAAGTGCTTTCACCTACAACATCCCCCCGCCCCCCCCAAAAAAAAAAAAACACTAGAGAAACTAATTGCTTGTTAACATGTATACTTATATTCATTATAATGGATAGCACATCAAGTGCATAGGTTTTATTTTTATCTAAATCAAACTAACATTGTACGCATAAATATGCAGGCCTGACATGAATCGATGTAGCTTTAGTGAGGATGAAACCACTAAAGCACGTATTGCATTATATCAAGGGCTTCCTCTTGATGGTCGAAGTAACCTGCAGAATGTCTCTGGCAGCATTATGGTGGGAGGAACCATGGCAACATCCCAGCATCCTTACCAATACCAACTGAATAATGATCTGCATGCAGTACCTGGGGGCATGAAAAAGTTTGTGAAAGAAATATCAAATTCTATAAGTAAAGACAGCGTTTCTCAATCATCATATTCTATTAAGAAAAACTTGCAGCCAGCAGTGAAAAGTAGGAGCTTAAATGATGTGAACAAATCTCCTGTTGCGAGTGAGGCTGATGTTCCCACAGACAAACACAAAAATAAGCAGAGGATGCTAGAGCACAATTCTGATAGAGGTAACTTGAACCACATATTCATTGTGCTTTTGTGCTCTGTATTAACTAATGTGCAGATGTTCAAACACGTGTTAAATTTATATGATGTTATGTTCATTTCTGGGAGGGTGAGCCCTGGTACAGCTGTAAAGTTGTGCCTTGGTGACTTGTTGGTCATGGGTTTGAATCTGGAAACAACATCTTTGCATATGCAAGAGTAAGGATGCGTACAGTATCCTTTCCCTTTACCTTCGCATAGCGAGGAGCCTATGAGCAATGGGATACGTAGTTTTTTTTTTTTTATGTTCATTTCTGGAATTTTGTTCTCAGGTGATATGAAAGTCAAAAGCAGGAGGGACCCTGATCAGGATAGTTCTAGGCCCTCCAAGAAATCTAAGAGTGACAAGGTTCATTCTATCAATGAAGAGTGGATTGTAGAACAGAGTGGGACTACTAGGAAGGTGGGTGGTCATAGCTCAAATGGCACTTTTCCAACTACCTCAGTTGGCAAAGATCGACCTAGACAGAAAAACCACTCCTCTTTGCAGGCCTTCAAATCAGAAAAAGACAGGTTGCCAGTTTCTGCTGAAACCACAAAAGATAAAGGTCAGGGTTCCTTGGATGAGGGATCCCTGGATCCGGGGAATTGTGATTCAATTGGTAGTGTGAAAAAGAGGAAACTAAAGGGGTATCAGGATGCTCAAACTTACAGCCCTGGTAACCCTTGCCTACAGGAGAGCAAAACTTCTGAGCACAAGTTTAGTAATTCCAGGAAGGAAAAGAAGGCAAAAAATTCTAAATATGAAGGCAAAGAATCAAGTGCCAGTAAAGGCAGTGGTAGATCTGACAAAAAAGTTAGTCATACAAAGACCCAGAAATTCAGGCAAAAGCCTGAGAGCAGTTTGTCACAGCGTAGCTTGGATGGAATGGACTGTTCAAAAAGGGACTTGGGGTCTGTACAGGCTTCTGTTGCTGCCACTTCAAGCTCTTCTAAGGTTTCTGGCTCTCATAAAACCAAAGCCAGCTTCCAGGAAGTGAAAGGCTCACCTGTGGAATCAGTTTCTTCATCACCTATAAGAATTTCAAATGCAAATAAGTTTACAAACAAGGAAATTATTGGGAAAGATGATTCTCATGATATTACTGCTGCGGATAGTCCACGAAGATGCTCAGATCGTGAGGATGATGGTGGGAGTGATCGATCTGGAACAGCTAGGAAGGATAAATCTTTCACCATTGCCCATAGGTCAGATTTTCAGGACAAGGATGTTAATCAACTGTCAGATACTAAACTTAAAGTTCAAACAACTGGCTATTGTGCCAATGGTGGTGTGGACATTATAGTCCCAGATGGGACACATCCAGGCATAGAGCAGATTAAGTATCCAGGTGAAGACAAGATTGATGCTTATTATGCTAATACGTCTCAAGCAAGGGAAAATGGCATAGAATCAGGTTTGGAGGACAACAATCCCAATGACAGCTGTAAGTCAGAGTCCCATGTGGATAAGGTCAAGAGTACTAGTTCTCCATGTCAACTGAAAGATCAGTCTCCTCTACATGAGGCAAAAAATAAGGATGGAAAAATTAAGATGCAGGAGAAGTTTGGGTTCAAGCCTGACCAAAATGAGATTATACATGCTGGCAAGAATGATTATACCGGAAAAAATGAGAGCAGGAAAAAGGAGAATCACTCAAATCGGGGTCATAACTTTCAAGATGTTAGTACAGATGCCCCATGCAAACAGGAGGTATTTCATGCTCCTATTCAGAATCAGTTGCCGGACTGTGATACTGAAAGATCCACAAAGAGATCTCTTTTGGAAAGAACAGATCAAGAAGTACATGGAAAAGGGAAGCCATTGCCATCTGAAGGATCTCAAGTTGAGACATTAGGTCGTTGCCCACGACCAGTTGGCATACATAAAGGAAATGGAGATATGGAAGTTGATCCTTCCAAAGTTGATGATATGTCAAAGTTACAAAAGAAGCAATTGAAAAAGACCGACCATCAAAATGGAAATCAGCAAATTGGTTCAAGAAATCCCATACTTAATGGTCACAAATCCAAGGAGCTTGATGCCCCTAGTCCAGCTAGAAGGGATTCTTACACCCATGCTGCTAACAATGCTCTGAAAGAAGCTAAAGATCTTAAACATCTGGCTGATCGTCTTAAGGTTTTTATGCAATCCCTTTTAGACTTTTATGCTTTTGCTCTTCTCAGTCCTTATTTTACCAATTTTGGGTTTATCAAACAGAATACTGGATCCAGCGCTGAGGGCACTAGTCTTTACTTCCAGGCAGCCCTCAAATTTCTTCATGGAGCCTCGCTGTTAGAATCTGGCAACAATGATAATGCTAAACACAATGAGATGATTCAATCAATGCAAATATATAGTAGCACAGCAAAATTGTGCGAGTAAGACAACAGTTTTCTTTATAATTGTGCTTTAACTTGTTTTAAACATCATATTGTCTTCCGTTGTTTAAGATACTGGTGTAAATATTCTTTCCTTCATCTATTGTTTTATTATGTTACAATTTGCAAACATGCCTTCAAACCTCATTACCGTGCGTTGCATAAATTATATCTTTAGGCTGATTTTATGTTGTATATCATGACCTTTATGATTGGAATATTTTCCTTTTGGCGCCATCTTAATATTTTCCTTTTGATAGGTTTTGTGCTTATGAATATGAGAAATCAAAAGACATGGCTTCAGCTGCTCTTGCCTACAAATGCATGGAGGTAGCATATATGAGGGTAGTATATTCTTCACACACTAGTGCAAGCAGAGATCGGCATGAGTTGCAGACAGCACTGCAAATGGTTCCTCTTGGTAATGAATTTTACTTGATTTTCACTGCATTTGCATGATGCAACAATTTTCTTTCAAATTCTCAGTTTCCATTTGAATTTGTCCTAGATATCCTACCAAATCCCATCTCCATTTTGATGATTTGGAAACTAAATGTAAAATATTCTGATAGTTTTTGTTGAAAAAATGTCATGTCTCATTCATTATAATGGATTATCTGAACATCACTCATATGACAAGCATTCTATATGGCATGATCATGGATACATATCCTCTTTGGTGGTTTTCTGTAATTTTTGGGGGTGGGGGGGGCATCTAGAAGAGTTTCTATGGAGCTTATTCAGGCTTATGGCCTTATAATCTGTTTTTAGTTTATTTCAATGAGTTTCATGGACAAACTTATTCAGTAAGCTTCACAGTCAAATTTATGAATAAGCTCTTGTGGGATGAGTTTTTAACTTTTTATTAAATAAGTGTTTGATTGTTTTGTTTACCAAATGCACACTAAATGTATGAACAGGAGAAGAAAAAATAGAACAAGAATAAGAACAGGAAGAAGAATAGTTACATATGGCTAATTTGGTTAATACTAATATTCTA
>CM023943.1:29926950-29940059 GCA_013407115.1 Glycine latifolia
AAATTTGTTTTTCCTTGTCATGTCATGTAAGTGGACTACGGTTTCTCTTTTTAGGAGTACCTTTGGTTACTACTAATATTCTAAATTTGTTTTTCCTTGTCATGTCATGTAAGTGGACTACGGTTTCTCTTTTTAGGAGTACCATTGACATTGTGGTGATGAAGTTGGAGTAGATTAAACTCAGATTTTTTTTTTAACCTTGTTTCATTTGTCAGGCGAGTCTCCATCATCATCTGCTTCTGATGTAGACAATGTTAACAATTCTACAGCAGCTGACAAGGTCACCATATCTAAGAGTGTCAATTCGCCCCAAGTAGCTGGAAACCATGTTATTTCTGCACGAAATCGTCCCAATTTTGTGCGATTGCTCAATTTCGTAAGTATATAGTTCTTATTCACAGAATAGTGATCTTAACAAAAGCCACCCATTTCTTCACATAGAAAGCCTTAGAAACTTGATAGGAAACCATAGTGAAGGATAATGCATCTGTAAATTTTACTTCAGAATAATGTGAAATTCTGAAGGTCCGTTGATTACTAAATTCAGTGATTGTCATGCCAGGCAATGGTTTCACTCATTGTTCTGTGAAATATGGTTACTATTTAGGATCTATGATGGAGTATGCTGAATTGAATTTATTTGGTATAGGACTATAGTAGCATCCTGCAAAAACATAGTGCTATATTTTTACTGAAATTACAAATTAAAAAATGCAACAAAACAAATTACAGTAAACCTTTAACTTGGCTGAAAATACCTAAGGAATCCTTTTTTGAGCTTTCACAAGGAGAAAAATGTAGTCATAAACACCAAATGTGTAGATTTAATTTAACTTTTGATGGCTTGTCTAACAAAGAGCAGTCAAATATATGTGCACAGTAAATCTGGTAAATAACTGTGGCTTAAAAGAATAGCCAAGGCCAAAGAAATATGCAAATAAGTAAACTGTTCGAATTCAAAGCATCCCAGTATTTCCCATTAAGACCAAATGAAGGAATGAACTTCCCAAAACTGAAAGGAAGTAGACCATCAAGGAAAGATGACTAAGAATGTGTTTAAGGCTGAATCTGTTCTAAATTTTAGGTAGTGGGATATAGAATAATAGATTTTATGGTCTTATTTTCTGAATTGCTAGGCTGTTATTCCTAAAATGTTTGTTCAAATTGTACACAAGTAAAATTTCTGCAAATAACAATCTGGTATCCAATAGGTACAACCGTTTTATGATCCTATTTGATTTCAATTCTATTCCTACTTCAGATTGCTAGGGCATGTTAGCTTTATAAAATCAGATCATATGGTCTTATGATCTGGATTATGATTTGTGTTTGCAATAATTATTACGCCAAAAGGGAAGCCCGTACCAACAAATATAGTGTTAGCTTACATACTTTTGTTGACTGTGTCTTAATTAGCTTGTATATGATATATTGGTCTTGTTGACTGTTTCAATTGCAGGCTCAGGATGTTAATTTTGCCATGGAAGCCTCAAGGAAATCACGGAATGCTTTCGCAGCTGCTAATTCTAGCCTGGCTGTGGACAAGAATGCAGATGGTATCTCCTCTATCAAGAAGGCTCTTGATTTTAGCTTTCAAGATGTGGAGGAGTTACTACGTTTGGTAAAGGTTGCTGTGGAGGCCATTAATCGATAAAGGATTCATTTAATCAAAGATGATCGTAGCCCGTTAAGAACATGTGTTTCTTTGTCATGTATAATATCTTCACTCTGACAAAAAGACAATCTGAATTAAATTATGAAGGGGAAGATTCATTTTGTTGGATCTTGATCTGGTCTTGCCAACTGGTGAAAGCTAGTACTGTCTCTATACATATGTTTGCCATACACAGATGGAAGTCTCAGTTTACAGTCAGAGGAATTCAGTTGGTCTCTGTTGTGTACAAGAATAAAATCTTTGCAAATCTTGAGATACGTGGAGGCACTTGGAAGTAAACTTCTGTAATGCAAATTCTGAGCTACTTTTTTTGTGCGGAATGATGCTACATCCAGATTATAAATTGAAGATATAATAGGTGAATGTGGGTAGACTTATAATTTGAAACTATTTACTATGTTTTGTCCTCTTATTCTGGAGGGTTTATTATTTTGTCGATGTGTAAATGTAAAAAGTTGTGATTTCTGGAGAGAGGAAGTTGTGGATTTTGCATTACTGCAATTGTGCTTCTACCAGTGGGTACTGCACTTTCTCCTCTTGTCCAATCTCTCAGCAGAAAGGAAAGTCAAAGAGAGCCAGACTAATGTGAGCATTTTCCTAATACGAGGGCGTACATGTCCTGTTCCTGTAACTTCTTTATTTCTCAATAGCCATTTTTTTTCCTGATTTGAATCTCGACTTATATGCAGGTTGTCTTGTACAATGTCAGGATTAGTGGTAGAACAATATTCTTTACTCAAATTGTTGATAGAGGCCAAGCAGAAAACAGAAAAGGAGGGATGTACAGCAAGAATTTGTTTTAAAGCGGCAGGCAATTAGCTGCAAATGGATTGTCAAATTATAGGTATAAAACTATGCCTGTCTTGTAAAATGCGTTTTGTTTGATAGCCAAGTGAATGTCAAAGCATCTCTCTAACTCTTGATTGCATTACATCTCTTGCTTTTCCCGTGAAGGGATGCAGTGGACGTGTAAATAAACATTATAGATTCAAGTTAGAGACAGTGCAAGCTGGTTGCTGTCTTCATGCAGAATCTGACAGGTATTTTGGCATTATGATCAATTGATTATTGACATATTCCTTGATGATCTTATTACTGTTAAACTGGCACTATTAGTTGTGCACTGCTTGGGAAAATCTTTATATGAAAGTGTTATATACTCTTATATAAACTTTATTTTTAATTAATATAGAAAATAATAAATATTATTAGGATAGGAATATTAAATAGACCCTTTAACTTGCCTCTATTTTAAAGGTAAAATCTTATTAGTAAACATCAAAGGGATAAGCGTACAAATACTTACATACATGTGTGTTAACGTGCCTCAGCTCTAGATGCTGGTCTTTTAAGTTTAACTAGTTTCCTGTTCTGAAATGGCTTAAGCGGACAACATAGATTGTAGTCATACAAGAACTTTAGTTTTAGGACGTTTGTTGCAACTATCTATGTCAAGATTGTCGGGCATTTCACACATTTAGCACAAGCACAGCAGCTAATTACCAGAGCTATAGATAGGGTTGTACGAATCATTCAAGTTGTTGATTACCTAGCCTAAGACGCTGCTCCCTCATTATGGAATATATTCTGTTTCCTACTTGCTTTCTGGTTTTATGCTTGTACTTTATGCGGGTATTTATATGGGTGTATGGTAGCATCATATTCTAGTTAGCGCTCCGCATTGCACTTTATGATTAATTGGTGCCAACCTAACAATGTCTGTGGTTGCAGGTTTGAGCAACCGAGGCAAATTCCAGATAGAGCTACAATTGAGGTGGCCAAATCTGTAACTGGCCTTGGTGGAGTTTTTTTTTGCTCTATTTTTTTTGCCTGCTTTTCCCTTAGTCTACAGTATTTACATGTATTTTTTAAAACAGTTGATGGTATCGGACATTTAATTAAAAATTTTGACTTTACTTGCCTGTTCTTATAATTTATATAGCTATATTCATCTACCTTTTAGTAAACGATAATCTCTTATCCTTTCGGTTTGGTAGCCAGTCCCATTTGGTGCATCTTGTGAAGTTATATGGGGTATAGAATTGAAAATAAAAGTAGTTTAGTGTAAGCTTATGGATGTTTGATTGTGGTTTTATTTTTAAAAAAGTATAAACTAAAAAAGAAGATAATTTTCAGACCTGATTTTTAGAGAATAGAAGGGAAGATGCGAAGTGAAAGAAAAATAGGAAGAATAGAGAATTAAAACAATTTAGTAATGTTTTTGTTTTGAAAATTAAAGAAATATTGATTTTGGAAACAGTTTTCACAAATTTTTATTAACCAAGTGTCTTTTTGTTTTTATTTTAAAATAGAAAGTAGTTTATGAAAATAGTAAACAAACAGAATTAATCATTGTTGTACGCAATTTGGATTAACTAATTTGGGTTTAGTGACTCCACATGTCTCCACATATCCTCTCCCACCAACAATCCCTGCACCACCAGCTCTGCCACCCAACCCCAACCTCTGACGAGACCAAGTTCTTCAACGGCAGGCCAACTATGATGACCCGGTGGCAGACTGCAGAGGGAAGGTTCAAAAGGCCGGTGCGAGGATATCTAAAGAAAAATCGAAATGTAACTACAAACAATATTCTCTGGCTCAAGATCGATGAAGAGGAGGAGGAGAAGCTTGGCCGCTCAATGATTTCGTTGAGCTCTAGCTTATACATCTCGAGTCCAATAAATTGAAATTGAATTGTTTGGACTGTGAATTAAATTTTGATTTTGGAATGAGGATGATGATAGAGTTGAATGAATCTGTTGTAGTGTTTTATTATTTTGCTTGCTGATTTTTTTAATTCTTGTGACAGGGATTTGGGGAAGGGGGGAGAAGGAAGTGGAGGGTTGGTGGGTGGTGCGAGATTGGTGGAGGGAAGATGAAACAGAAAAAATATGTTGTCAAAGGAGAAGTTGTTCTCTCACTCTCTTACTCTCGTTCTCGTCGGAGAAGGTGGATGTGACAGAAAAAAGTATCACTGCCGGAGGGGATTTTTGATGGGGGCGAATGGCGGTTGCTAGGAAGGGGTGAGGAATTTTATGTGGATGGTCTACAATACTAAAATTAATCTAACGGTCAAGAATTATGATCCATAATGGATCATCTATTAAGATAGTCCACCTATCAACCCCTAAAATTAAGTTGAAAAATATGCATAATTTTCTTAAATAGATAGATAAGATCAAATGACTTATCTAAACTAATGAGCAAACAAAAAAGAAAGAAGAGAAAATCAATTATTATTCTATTAATATTTTTGTCATTTTGATGTGACAATCACAAATGTGTCTAGTTGATTGTCACTCAATTCAACTTTTTTATTCTTATAATTCTAGGAACTGTTGTCTTTTTAAAATAAAATAAAAAAAAATAGGGACGTGAAACACTACAATAAAACATGTCTCTGATAAAATGAAAATCGAAATAAGTTGATTAAAAAAGAAGCGATTAATCCGAAATTATAAAGGATAAAGCCAGAAAATATATTGCTAAAGCAGTTGATATCAACAACGGCCTATGAGCCACACTAGCTTGCCTCAATTTGTAGAAGGTTCAATCTTTCATTGTGCCACCTTCCATTTCCATTAAAGTAACCAAGATATATATGAAAATAACGTATTTGGTACGATATCTTACTTCGCTCCCGTACGTATGTTGTATCTTAAACTAGCTCTTAAAAGGTCAAAGTATGACAAGAATCCCGCTCTTGGTGCTGCTGAATCAAGTAATCGACTACGATCATTTACAGCAATGTGTAACCTTAATAACTTTCAACTGTACTTCCCTAAGAATCAAATTCAGGCAACCCCAGTGCTCATTTGCAGGCTAACACTGACCACTCTATACATTACTAACTTCCATTTATGCCAAATACCTGAGGGTGTTTGGGTTATCTTTGTCCCTTTCAAGGTAGTCCCGAGTGATGAGATCTTCAATCCTCTTGATTGCTTTGATGTCAGGCTATAAAAATGCAAATTCAAAAGGTACATAAAATCATTCAGCTAACGAAAACCTTTTACAGCAATTATAATAATTTCTGCATTAAAACCACTTTCACGTTGACAATAATAAATTCTGGCCTTTTATACCTTGAACATGCAGCCCAACTGCTCAACACACTCCAAAACTAGTTGTTGATGACACCCAAAATTTTCCTACTCTTCATAATGCACACAATTGCTGCATCAATGGCATATTGCCGATCTTTGTCAACATCTTCAATTACCTTTTTCCTTTCATCAGCTGGTGGTAGAGGGATCTATCACCAACAAGTGCCAGATTTAGTATCTTAATGGGGAGAAAGGATGTAACCCGGCTAACAAAGCTTCCAAATCTAATGATCTAATACAATAAAAGATGAAAAGTATGGCTACAAGTCAGCACAGACCTTGATCCTTCTCATTTTATCCGTAAATTTGTAGTTGAACTCGAAGATGTCATTTTGAGATATAACTTTATTGTTTGGCTACTTGATAAGTATCTTATATTTTGCCCATGACAGTGAATGGAACACTCTAGCAACATCCTCATGGCCCAAGTTCAGCTGAGTCATAATCTCTGAATAGCTCAACCTATCAGCATCGTTGAATAGCAGTAGGGCAGCAGCCTGTGAAGTAGAAGAGACACTTATTAAACCAGCAGCATGAAATAAAAAATCTTAAATACCATAGTGGCACAAATTTCAACATAAAATAGGAATGGTGATGGGTGAAAGGCAGTTGACCGGGTAGGTTGGCACAATTAGTTCAATGTTTTTTGTTTCAAACTTGCCACAGTGAGTATATCCAAGTAAGTTTTCTGTGTTTTGTCCTCGTTTCATAGAAGTCCTTAAAAACTTCCAAGCACCTGATCTAAAACAAAAAAATTCACAATAAAGTAGTATTAATAAATCTTGTCTTCTTCCCCACAAAAAAATCACAATAACAGAAACATAAACAACTCCCATCCACAAGATATTCTTACCATCTCTGAAGGAAGGTTGAGATCAAAAGACTAATAACTTGGCCAAAATCCTGTGGTAAGCACAGTTAATGTCAGGTCAATTCCAGGATTTACATGTGAGTTATCACGAAGATACTCCTCAAACTTCAGCTGATTATCCCTAGCCAATGTCAAGTCTACCACCTGAAAGTTACATATTTAAAGCAAATTGTTAACCTAACTGATTAAAAAAACAAAGGAGAGCTAGGCATGCTAGGACAAATACAACTGACCATCCCTTCCATCTTTGATGTGAACTGGTCACCACACTGCTGCTTTAACTTTGCCAAAATACACTTTTCATGGTCGTCATTGGCACTCCTGTCAAAAAGTAATCTTCGGGCAAGCTTTTTCCTGTAAATATAAAATACATTAAGGACTTCACAAAATAATATGAAGCCTAAAAAGTATATATTAAAATTAAAAAAACCTAAGTCTTACCTATATAATTCTGCAAAGAGATCCTTATCACTGATATAAGCAAAGCAACTTGACTACCTGCAGAAATTAAACAATTTTTTATACACAAATCATAAGCGATTTAAAATCTAAAACCTAAAAACTACCTTCTCAAGGGTATCTTCAATTGCTTCATCACTTAGCTTCTCACTTCCACCTTTCTTAAGGATATTGTCACAGAATGTAAATAAAAGTTCAGCACTGGAACTACCAGCAACAGTTTTATTGCAAAATATCTCAAATGCTTCCTTTAATGCCTGTAAAAGCAGCCAAAATGAAATATACTATTTCATAACTATAAATCATTCTATTTTTCAGCAAGTTATTCTTCAATTGTCTCAACAAACCTTGTGGAACAGTGTATGATTCATAAAGCAATCATTAACACACACCATATATTTGTCATGGAGCTCTAAAAATTTACGGACAAGGACCCGCAATGTCAAATGATTAGCCTTCAGAACTTTCCAGCTATCATTACAATTATATAATTGATAAACAGAAAACAGTGAGGGGACTTGCTTGTTCCTGAAAGCCAGAACCATTTGTAGTCTGGATAAAATGAAAAAAAAAAAAAAAATCAGCTGAAAGTGTCAAGAAGCAAAAGATATCAATGAAAAATCACACTGTTGCAGCAAATGCTGGACCTGATTGCTAGTAGCTTCTTCAGCTTGTTGAACCAATGCTGTACCCTCAGCCGTAATATGCTGCAAACAGATAATCATCATAATACAGCATTGAAAAGAGTTATTAAAACCATAGAGACTCAAATTAATCACAAAGCATAATGCAAAAACTAAAGAAACCAACCTGCTTGAATACATTGGCAACAGGATCCAAGCCTTTAGGTATTTTATGGTAAAGTCTATACATCCGAGAGAGATCTTCCACCTAGGGGAAAAAAAACAAAATCAAAAAGATAGTTAACCAAAATATGAATGGGTAAAATGATTAAGTGTCATGTGGATGATATTGTTAAATAATTAAATAATTTACTTTAAAATTTTGATTGTCAGGGTATTTTAATTTGTAAATAGCGTTTCAATTTACAAATATTGTTTAAAGTCTACATTCCGGTTGTTAAATCTATTTTTTACAGTTCGATGCAGGGATGTGTCTGTGTGCGTGTGTATATAATACTGTGGATCCCTAGCCATTAATTTTGAATTAGAGAAGTGACCCCAAATATGATGGCAAGGTGAGGGAAACATTTGGTTTTTGAGCTGTAGAAAATCTAAAACAAACATAAAAGTGAAAACATCATCAAACAAACTAATGCAAAACAATCAAGTACCTCATCATCTCTACCAGAATTCTCTTTCTCGAGTAATTGATTTGCATGAGTCACCAGCAGCTCTCGTTGCACTTTCTATTAAAAATGAAAAGAAAAAAGCTTGAAGGGGGAGATAATTTTAACAGAAAAACAAGTAATTTGTAAAAGGGAAAAAGCTTTCAATACGGAATGGTCCATGTATCAAGTATATAGATGCAAGATTCCCACACATTGCATTCTAAAATTATCATCAACATGCACCTAATGACTTCTGTTACAATAGTACACTTAAATGGATAAAAGAGATAACAGGAAGGAAAAAAAAAAAAACTCTGCATTTCTAATCATCCAAAACAAATATATTAAAGAAAAACAGACTGACCTCTACCAATTTCTGCTCAGTACTAGAGTGTAAGTAATGAGACACTCTATCTCTCTCCCTTCTCAAGCAATCCTCAGCCTATGCAATAACGGGTTATTATGCATATCAACTATTTAGATACAATCCCAAAGCTCATGGCACAATATGGACAGACTTGCCTTAAGCATATAATCTGGGCAAGAGTCAATCTCAATCCAGTTTGCAGCCTTACTTTTGTAGTAATCGGCAGTATCCTCAAGCATATGTACCTCAAAATCCTGTCCATATTGACCCATTTCACCCATACCAATCTCAACAAATATATCAAGAACATTTTTCAACAACGATCTATCAATTTGTTCACCCTCACGTTCTTTATCAATCTGTAAAATGAGCCATGGTTATTATAGAAGTCATAATCAGCAACTAAGTATATTATACATGTGAAGTGATATGCTTACAAGTGCAATCACAGCTTTCCTAGCATTGACTCGTACCTCCATATAAACCTGTAATTAAAAAAAGGTTCATCTGCTATTAATTCAACCATGTATAAATAAATTATTGGTATCACATTGGGAGCTGACTGTAGTGTTGCCCTTCAGTACATAGTCATGAATAAGATCATAAGACAGCTAGACGAGATTGTTAACTGACCGATTCACGGAAGCAAGTGAGGCCAACTGCACCAAGTCCAGGCAGGGAGCGCCCAGAAATGAAGTAGCGATCAAGATAATGGAAAAAGCGCGAAAGCCACCGGACCATGACTTTATGATTTAGCCATCTTTGGACAAGCTCCCTCAGCATGAATTCATCATGCTTCTCTCTTAGAGATGGCAAAACCTAAAAATGAAAGAAGTTGAAAAAGGTACAGGGTATCAAACTCAATAAGTTATATATCAGAAAAGTAAATCAAACAAGAGCCGATGAAAAAGCCGAAGAAGTAAAGAGAAAAAAACATAAACAGGGGAGATTTCCATACGGTGATTTTGATGTATTCATCAAAAACATCCTTGTACTTGTCATAAAGCTGTTGTGAAAAGCCATTCGGAGGCTTCTGAGTTCTGAGTACACATATTATATATGGTTCTGTGATGGTTATCTTAAGGGAAAACAACACACGATATCCAAAACTAAGCATTAAAAGGGGATAGATTAGACCAAAAGAACATTGTCAAGAACAATAACGGACTGCAAGAAAAAGGATACGTGTATAGCATCAGGTATTCCTCAGAACTGAAAGGAGTTTCTGGTGCTCCTTCAAGAATTCTCTTCAGCTTGGTAATCCCCTTCTGCATATAGTCCCAACCTTGGTCAAAATCAATGATCTTTCGCACCATTGTGCCTGCAAAAATATCAACAACATTCAGACTATGCTATAACTCCAGGCACGCAAAAATGGAAAGAAAACAAAAATCAAAACCAATCTTCTAGCACGTAGAAATACACAGAACACATCCATGTCATGCGAATGCAGATTTCAAGTAAAACCCTAAACACACCACGACCGTACACACTTCAATAAACCAGTGCAAGAATCAGCACCAAACCCTAACAGAGCAGTGAAAGAATCAATATAATTTCTGACAAGGCTTCACACGTAAAACGCGTTTTCAGTCATAATACTGTGCAGATGGCGAAGAATGAACCCTAAAACCCCAAACAAAGCGATCGTCGAGTCAATAGCAAGAAAAACATAATCGCAACAATGAAAAAATTTAACGGAATATGGAAATACAAACCCTAGCTGTTGCGTTGAAGAGACACAGAGAAAGGTTGTTTGATTGTTCTGGTTTGGTCTATGATGTATTAATATCAATATATTAGTATTATTTATTTATTAGAAAAACGAAAAAACGCAAGGTGTAAGCATGGCGATGGTGTAGTTGCGAAATATACACTGTGCTGTGACTGAGTGAGCAGAGAAAAAAACAGAGAAGACTTGGGAGCGTGACAGTCCTTTTGTACGTATGGCTGGGTTTTATTGGGTTGGAGCTTAGCGTTACACCCTCCCAATCATCTCTTTCACTCTTAATTAAATTCTTGAAGTAAAGGATGCTTCGAAGAACCCTAGATACTTCGAAGTAAAGGATGTCGCGTTCTAGTATGTTGTAGATCCTTATCCAAGACTTCTATCATTTGAAAATACCATGTGAATAGCTAGAAACATTATCCTCTTCTAACCACAAACTTACTTGAGACATCTTTGTTTTCTTATACCTTGTCATTCATCCTTTTCCATATGCTCCAGAGCCAGATAATCGTTTGATATTTCTTTTCTTCTTGTAGTTCGAAAAACAAGGTGAAAAAATTTTTTTTTTACATGATTCGATCTGTAACAATACCTCATTTCTTCATCTTTGTGCACATAAAAAATGTGTGAATAATTGTCTCAATTTCAACTTCACATAGCAGACAAAAATATACATTCATGCTTCAACAAAATATATATATCTGGAGAAACCTCTCTCAAAATACATCAAGATTAGTAAAGAAAACTAGAACCAGAGCAAACCACTTATCATATTAGGAGTACTGAACTAACTAAGACGTGTCTTCAAAAGAATTGTCACTCTCTTCCTCAAATGTCTACTCTAACTGCCTCAGAAGTATATAGTACTCCTCGATCTCCTAAGACTATATGTTCGAATGGTCTCCTTGATCCTCTGTAACCTCCACTAGGTGCACTTGCTCCACACTATATTGACGAACGTCGCCCCGCCCATCGTACTACATTGGAGTCAATAGGAATTCCAAATCATGGTGTGACTCTTCCAGTTCGAAATACAAGCGAGAATCTACATAATATTGAAGCTCTGCGCAAGATGTGAATCCCCATGGGATACAACATATCAATGTACAAATCTACAATAATAGACATTGCATCCGATCTATCTACTGACAATGCATGGACTCAAGTATGACAGATGTAACGTGTGGGTCATGTAACAGCACATAGCCATACCCGCTCCCTCTGGAAGCTAGACTAAGCTGCAAATGTTTTGGTGCACTCTGCATCGTCAATACCTGAAAGTTGTTGGTTGTAGGGGTGAGTCATCCGTTGCTCAAACGCCACAAACACACAATAGTTAAACAAAGACAATATGCAACCTGATTAACCACTACGTGTGGTTCCTTTAAGCAAATAATGTAACATCCTAGAAAAATAGATAAATATATATATACAATAAATAAATAAACAATTAAATAAATAATTATAGCTTATATTTAATTTATAATTGTAATAACCTCAAGTATATATATTTATGATATAATTTATAAAAATAGACTAGGTAATATTATTGAGAAAATTTTCTCTAATAAATTGTAGTTTAGCCACGTGAAACATTTGTTGTTGCTAAATCCAAATCTTAAAAACAATCTTCCTAAAGGTCCAGGTGGAAAAATCTAGCCTTCAGCAGTGTTCCACGTATTGGTATGCATTAATGAAGGGAATAAGTTAATGATTAACTTTGATAAAAATCTAGATATTTTCTCCTAACTAAGCTACTTTCTAGTAGTATAAATAGCACTGAAAGTTCAAAACTCTCGGCACCGAAAAACTTCTCAGCTTTCTCTTCTCACAAACTTTCTCTACCACTTTCCTTTCTTTTACATAAAATCCTTCTCTCTTAAAAATTATCCCGGCACTTTACTTTCTTTTACGTAAAGTCACTCCAGCAAGTCCCTACTTCATTCACCAAAATTATCAAAGGTAGGCATAGGCTTCAATCCTTAACTCAGAAGTTGCTTAAGATTATTTTAGGTGCTTAAGAGGCCAAACTTAGTTTTATTTTCTCGGTTACCAACAACCCGGCTATCATCATTTTAAGAACCTGTAATCTTTTCACTCGTTGGTTCCTTCATATATATATATATATATATATATATATATATATATATATATATATTATTCCGGTAAATTTTACCACAATATATCATATTAACTTATAACTATTCTAGCTACAATATATATAATCATTTCATTCTTGACTATTTTATGACCGATTAGAACTAGGCCAGCTTCAAAGCTTATCCCGGCCCGGCACTTCAGCACCTCTGGTATGAACTCCAGTAATATTCCAAACCACCTCGACACCTCTAACTATCTCGGCACACATGCACTTCACTTATTCTTACACTTTTGCAATTCTGCACCTGCCGTATTCTTCCTATTTAGTGAACCTATAATATATATAATTAATAATGTTACGGATAGGCCCATTCAAATATTTAAATTATGCAGTCACCAAAAGATAGAAGATAAAACAGAAGATATGATAATAACTAATGCTGTTCATATATTAGATAATCTGAATATCTTTACAAAAGATAATGGGCCTCAACAATATCTTCCCAGG
>CM023943.1:29955059-30050897 GCA_013407115.1 Glycine latifolia
ATGGGCTCTGAATCATGGCATTCAAATATTGATGTTCCTGTAAGTGTTTTCTTATATATGTTTCAAGCTAGCAATGCATTTTCAGTTTGCATGTTTCTTAGTGGTCCTTCCATGTTCTCAGGAAGACATTCTTGCTCTCTCAAGTGAATGTTCAAATAATTTCAGGTATGCGTAGGTTGTAGCTGATTGCTTTCGATCATCTTTTTTCTTCTAGTTGAACAATCTTTCTGCCAATAGTTTTATGCCATACGTGAGTTAATCGGCTTTGCTTTTGCTAGTTGTGAAAATGCTCCATTTTGTTTCTTCTCTGTTCAGGAAAATAGGATCTCCACAAGGTGTGAATTTGTTGCCTCCCAGCTTGGATGATTCTAATAAAAAGTCCACTCTTGGTGTATCTTCATCTCGTATCCTTTGTATACTTGAAACTAGCTGACTAACTAATTGAATTGGAATAAATCCCCAGTTTGATCCTCAAAAGAATTTGGGGTCCTCAATGGACTTGTAAATCTAATTGCTCTTCAAATTATAATTTTGATCATTGAATGATGTCAATTTGGTCCAAGTGAACTATAACTTTTGGACTATATTAATGTCCAAATATTATTGAAGGACCACATTGATATCATACTGTTTCAAGGACTGAAGTGGTGGGTTACTTGAGAGAAATGCTAACAACATATTCTCCAACACACTTTTTTGAATACACTATTAATGGCTGAAATTTTGAGACTTGTAAAATGATGCGGGTTCTATTCCATATTTACTGTGATTCTCTATAAATTTTAATCAATAATAATGTGTCAGAGAGAATATTGTTAGCACTCTCCTACTCAAAATTGCCAAAGGTTCATGTCAGTTGTTGTGTCATGCCAATGTAGGCTATATCTTTTTTTCTATTCCTTAACACCCTATCAGAATCTAGAGAACGCAGAAAAGTGCAATTGGTGGAACAGCCGGGCCAAAAGTCAGTGAGCAGAAGCTCACAAGTGACGAGAGCAGGGTCTGTAAGTCAAGGCCGTCCCATGTCTGCTGATGATATTCAGAAAGCAAAAATGCGTGCTTTATTTATGCAGAGTAAATATGGGAAATCTGGTTCAAAAGAGAGTAAAGAAACAAAAATTGATAGCCCAAATAAACAACCTCAGACAAACCCCGCCAGTATTACAGCTTGCTCTTCTAAAGTTCCTACTCCACCCAAAATTGAAGAAAACAAGAAACCTATGTTACTTGCCTCTAAAACCACTAATAGGCTGGAAGCTTCTTATTCAAAACCAAAAATGGATGTGAAGGAACCTCTCTGGGAGAAGTGCAAGAGGGTTCAGATCCCATGGAAAACACCAGCAGGTACATTTGCAATTTTTTTGTTGGTTCAATAAAATATATGTCTATAATATTAGGATAGAAAAATTGGTGAAAAATTCTATGACAGCCCGATAAAAAGAATGAAAGACACATTGAGAACAGACCATATTAACAGCTTTGCTGCGTTGAGTTAAAAAGAGGTATATCTCAGTCAATTCCCCGCACATTTTCTTGGAGGACAATATCAGACGCTTCTTTGCTACCTTTGACGCTAACTCTTATTGACCGCATCCCCTTTTGCAGCTTTTGTCACTTTATTATATAAGTAGAGCAAGAGTCGTGGTCTAACTCTATGTTCTGTAAGTAACTTGGGTATATTGGGCAGTTGTATATACGCTTACAATTATAGAATTGTTCAAGAGATTAATTAATAAAATAAAACATTGCTGGACAAATCTGTCCCTTGGGATTTTGATATTCAAATACTAACACGGATTTGTTTGAGGATTTTAGGATCTTCTACTATCTCTGAAAAACCGGACAGTGCTAAAATGGCGTGATACTCCTAAATCTTATAAACAATGGGCTTAAAAACATCTCGTTTGAGGACTTGATAATTGTCTATCACGAGCTATGCTAAATATTGGGGTGATCGCAAGTATAAAAGCAATAAATTTGGCAATAGTTTTACAAATTGGCAATAACATGTAGATCATTGTTGCAATATTTTTAAAAGCAATAATTTTACTGTCCAAATTTCTTGTATAATTTTTTAAAATGTATCGCAATTAGAGGTTGTTCCTTTTTTAGACCTTTGCCATGGCACATGGGTATACAAGTTAATGTATGGATGGATTGGTTTGGGCGTGGCTGGTGTTAATCCGTGTGTGGCATTTTTGCTATAATGGGAAAGGCAACAGGAAAATTCAGTGCTTCACTAGGACCAATTCATAATTCTGAGTTATTGATGTATAGTAATGATAGAAATATGAGGTGCTTCCAAATATAAGACGAAATTAACAATTCTGAATTTCTTAAAATACAATCCGCCTTTATAAGTTGAGATCATACTAAACTTTAACAATCCGCCTTTATAAGTTGAGATCATACTAAACTTTCAAAGTTAATTTTATGTACTCCATCCCGCCTCTTACATAATAGTTATAATTTTTTCTCTCATATTAATGAGTAAAAATGAGGGCGAGCCCTGGCACAGCGGTAAAGTTGTGTCTTGGTGATCTGTTGGTTATGGATTCGAATCTGGAAACAGTCTCTTTGCATATGCAAGGGTAAGGTTGCGTATAATATCCCTCCCCCCTTACCTGCGCATAGCGTGGAGCCTCCGGACAATGGGGTTACGTGGTTTTTTTTATATTAATGAGTAAAAATAGGCTGAAGCTTTCAATGTGATATTCCACGTCCAGGTTAACTATGTTGTATTTGGGGTAGCGATATTCTTTTGTAATTTGCAATCATGATCACAGATCTGGATCTTATTGTTCCTTTATCTCTGTGGCAAAGGAGTTTGTAATATTATTCATGGCGTCTTTTTTGCATGTTCATATTACTAAGTAGCCCAGGTTATGGATATAGTTGCAAGTCTAGATTATATATAGACTACATCCTGCCATGATATGAATTACAGCACCGAATTAATCCAATCTGTGGGTTGATTGGCGTCTATAAATTCTTGGCTACATTCTGGTATCACCCCCCCAAAATTACAATCTTTTGCATTGTATTAATCACCCAATCTCCAATCCTTGAAAACTAATGAAGGGTTCTGTGATCGTTTTATTTGTCATATTTAAATGAATGGGACCACTAACCAGCTACATTCTCTTTTATTCATTGAACACTTCTCATGAAAACAAACTTTAATTTGCTCCTCTGGGGCTTGATTATTAAACACTTGGTTCATTAGGGAAGTTTGTAAATCTTGTAATATATAAATAAAATCGGCAAATGATCTGATGGAGGGGAGTTGAAATATGAATTTTGTTTTTCAGTCATTTTTGTGGTTCTTGTAACTCGTGTAAGCAATAGCAACTTCTTTCTTTAATTTCTCAAACACACATTATTTTCGGTTTTCAAAATTTTCCTTTTTGGTTCCTTTTTCCTTTTTTACAGAAGTGGAACTTAAAGATACCTGGAGAGTTGGTGGCGGTGAAAATAGCAAAGAGGTTGAGGTCCAGAGAAACAGAAACGGCAGGGATAAGGAAATTATACACAAGACTGTCCAAGAGATGCCACCTAACCCCAAGGAGCCTTGGGATCTTGAAATGGACTATGATGACACTTTGACGTTGGAAATTCCTATTGAACAACTACCAGATGGTGATGGTGCAGATATAGCAATTTCCCCCAATCATGTTGCAACTCATACTGTTCAAGGGGTGGCCTCCACTTCTTCAACCAGTGCGGCTACTGCTGAACCTGATTTAGAATTGCTTGCTGTCCTGCTTAAAAATCCAGAGTTGGTGTTTGCCTTAACTTCTGGACAAGGTGGTAGCATACCGAGCGAAGAAACCGTGAAGCTGCTTGACATGATCAAGAGTGGAGGTTTGAACTTGGGTTTAAGTGAAAATACAAATGGAAGTTATGGCACGAGTGTAAAGGCCCCGGAGAAGGTGGAAGTTTCTCTTCCATCTCCAACCCCCTTAAGCGATCCAAGAACGGTGCGTGATTCGAGTTCATACTACAACTATTTGTCAAAGGTCTTATCACAATGTCTGATGTCTCCTATTACAGTGCCAAGCATACCCCACTTTGGCCATGTTGGCTTATACGTGTTGAGAGTGGAGAGCCTATAACACTATTATAGCATTAGGGTGTTGGGGTATATGGTTTTTCAATGATGGCCCAAATTGAGACCGAAATGAATTGATCTCCAAGTTCTTGTTCTTTTCTTTGCCAAGATTTTGCACGATCAAGTTGTTGCATGCCACGTAATAAATATTGTTATTAGCAAATAGCTAATTTGGGCAAACTGATGGGCTTAAGAGGGGTTCCCTTGGAGTAGTTCTGCTGGTATTTAGAGTGGCCAAAATTTGATGCTTGTCCCTTTATTTACACGGTGTTGAGACACTTGGCCCGACCAAGAATGCATGAATGGCCTCTAGATATTTGCTTACAATTTACATTTGTCAATGTGCTAATAACTTTGAAATCATTAATATTGTCATTAATTATTAAAAAGATTTTGGTTACAGCATTAACTGATGTGTTCCCGTTTTATTTAACTTTTCAGAGTGGATGGAGCTCAGAAGCATCAAAAAATCCCTTTTCAAGGCAAAGTCTAGCACCCGATAGAATTACACAGAATACCAACTTATTATCTCAGATTCCTATAACTGTCACTACAGTAAGGCAACAGCCAACAGTTGTGGTTCCATCTTCGAGGCATCTTACAAGCATATCAGTTTCTCCATATTCACTGCCTCGTGCAACTAATGTTATTCCTGAAAAGCCACCACCACTGGGGCATGTACAAACATCCTCAGATGTAGGTTTAACCATGAAGAAGAACTTAACCACTGCAAATGAATCTTCAGTTAACTTTACTGGCACACATTCAACTCTAGCAATGCGGGGTGATGGCACCAATTATGTAAAACCTGTACCTAATTTGAGTGTACAACATGAGGGTTTGTCTAATTCATTCCCACAACCCTTCATGCCGCCCTCGCCAACACCATCATCCCATTCAGCCTCACAGCAACAAAGACATCAACATTTGGCCCAGGAGGTCCATTACACTGAACCTCCATATCGTAACCATGGCCGTTCCTACCCGCCACAAATTGAAAAATCAGATCACGGGTCTGATAATATGTGGAGAGTTAGGCAGGATTATGTGTCATCTAGTTATCTTTCTCAACGAAACCATAACAACAACTATAACACAATGGTTGGGGGATCCAGACAATCTGGTTTTTATGATAGAAATAATCATGGAAGGGGAGAATTTGAATCATGGAGTCCGGAGAATAGTCCAACTAGAAATCCTAGGTATGCATCAGGTAGAAATTACCCAGAGTCCAGAATGAATCATGGTAGAAATCATAGACCTGAATGGTCAAGGCAGAGGGGTTCTTCTGGACACTGGGACCCTGGCAGACAGGGAAACAGAAAGTGGCAGGATCAGAGACGATGATGAGTTTTTGTTATCAGATTGATTTGGGATTTTATCCGGCTCGTTAATTTTCCGGATGTATAGAGTTGGATTGGAGTCTGATAACAATGACATTTCCTGTTATTGTGGAGGGGAGATGGATGATGTTACATCCAAGTGCGGTTGCAGACTAGCAGTATCTAGAATGTCAATTGTAAAAAAACAAAAAAAAAAACAAATATACATTAAAATTTACCCGAACAGGATTGATTTTACTTCATTCTTTTTTAAAAGTCTTACGTGGCTTTTAGATAAGAAGTTAAAGATTGAGTTGCATTGCATGAAACCGGTCAAATACCGAGGACGTACTAGGTTTATATTATTAAGGGGATTTTTATTACATCCTAAAATGGTAAATTTGAGATTTAGAATTAAAAAATGATGTAATTCGTTCAAGGAATAGGTTGAAATTAATTACAAATGACTGACTTACGAGTAAAATCATTAATTAAGAAGTGAAATTATAAAATTTATGATTTATATAAATTTTAAATAACCGTAAAATATGTATTCAATAAAGTTTGATAGCATTCTTCTTTACTTTAAAAGGTATAATTAACCAAAAAACGTAAAAATGATTTTTATTCAAAGTAAAAATATTTGAAATTGGTTAAATAATTATTTTTGTCCTTGATCTTATTTATTTTGTTCAAAATAATTTGTTATCTTCTAAAAATTTTTCTTTAGTCTTTTATTTTATTTAAATTTTTTGAAATGGTTATTTTTTAAAATCAATGGGAAATAAACAACAAAAAAGAGGGGGGAAAGCACTACCGAATAAAGGGAGTGCCTAAAGTATATGCCAACAGAAGATGTTGTAACTAAAATCAAAATGAATTTTTAAAAGATAAAGAATCATTTTAAACAAAATAAAAAGATAAATAATTAAAATATTTTTTTAAAATATGATAAAAAATTAAAATAATCATTTAGCCTTTTAAATTTGACTCTCTTGCCATGGTTTAGAAAGCACTCCACTATTAACATACGTAAAAATTGCAGAATAGTACTTTGAAATTATATAGTCGAGCAAAGTGAGGAACTGGAGATAAACTTTAATTATTTAACGTTGAGCACAAATAACTTTTTTGCTGAGTCTTCTAATGGAACAAGTTATGACAGATAACAGATAACAAGAGATCGAGGGACAGTGAGGGTACTTCGTTTAAGGCCATAAAAGGAATGCAAAAATATATTTAAGGAAATAGCACAATAATCATACACAAATGAAATAATTTATCTTCCAGAACAAATTATATAACAAAATATATAACTAAGAAAAAATCTAAATTTAAAAGATAGTAAACGATAAGATAGAGAAAAAAAATAAATATAAAATATAGTATTACGTGTATCACTTATTTTATTATTATATTTTCTATGGCGATGTCACATTTTTTCCCTGCTGCTCAACGGATGTTCATAACAGTATTTTATTTGTTCCTCATGGATAGACATTACGGGTTTGTTTACAAGATAACCTCAAAACTTTCTGCACCTATAATCTGTCTGTAAAAATCAAAATAGATAAATAAGGAATGTTTGTGGGTTGACGTCATAGGTGGTGGACCATTGCTAGTTCAATTTGAACAAGATAAATGATAGTGGTTAAAATTTATTAAAAGACATCAAAAATGAAAAATTCTTTAGCCTTCTTGGTTAGATTAAATGGAATTATCGCTTCTCACAAAAACAAAAAATTAGTTGGAATTCTATTGGAATGATTCAAGATTTTTTAAATAGATATAACCATCTTATTCTTACCATAATAACATATTATTTATTAACATCTTTTCAGTGAAAGTTGCTTTGTGTTAAGTTAAAATCAAGAACAGATTACAGTTTACAGTGATACTCCTTAAGGTTTGAATTAATTACATATGTATTTTTTTTTTTCAGACATTTCATTAATACTCCTCTTCTAACTACGTTACACTTCTGTTAAATTTTTTTAATTGAATTACAATTATACCCTCACCAATCTTAAAAAAATAATGAAAAAATAAAAATAAAAACATCGACAGCTCTTCATTTACTCCATTCCCCAGAATCCCAGTGCACCACCACCACCCAGATCCGCCACCCGACCCATTCGACCTTCAGATCTGTCTTTCCGCGGTGGCTTCCATCGCTGACTCGGACACCACGGCCATGTCCTTGAACACGCCAATGTTGAACTCCGACAGTGTGTCGCCGCTAGTGCTAGGCGAACCAATGGACGGAGGCGCCGGTTCGAGTTTGGGTTGGGATGCAGTTCGATGCCTCTCTTTGTCAACTGTTTTTTATTGAGTGGTTTGAGAGAATCGTCGGTGCCGAGGGTTTGTTCCTCGGAAGTGGAGTTGCTTTCTTACTACCCATGCGGTGTTGTTGTGGAAGACTACGTCGAAAGCAGAGTCTTTTTTTTTTTATTTTTTATATAGACTTTGTTTTCCTTTTCTGGTTTTTGTTTGATATATATGTTTATTTTTAGTATTGCTTTGTTATGAGAGTTTTTGTTTTCCTTTTTTATTTTTGTATTTATTTCTGTTGATTCATGTCTAGGATTGTGTTAATTTTTATTTAGATTTTTTCCCCTTTTTGATTGAGATCTCTAGATTTTTTTAGCACATGATGGTTCTAGTGTTTGATTTTTTGGATTCGTGCTATTCATAAACAAGCTTCAACTTTTATTCAGTTTCTGAAAAATGATGGGGAAGAGACATCTTGGAGAAAAAAGATCTTTAAAACATCATGGGCTAATCACATGCACGACCTCCTAACAGTGTTTCGGACACGGGTATCAATATAACGAGAATGTAAAAGTTAGGAAATTTTGTATATCATGAATAAAAGAGAATGAAAAAAAGGGATGAAATCTAAAAAAAAATAAAAATAATGCATGGGTAATTAATAAAAATCTTAAGGAGTGTTATTGGAATTTGTTATAAAGTTTATGTTTACCATATTGGGCTAAACCAATTTTGAGTAAGGCTGCTTAAAAATATTAGTTTTAAAAAATAACTATAACTAATTTTACATCATCAATAATATTAAAGTAATTATAAAATTATAACTAAGTTTTTTATAAAAAAAATTAATTTTATAGTAATTATTTTTATTCATTTATAACTGATTATTCAATTACTTTTAGATACAATTTGTTATATAATTAATTAATTTAGTTATATATTTATATTTTAAAAATAACTAATTATATCAAATTATAACTTATTATATAAAATTAATTATCATTATATTATAATATTCACTTATAATCTAATTATTTATTAATTATGATTATAGTTGTATAAATACCTGAGCACCCTAATTTGGAGCGGTTGGTTAAGCGTTTACCACAAAATACACACGTTTCGGCTAAGTTGGTCTTCAAAATTCAAATTGAGATTTCCTTGTACTGCGTCAATGGAGGATAAAGTCAGAATGGTGTTAGTGGACCAAGACCATATTTTTTTTCTTCTTTTCAGTATTCTATCTCTCTTTATTTTATTTTTACTGTAGACAGATTTGTCAATCATAAATTATCTTAAGAGTTAAAAAAAAACAAAGAATTTAATAGTGCATTAACAGTATAACACGATCATTTATTATTAATAAGACTTTTAAAATAATTTTATGTGAGCCGACAATTATAAATGATGATTTATTATTTGATAAAAGTTTTTGTTAGCCCAGGAAACCATTTGAGTCTGGGGAATATCCCATTCAAAGGGTAAGATGGATTTAAGATTGTTCGATACATTATTTGGTTAGAGATTGACAGGTCATGATATTTTTTTCAAAAACAAATTATGAAAAGAAATCTTAAGAGTAATATATGCATATTTAAAACAAACTCTTTAATTTGTTCATATTTTTTGGTGAATGCATATGATTGGAAACTAGTGAATGAAAAAAAGAAGAAGCTTGTAGATGACTAGTTGTAGTTTTTTTTTTTGAAGGAGACTGAAGTTGTTATGGTATAAAATTATAATTTATTAATTTCAAGAGTCACATTTTAAAAAAAATTAGATTTTCATTTCTTTAAATCATTAATATTCTATTTCATTTTCATCCATGAGACATTTGGTAGAAGGGAAAATTTAAATTTATAGAGAATATTGGATTTTTTTTGACAAAAAGAATCTTGATTAAGAATCTTAATTTTCCCTATTTGATTTCCATTTAAAAAAGATAATTTATTTGGGAGAATTTTAAAAACATAAAATTTCTAAACAATAATGTTTAATTTTTCTTTTTACTACGGTAAGAATGACTCAAATCATAATTCTTTGCATGAGAAAACTCCTCCTTAATTTCACTTCTTTATGTTATATTTTATTCTACTTCATTTCATCTTACTTTACTTCAGTACCAATTGGTGTATGTGGCTGTTTGCCCAGACCATCCAAAATTAAACATCTTACTTCAGTCCAGTCACAGCCAAGATCAGCCATAGTTTTGCTCTGTAAAGTTTTTTAACAGTATAGTCATGACAGAGTGTGAATTTTTAAATATTTGTTAGAATAATCAAATTCCACTGAAAAATAAATAAATCAGTAACTGAAAAAAAAAAAAGAACAATCAATTATACTATGAAAATTCTTTACTTTATGAAATCGTCTTGTTGAATGATAGAAAACTACATTTAAACTCCACTTTAATTTGACAAATTACCTGTTTTGTTTTAAAAATTCAAATTAAAACCAATCATTTGATCAACATTTATCATTTTAAAAAAGAATGTTTTATCATAGAAAGAATGGAAGAGCCATAGATCAGATAATTGTAGTCTGTTTGTATAAAGTCAACACAGAAGAATTCGGAAGACAATATCATCACTTCAATGGCTCTTTCCATTCAACTGCGTTTCTTTACGTTCTCTTTGGATTTGAAAAATTCAAGAGAATGCTGCAATTATTATGAATCTATCTAGATGCAAACTAAAAACAATCAAACGAGACGAACAACTTATTAAGAAAAGAGTTGAAGGCTCAGTAGGATCCATTGGTAGTTTTGTAATCACGAAGGAATAATTTACCTTTCCCTCATAAAATAGGTAGTTTTCAACATCACAGCCTTCAAAAACACAAAATAAAGAACAAAATTAACAAAAAAATCAGTTAGTTACCGACGTCAAACGCACACACTTATGCGAAGAGGAAAACAGGGACGAGGCGAGGAAGCACAGAGAGAAATGTGGACGCTGGGTATAAATAGGAGTGGTCTAATTAGGGTTAGGGTTTTTGGCCAAAACGCTGAGTCGCAGTGTAATGACGGAGCTACCCCTCCATTCTTGTACGCATGGGCTTTATAGAAGAAGATCTGGGCCTCCCTTCTGTAGGTGGGTCCGTGGGTGGGAGTCTTAAGCCCATTAACTGAATGATATAATTTGATTCGTTTGTACATTTATAAATTTAATTAAAATGCACCTACAAATTAATGATTTTTTACATTATTAACTAAAAATTATCGTCTTTTTAAAGTTATTATTATTCTTAATCTTCTACATGTATATTCTTTCAGAAGTAATTTTGTTCGGTAATGAAGTAAACTGGTACATATTTTACACACTATTGTATTTTTATTTTTTATTTTTTTACTTTCCACTGTGGTTACATTGGACTGTATAATAGAACTATCAACTATGGATAATAACTCAACTAACATTGCTATTGTACCAAAAAAAATTGTCGTCTCTCCTTTTAAGTTTTTTTTAGAAAAACCTAAGTAAAGCAAAATTATAATTTATAATGACCTAATACTATTAGTTTTTGAGGACTAAACTGTTCAATTTTATATAGGAGTAGCAAGGCTTTTTTTTTTAATCTATGACACGCAAGAGAATCCACACAGGTTACAAACTAACATTCTTTTTTTAACTTGATTTCAAATGCATTTTTCTTTTGAAACCCTGAAAAAACAACATAAAAAATGCTGGTTAAATCTTTAATGAACTTAATTGTAAACTGACTATATGACATTTATAAATCGATTTTCATTTTGTTTTTATCCCTTTTCATGAACATATTTCTGTTTAGAGAGACAAGTTGAGTCAATTTATCAGCTTGATCAAGCTTAACTATTGATTCAAAAGGTAAACGCAGCATTGAAATTTGTTAAATATTCTGTTTTGTATCCAATTCTAACCATTAAAACCTTACACACAACATGATTAGTATCTGATTTCAAACATCCCATATGGGTTCCTCAATAGCCGAATCCTCGTGTGGAAAATGGTGATGAAAATGATTCATAACTCTTGTTGAAGTTGGACCACCAATCCCCAAGAAGTCATGAACAGTTGTCATGTCACTGCCTCCAAACCTTGATGGCTGCATTGTGTGGTTACCATCACTCACATCTCTTCCATTTATCAATCTGGAACCATTACTAACCTCTTGTTCCACATTCTTCATCAACCCTTGGTTGTGATTGGGATCACTCCCCATTGGCATATGGCTGAACATTCCCACATCATTCATTGTAGTGTTAGTGTCAAAAAGTTGTGAAATTTCTTGTCCTTTATGAAACAATTGATTGATGAATGCTCCTCCACCACTCACCCCAGCCATGTTGGAAAGATCATGCCGTGGAGAGAAGTGGTCATAGGAGTTGTTGTGCTGAAGCATAGCACCAGAATATGGTGGCCTAGTAGTGGAAGAAACATGATCAGGACCAGTAGTAGTGCCAACAACAAAGCCTTTTTGCATCATTGGGGAGTTAATACTATTGCTTGCAGTGGCACCCATTTGTGCTGCTTTCTGTAACAGAGCTGTTGCGGACATTTGAGCCGAGGCCGCGATTAGTCCTCCGTTTTTGCTATCTTGCAAGTAATTGAAGCTTGATGAGGTGCTGGAACCTAGCTGGAGGCTGGAAGAAGAGGGAGACATGGTTTTTTGGGCCACCAAAAAGTGCACCTGCATTGTTGGAGAACATGCCCCCTCCCATGCTCATGGACTTGAAGGGTATTGGAACAAGTTCTTGGGCTAGTGATTTTAGAGGGTTCTTAGGGTCATAGTCCCCGAATTTGGATGCTGCGTTGGGACTAGTTGTTAGGGGCATGGTGGCCATGAGATCAGGTATTTGAGTTTGCAAGTTTGGTGGCATGCCACTTGTTAATCCCTGGTTGTTCACTCGGTTGTTTTCTTCGGTTAATGCGTCACAGAAAGCTCTGTGGGTGATGAAACTATCTCTCCTGCATCATGTAGAGAAATTAGTTCACATGTAAGAGGGAATTTTAATAGTTCTGAGTTCTCTGATCAAGGAAGGAGATATAAATTTAGAAAAAAATTAACTTAGACAGTGTTTTTAGTTGTTTTTTATCTTGTTTTTTTAATCAGAATTAGAATTTCAAACCTCTGATCTTTAATGTAATTTTTTAATATATAAACTACCGAGATGAATCTCTAATTTTAATCGGAGAACAATCGTTAACACTATTGTACTCTATGTTTCTCTTTTAGTGCAGACCTTTAATACACAGATTATCTACATGAAACTCTAATTTTGATTAAAAGCATGTAAGGAACTACATCTAAGTTTTATCCATAAATTTAAATAATAATGTCATGTATGAAAACTTCAATTCAATGGCGCCGTATACATTGAAAAGCTAAGAGTTGTACCTGGAAAATATGGTACCACAATCACATTTGTATTCCCTAGTGCCACAAGTTTTCTGGTGGGCCTTCCAATCAGATTGGACTGCGTATCTTTTGGAGCACTTGTCACATTTCCATTTCTTCTCACCATGTTTGCGGCTATAATGCTTTTTGATGCCAGTGAGGTCCCCTAGTGCACGAGCTGGGTTATGGTGCACACATGATGGCTCAGGGCACACATAGACCCTTTTCTTCACCTCAGTGCTTGTTCTTTGTCTCAGTTTCCACGGAAGATTGTGACCTCTGCGGTGCAACTGAAGATTTTGGTCCCTCTGGAATCCTTTGTTGCAGATCTCACACACGAATCTATTTGTTGCCATTAGTGTGGTTGGTGATAAGGCAATAACTTCAGCATTAGGATCTATTTCATAAAATGCATCCATTAGCTGGCAGAACTTAGGCAAATAACAATAAAACATGCTATTGCTAGCGCGCCTACTGATGATATATGAACACTCAGGTATATCAAACATTCCATTGATACCTATTATTTATTTTTTTCCTATCACATCATATTTTATTACCTGTCAGATGTGCACAAGTGACTAGTAAGTTGAGACTTTTAAAGATATGGCAGGGTCGTAATTCTTAACTATGCAAATAGAACAAAACACATGTGGATAGAAGAGTTACCCTTTGAGTGGTACTCTATTTTCTCAGAAAATTAGTCATGACTTTCAACTATGAGATACTTCTAGGTCCAAATCCCGAATCTTAAAAAAAAAAAAAAAGACTATCATTCTAGTACTTTTCTTTCTACTCTCCCCTCGTCTAGAAGTTAGATGTTTATGAATTATGAATAATTATTCTCCCTAGCCATCGTATAGAATAAGAGTATGCATAGAATTGGAATCAGGGAATTTACTGTCATTTCATGATGCCTTCCTTTTAACTAGTTTCATAGCCAGAAACAGAAGTAAAAGTTTAATAAATGCACACTTCTTAACAGTTAGTGTTATTTGTTATCACTATTTAACGCATCGTCTTTCTAGTTTCTACCAAACTATGATTCAATGTTTAAGCTAGCAAAGGACAGCCTCGAGGCTAGAATTTGACAGGTAAGGCAACTATATATAATTATCATTTCAAAGCAAAATTCAACTTCTCAAACATGAAATATTGATTTTGTTAGGCTGTAATTACGGATATAGAAACAAAAAAAATGAAATTGAGGTAGTTGAATATTTGCCTGGGGTTCCAGGAAGGTTTCGTTTCTTCTTGGTTTGTTGTTGATTAGTGGAGGCATTGCTATTGCAAGCACCGGATGGTCCTGAACTTGAGTCATGAAGTTGGCTTTGTAGATGTTGGTGCTGGCTTTCTTGATGAACTTCTTCCCCATTGTTTCCTGAGGAGAAACTTCCTTCATCACCTGAAATATTTGACATTTGAAGAGGAGAGACTGTAAAAGGTTAACACAAGCTTTTGTGTGTCTTCTCTGATCTTTGTATTTTTTTTGTTATTGGTGATGGACCTCACTAAAAGCTGGGACTTGTTTTTTTGGTATACTCTAAACAAGAATCCACTCCCCCCACCTAGAGGATGACAAAAGCTCAGGGAGTTTTTGGTTTCTGTTGAGGAATTAGAAAGCAATTGCTGCCATATACCAATATTGGAATGAAGCTGGTCTTCTTTGGCCTTATATAATTATATCTAATGCTCACATGAAGACAAGTAGTAAGTAAATGCCCCTAACTTCTTGGTATTATTGTAATATATCCTAAATAACAATTTTTTACTTTCTCTTGTTCATTTAATTCTGAGCTCACGTATATCCATTTATATGTAACATTTGAATATTTGTGTCATGCATTAACGTTAGAAACACATTTACTAACACAATAATTTATAGATATATTAATTTTTTTTATAAGTTAAAAAATATGGTTCAATGTTATATGAAAAGTGATTGGGATCACATGATTTCACTCTAGAATACATCTTTTGACACACTTTTTGAAATATTATTATTAACTAAAATTTATAAGAAATTATAAATTCGTTTATCTTACTTTTTATTCAAATAAGTCTTACATATAATTTTATAATTTTTAATAAATTTTATCCAAAAATAAAAATGTGTTGTTAGCTCTTCGTCTCTTAGTTTTTAACAAATTATGATTTTACTTTTGTACTAATTATTCTATACTACTGCTAGACAACACTCTACTTATTTTACAAGGTCACTTTCATGTTACATATTCATAATGGAGTTTACCTTGTTAATGTCTGTAACCGAAACAACTATAAGTACGTAGCTACTAGCTAGGCCGGTAAATTTCAGATTGTCTTGAGCTATATTATACTCTCTGCCCTCATTATTATATTAAAAAAGAGAGTTTAATTTATATTAATCATCAGTGTAAAATATATTTTTGCACAGATATCCAATAAGAATTTATCATGGGTAAGAAATATTTTCTTGGGTGTAATATATTTACTGATGATATGCACAATACTAGGTAGAGGTCCGACTTTGATTTCTTGCATTAACATAACAGGCATCTTTAAATTCTCCTTTTCCCTCTCTTAGGAGAAACATAAATTCTGCAGGTTCAAATCTTATCTGTGTTCTATCTTTATTTTTATTTTCATTTTTCATCCCCAAAGTTGCTAATTAAATTTGGTCACTAGCAGTGAACATCACCACATGTGGCTCCATATTATGTGTATTTGTGTTCAACTTTCAAGACTTCATGTCAGTGTTTTTAAGACTTGAATCTACTTCCACAGAACAAGAAAATT
Organism: Glycine latifolia; assembly: GCA_013407115.1. Lineage (NCBI taxonomy): Eukaryota > Viridiplantae > Streptophyta > Magnoliopsida > Fabales > Fabaceae > Glycine > Glycine latifolia. The sequence goes on from CM023943.1 coordinate 29,970,918, forward strand.
AGTATCGTTATTAGATGGAATCACTGCGTCTTATTTGAACCATATGATCGAAGGTATCTGCATATAAAAAATGGCAAAGTAGCTACCAATGACACAAAAGAGGGTTGCTGCCGAGTTAAACTAGACTTAAGCTTAAGAGCAATTAACGACATTAACTAAGAGTATCCTAAGGCCTCCTAAATATTCCATTGTTTACATATGACATGTACATGAAAAATAAAAAAAAGGCAAAATTTGTTTTACTGATCTTTTCAAGATTTTAGTTAAATTAAAATTTCAGTAGAAGATTGTTTCTTTCTAAATCTTAACCGGAACAAATGTTGTACCATGTGATGCGGTTGATGAGAAGATTAAGATATTGCGTGGAAAGGTTTCTCAAGTCATATATCCACAGGTAATTAATATTCAAGGTAATAAATAGTGGTATTTAACAATTGCTTGAAGCAGTCATAATGGCCATAGAAAAATTCAACAGTATCCTTTGTTTATATATGTTGAATTTTACAGCCCTCCCTCACTCTTAATGTAAAGGAAGAAGAAAAGGGACAAAAACTAGAATATCAAACATGAACTAAGCTTCAAATTTTTAGTCAATTATATTTTTAGTCCTTCACATTGCAAATGCTCTTCTCCTAATATAAAACGACGAAAAAGACACCGTAGAAATTATCGATGTAGAGATCGATATAATTCACGAAGCTTGCATATACTTACAACAAAGTAAGGACAAAAGCTTGGCAACATTTATATAAGGTATATCCCACCGATTTCTTTATTAAAATTATGGAAAGCCCAATTTACTTCTTACAGAATTTTGGTTTCTAATTCTTCATAATTATTAATTGATCTGGTCGCTAACTGACATAGACAAAGGAGCTATATAGATAAAACCAACATGGGAGACAACTGTGAATTATTCTTTCCTATGGGTATGTCTCATAGTTCTCTGACAGTTTGTTTATGTTTTATCCAAGGATAGGTAACGCATAAAATTAATATTGTTGATTTGGGCATGTATTCATGATTGGGTGAATAATTTAAATTTTTTTTTTTTTTTAAGTATTTAGTCGTTCGTCAAGCTGCGTAGAGTTCAGAGTAAAGAAATTGATGTCAATGATTATTCTATTTTAATATCTTATCATAAATATTTGACAATTGGTTTTAGTTATTTGACGAGCAGGTGAATATCGATCTTGTGCCACGATTACGCAGTTCTTGTATCGAAGATTTCTAGGCTAGAATAACATGACACAATAACGAATAATTCTCTCACAAAAAAAAAAAAACGAATAATTCTTGTGTGTATGTGATATTTATGAACATAATCAATTACAAACTCAAGATATACTATAATAATAATAGTCTATATTGAAGTTATTTTAATGTTATTTAAATTTTTTGATTTGTTATACCTACAAAAGTTGTGCTCAATACAGAAATATATGTGGGGTAGAGAAAATATATAGTGATGAAAATAATCTTGAAATCACTATATAAAAAAATATTAATGATATACTTTTTAATACATTCTTTTAAATGTTTTTTTAATTGATTAAAATTTATTAAAAATTATCAATTTTGCATTTTATTTAATGAATATCTCTTATACATTTTTATTATTTTTAATAAATTATAATTAATAATATCGTGGGTATTATGAGTATGTTAGAGAGTACACTAGTATTTCTACGTTATTACATGAGTTGCGAGCTAAAATATAAATTAGTGGTATAATTAAAGTCTATTTAACAATATCACATTTTATGTTATACAAGATAATAAATGAATATAAGAGCATCTCAATTCTCAATTGTTTTTTTGATTGACTCGTACCAATAAAAAATATTTTTTTACTCATAAGATTTAACGTGGCTCAGGGTAAACATTTATTCTGATAATTTTGGTATTAAGATAATTTTTTGTGTAATGTTCTTAATCAATGTAACATTATAGGACCCACAAATTTAAGATAAATAATTCATTTAAACAATCATACATTATAAATATTCTAAAGTAATTTAACTAACAAAATTGAATTCAATGAATAACCCCACAATGAAACAAGAATTATTTTCCAGGTTTTTGTTGGTGTGTATGAAAAAACAGAGAGAATATTATCGCCTTAATTAATATTTGGATGGATTAATTATTAGCTATTGGTTAAGAGATAGGTTCATAAATAAATAAATGTGCATAGGTGTGGCACTCATACTTTAAGATTAAAAAATAAATAAAAATAGTTCCCTTAAGGGAGTCAAGTCTTTTCTCATACTTATATTTCATACTATGTTGAATTTGAGCTGAATTAGAAAACTTGCTTACAGGGTAGTTTTTACTTTTATTTTTCATGCATATTACAAAAGAACCGAATACTTTTATCACTTGTATAAAGTTAGTACTTATGTCAGTGCTTTGAGGAGATCATCTTCTTATGTAGTGAGGTTCAATTTCTCTAGTCACTAAACACCTCTAGCAGGATAGAGAAAGACTTAAGGGTGTGTTTGATTTGAGCTGAATTAGGAGACTTGCTTACAGTGTTGTTCTTATTTTTATTTTTCATGGATGTTAAAAAAAACAAACTCTTATCATTTGTATCAAATTGAGTACTTGTGTCTTGCTTTGAGGAGATAATCTTCCTATGTAGTAGGGTTCAGTTTCCTTCGGTCATTAAGCACGTCCAGTAGGAGAGAGAAAGACTTAATGGAGGGACCCACACATCCCTTTGAGTAATTTTTTCTTTTAGTGGAGGTGTCTAGTTAATGAAGAGGATTTATTTCGATGCAATGGTGATGAATGCAGAAAAAAATATGATAAACATGTAAAGATTTGGGTCTACAACTTTTTTGTATCTTTCTCTATTCAACTGAAAAATTCGAATGATTGGAGTGGCCCAAACCCAGCTTATATAGTACCTTACTGCCCTAATTGAGATTTAGTTATTTACCTCAAATTAGGACTATGAATAGAAACTAAGCTTCTGGATTTAAGCCACGTACAAAATCATTGTGCATCTCTCATTGGTTGAGTCGCGGATCCTTTCGAGTCGGGTTATTCACCTCCATGAGTCAACTTCCAACATTTGGGTTTAGATCCGGATTTTAAGTCCAAAGTCCAAACCATATAGATTAGTTAGTATTTTAGCTCTTGCAGTTTAATTAAATATAGTGTGTAAATTTTATGATTATAATTATGTATTAAAAAAGTAACAAATTATTTATATCATATAATTAAAGTAAATATATATTAAATGACCTCAATAAAATTTAATAATTTTTTATGAAAGAACATTAAATATATCTAAAATAAAGGAAAAAATAATTTGTTATCCTTATGTTAGGAGAAAGATAATAATAAATCATTATCCCAACAAAATTGGGATAATTTATTCCGATAAAATTAGAGATGAACATGATAGTTTAAATCAAGTACAAAATAAAATAATTTAAATTAGGAAAGAAATAAAATAATTTAATCAATACGCAAATTAAATATATAAAAACAATTTAGTCCCAATAAATTAAAGAAAAACTCCATGAAAATAGAAATGAGTGGAAAATTTAGTTTAAATCAGGAAAGAGATAAGGAATTAGGAAATAGATATTCTTTTGAGTGAATAGAAGTCAAAAAAGAAGAGAATTTTTTTAGAACAAATAATATTTACGTAGGGAAACAGTGTAATTCATTTTGTTTGAGAGAGAACTTAAACGAAATCTGATGTAAAAGAGAGTGAAGCTTCAACAAATTAAATAGTTATTCCAAGAGAAAATATATAAAAAAATATAACCACCCAACTCTAAATATTTAAATATTATAATTAAAATATCATTTCTACAAAAAAAATGAAATGATTTTTTTCCAAATTTTCTATATTTTCATTTTCTACATATTAAAAGGTTTTTATAAGTCTACTAATCAGCTTCAATAATTACTATGTAGTTTCTTAAACCGAAATTCCACTTACTTTCGTATGCAGTTTAAATTTCAAAGAACACTCATAAGATATTTAATTACAATTTGCATTAAAAATAGAATTTCATTATCATGCCTCGACAGTGTAATTATTATAAAAAGCTTTTATAGATACCCAAAGGTCTTTATACAGTGAGTGCATTTAAATTAAATTTATCAGAAACGATAATCTACTATAGAATGACACTATAAAAGGGCTTCATGCATTGAGTGCATTAACATTAAATTCTTTAAAACACAAATTAGATACCAAAGTCTTGCATAAAGATTTGAGACAACGTGGTTCTTTGGTCAACATTATTATCATCTTTCAGGAGTGCGGCGTGCACAATGTTTGGACTTAACGAGTTTAACTTAAAAACATAGATTCAATAGACTATGCGAAATCTTAGCCTCTGACCATGTCGATGTTCAGGCACATCAGATTCCTAGTCAATAATGTCCAGCTAGCAGCCAGTTTGGGCTTAAAATTATTATTTTTAAACTAAACAAAGTAGGTTTAAAACGCAATGTGGACACTAATAAAGACTATGAGAAACCTGTGAAAAGGCATGTTGCTTGGTATTAAAGTTTCACATTGTACCAACCAGTTTGTAGTTAGGGGCTTCCATAATTTGCATCAGGTCAAACATGTTGCTACTACTGTAAAAAAAACGTGCTTAGGGAGATGGTGCAATGGAATTGTGTACTAGTCGAGGCATGATTATATTCCGATCAGTCTGATATAAAGCAGAAATCAAATTACCACTTAAGTTTCTGTTAAAGAGAGCGACTTTGATCTCTGGGCTTTGGCATCAGTGGTCCATCTTTAAGTCATTAATCATATTTTAAATTATGATTTTATTCTATTATTCTATCAGTCACATGTTTGGAAAAAAAAAATGAGTAAGTGAATATGGACTGACGACTTTGATCTTCTTCATGTATATTTATGATAAATTTGAAACAATAAAATTATAAGCAGTTTAGGCTCAACACCAGAAATTTTTATGAACTTGATACCCCTCCAGAAGAAGCTACCCCAAACTTTTTCACAAATTATAGTGAGCCCTCATTCAGATTGATGCTACAACTATATGCCTGGATAATATTCTCTTCCTCTGCTCTTGTATCAGCCATAGAATCTTCAATGCCATTATCACTAGTGGCACTAATAATTGTCCCACTACTTACACGTACACATTTGGACTTTGGATTATTGTCTGAACATTCTGTGTTCTTTCTTTTCCTCTTTGAGTTGATAAACCTGTACTCAAGAGCTTCCAATGCTTTTGTGGTCAATGGCCGGTTCCTTGTGCTCTGGCGACGGTTGACAAGGCTAGACTGCTGCTCCTTATTACCATCAGGAAACTCCTGTGTGGCATTGAACTGGGTTATCTCAGATGGAGAAGATGATGTATTGGCACATTGATTGTCATTTTGAAGTCTGACCTTAGAGGATGGTATTTCCATTTCAAGTCCTAACTCAGGTGAAACTTGAGGAAAATTCAAGTCAATCAACATCCTGGTTTCAGAATTTCCTGCAGAAACTTCTCCAACCAGGTGGTTCTCAATAGCACGGATTTCATTGCTCATGTTTGGACTGCCTTTAGCCAGATAACTTGGGAAAGGCAAATTTTCTAAACCCATAGACAAAACCATGCCATCAGATGCTTCATGCAGATTTGATGGTGAGATTGGCTCATTTAAATCGAACTTTCTATCCAAAGAAGTACTTTCAGTGCAGTGGCTAAATTCTCCATGGTTACAAGCACTTAACTTCTGCATTGATGTGATGCAGGGAATTGTGCAATCAGATGTCATCTTTTGAATAAAGGGATGCCCATTGATCTCCCTTGAATGCTCTTCATTATGCAGATCAGAATGACATCTATGATATTTTACTTCATTGGTGGTGTTGAGGGCTTCAGGAACATGAGTACAATCTGAAGAGTCTATGCTCAACCCCTTATCAGAGAATTCTTCAATAGGGTTTGAGGAATTACCTTGTTCAACCTGGTCTTGAATAGGATATGAAGAATTAGCTTGTTCAAGTTGATCTTTGTTAGGGCTTGAAGCATTAGCTTGTCCTACCCGATCTTCAATAGGGCTTGAAGCATTATCTTGTTCAACCCGATCTTCAATAGGGCTTGAAGCATTATCTTGTTCAACCCGATCTTCAATAGGGCTTGAAGCATTATCTTGTTCAGCCTGATCTTCTGATTCTTCAGATGTATCTTGCTCAGATTCACTAGAGCAGCTTGAGATGGTAGATACACTCATAGTTTGAAAAGGTAAGCTTCTCATCTGTGTCACTTTGCGTTGATTCGTATCATGAACCATACTGGTATCTACAATTGTAAATTTTGTGAGATCTTGATAGCTCTTTGAACTTTGAGATTGAAGGTAATGAACTTGTTCCCTATTTGGCACACCCTCTAGGTCTCCTTTGTCTTCTGTTTTTCCCCTATCTACACTGCCCTCAGTTGCTTGACTTTCAGTCTCAAGAAGCCCAGGGTCAGATGCTACTTTATTCAAAACATCACTTATAGAATCAAAGTAGTGGTCACCTTTTACCAGTTTCCTTCTTGAAAATTTCTTAACACCAGGTACAAGAAAAACCAAAGATTGTTTTGATCCAGAAACAACTTGATCTATAGGCTGTTCAGAATGCCAGCCTTTTGCTAACAGACGAGGCCAAACAGCTTCCCAAAAGAGATCACTGGATCGAGCTTTACTCAACCTAAAATCTCCTGTGAGAAACTTGATTACATCTGCAGGTGTAAGAGAGGAGCAAGCTTTGCCAATTGGTATTTCAGGGCGAACAGAGAATGTGTGATTGGTCTTTGTTGGTTCAACAGCAGTGCCGGTGAGATCTTGCTTCCCTTTTCCAATACCTACTGCAGCTATAAGCAAGTCAATGCCAACTGCATCCTTTAAAGCAAATACATATTCTTCAAAAGGCATCTTTCCCTCCACAAATTTCCTTGAAATCTGCAGTAATATTTACATGAATTCAGGAGACATTTTTTTCCTGGTTGGAAAATACATGGGTTATAGAAATGCAGCCAGTATAACAGCATACTATACAAAAGCGATGTGAACTATGGATACAGCTAGAAGGAAGTGTCTATAATTATTTGAGAAAATTAAAAAAATATATATATGAATATTTAAGACTCTAAAATGTAGGCAATGTCGATTATGTAATTACTAGGACCAAATAAATTATCAAGGCATGTAACTTAAGAGAATGTATAGGAAGAAACTCATTGTAACTTATAATTCACTTTAGTGAATATTCTCTCCTGATTGAGAAGATAATAGACTTATCTTTATAACAATCAAATTTGTCAAATAAATTTAAAACTGTTATTTAGTCTCTTCCAAGAATGGGAAAGGCCTGAATTACGAGGCAATTATCCACACCATCTTACCTAATTTAGCATCATGATACCCATTCATGTTTTTCCCTAATTTCATGTTCCATAGATTATTATATGTCTATTCATGTACAGCTCTCATGACCAATGTAAAAGTCAACAATTTCTGAAATTTCTATTGTATAGCATCGCTGATTTGGCAATAAGTATCATAATAATCAACATATAAGCAGAAATACTTCATGAATGGATGATACTTATTTTGGATGACACTTATTTTAAATCAATTTCATTAGTTTCAAGTTCACTTACTAGATTCTCAGGAAACTTTATACCAAATTATTTCACAAGCTAGCCAGAATGTCCAAAACAATTTTCCAGAAGCTAGCAGAAAAATTCTTAAGAGATAATAACATATGACTCAATAATCAGGATAAAACAGTGTGCACATGTGTGTATGGCTTGAATCTAAAACCAAGGATATATCACAAACAGAAGTTTGTGAAATTATCCTTTTCATTTTTTTTCTTAGAATGACAAAAAGCTCTCAAGCTTGCTGATGGTTGGTATTTAATCTCCAACATAAGCCATCATCTGACTAAACACCTTTTAAACAGATATATACAAGTCAGCAACACTGACAAAAGAATTTATTTTAATCACTGGTTATTATTGTTATAATGTGAACACTGCTTGCAATGTCAATGTCAATGCCAATAAGAACACCAGGATCATATTTACGGGGTAATTCCCTTTCCTCCAGATTATGTGTGACAGTGATTGGCATACAATGAAATATGTCAGAGAGATACCTCAACCAATGTAGTTTGACACTCCCCTGGCACACGGGAAAATAATCTTGACAGCAATTCTTGCTGCCTCCATCCTGTGAATATTTTTTGGCCATATATACACCGCTTAGTTCTCAACTTTCGGCACTCTGACCATCGGCAATATTCTTTAGACTTGAAAAACTTTCCATAATAGAAAAACAATATGTCTCCCATAGTTCTACCCCCAACAAAGCTCTTCAAAAATTTAAGGTTCTTCCCAAATACATAGAGGCCAAGAAGAAAACTGTTGTATTCAATATCTGTCCAAGATTGATCATCCAACAATCCAGGGAGAAGATACTTCCCTCTTGGCTGATTCTTCTCATTACTTTTAGAAGATAATTCAAAATTTGAGAACCCTCCTACATGTGAAACAGTCTGAAGTGTCACTTCATCCGCTGGATGTTCATTCTCAGAAATAATTGGCCATGCTTCACTTGTGAAAGATTCTGAAGTCCCACAACCACAACTACCTTCAAATTTGCAATGTGCCCACTTAAGAGGAATGGGCAATCCTAGTGACATAGACTCTTTCTCGATAACAGTGATTTCTGAATCTCTTGTCTTGTTTACAAGCTGAGAAAGATAAGGTGCTGTAACTAATGAAGGAATTTCTGCCTGGTACTCCTCTCCAACACGAGGCAGCACTTCTGGATCTCCAAATATATCTTCAAATTCTTCAGCAGATTTCATTTCATTGTTTTCTTTTTTGTCATCAATGCAACGACAATCCATCTGCAAATATCGGATTGTAAGTTGAATAAAGAATAACATAATATAATTTCTCTCGATTGCAAAGACTATAAATTCTTGCCCCTCATTGCAATTGCTCCTCGTGGTGGTCAATGAAATAAGGAGAACAATCTCATCAATAAATCATTAAACCAAAGAAGTCAAATCATTCACACATTAACTGAGGCAATACCATATGTTAAAATTTCGTACCTTTAAACACAAAATTATAAATCCCATTAGAAAAAAAAACAAGAATTGCAACAATTTTTTAATGATATCAGAATTTTCATACATTACTGCAGAATATATAATTCAGTCAAATTTTGTATAATTAACTTAACTATTGCGTTGCTCGAATGAAACAACAATCGGGAAAAGAAAAGAAAAAGTGATACGAAAATCAGTTCACAGAAAACCACTCAAATACTCTGAAAATCTAATCACGCATATGTCCACATCCAATTCCAATCCCAGATCAACGCTCCACGTTATAAGACCTGATTGATTACTGATTAAACACTGGAGAAATAAAGAGTTAAGATTTTACAAAAATCGAATAAAACCAAATACGAAGTAAGTAAGTTTGCCGTTTTCTTTTTTTCTTCTTTTATGGGAAAAAGGAAAAAAACTACCTTGATAATTATATGAAGCAAACAATCAGCAAGCAAGTATAAATGTTTGAAGCAATCACAATGGGGTTGTTACGATAATTCAACGGTAGAGCCATGAAATATTAAAAGAGAAATAAATAACCGCATAGAATATATATAAGAAAAATCAGAAACATGCAAAGTAATAATGATTAGAAACAAGCTCGGTAACGTAACCTTGGGGGGGAAGAGGTTCGAAAGCACGTGCGAAAATCGACCTGGGGAAATGGGTCTTGGAATAATCCTCGATTTTCAACGTGTTTGTTGTTGTTTCCTTGGTGCGCTGGTAATAAGAACTGAAAAATAATAATAATAATAATAGTAAGAGAGTAAAAGAAACATTAGGAAGAGAAGAGAATTATAAGCAGTAGTAAAGAGAGGAGAGAAGAGAGAATCGTAGAATCATATCATATCATCATCACTCACATAGCTCTCCTCCTTTCATGACAGCAAACTTGCCTCCCGTAACTAGAGAGAGAGAGAGAGAGAGAGAGAGAGGACCAAGAAAACGAGTAATCGAAAAAATAAACAATGGAAATTCTCCGAGGTTAAAACATGAAACGAAACCAAGAAAAGTTTTTTAATTTATAGTCGTTATTCCCACTATTATCAGATCCTATCCTGTTTATCTCAAAAAACAAAAACAAAAACAAAAAAAATCAGATCCTATCCTGCCATAATATTAACTTATGATTCAAGAATTATTATTATTATTATTATTTTGAACAATAATAATTATAATTATTATTTTATCTTAGCGAGTGCCTTTGAAATTTTTGAGTCCCGTTTATATGAAAGAAAATGATTAATTTTAAATACACTTTTACATTTAATTATAGGTTGATATGTATTGAGTAAAAAAAATATAGATAGATGTGTATAGTAAAATTAATTTAATTTAAGGTAGAAATTTTTTTTACACTGTATCTAATCATAGATGATTAACATATATGATTTTATTAAAAAACATACATAATAAAACTATTAATTATTAATTTTTATGATAATTATTTTAAATATTATATTAACCGTATTTTTTTAATTGGTTGACCATTGACAATAAAAAATATTATAAATACATAATAGTTAAACTCTTAATAACAACTCCAGCTCTAGACACTGTCATTTTTTTTATATAAAATATGTATATTATTCAAAAAAATAATCCTGTTAAACTTGATGTTATAGGTGACAAAACAATTATATTGATTTAATTGATTTATGTATTTGATGGTACATATACTGTTACCTTATCATAATTTGTTATATATGATAAATTTGTTAATTTTAATAATAATTAATTTAAAATTATACTTAATTATTATGATTTATAATTTTCTAACTGGTCAAAAAAAATAATACTATATTAAGAGTAGATAAAAATTAAACTATTGTATTCTTTAGTTAAACTAAATTTATTCCATTTTTATTATACACCTGCGATTATCTTTCATGTGGAGTCAAGTGTACACTTTACATTTATACTATAAATCATTATAGTTAATAAAAAAACTATACATCATCAATTAAAAAAAATAAGAAAAAACAAACAAAGTTATATTCCTCAGTTATTCTCTCCTAAAAAACTATTCCTTAGTGAATTTTTTATTTGTGGAAAAAAAACAATATATATAAATATATATATATATATATATATATTTTTTTTTTTTTTTTTAGGGGAAGCAATCAATCTTATTCATTGGATTTGCATGAAAAATTGTATCACAATACAGCAACTTCATTAGATGTATTTTTTAGTTGACAAAAAATAATACTTGAAAAAATTTCTCAATCATGAGCATTTAAGTAGTGATTTTTTTTTTTGTATCTTAAAAAAAATATTACAATAGAAAATACTATTATAATGGATTTAAAAAAAATGATGTCATTGTAATAATTTAAATTTATTTAATGTCTTTCAACGCATCACGATAGCAGATTGATTAATAAAAATCTTAAGACAATTTGTTTTGGATAGAAATTACAAATACCAAAAAGAATATCTTTTAGTTTTTTTATAGTTTATACTAATTTTTAAGGTTTTATATTCACCAAAAAAAATTTAAGGTTTTATCATTAAGTCTGATATTCAGATCCTGTGTATACGTCTTCCGATGCCATGGTTATGGGCTATTGTGCTCAATTCAGCAATTGGTGCACATATGAGATGACAAATGATATGCACTATACATATGAATTTTGTCAATGAATTATCATTCTTAATTAAATACATTAATATGCACTATTTTTAAATTAACTAAATTAAAATACATATCAATATATTTTTAAAATTATTTTTATTTTATTTTATGTTAATAATTAAATTTACTTATTTTTTACTCTTTCATATAGTATAATAAATTTAATGTAAACAATCTATGTGAAACATATAACAACTTTAATATATTCACTACAAATAACCAAAATTGTTAAAAATAGATAAATAATCAAAATAAACTTTATAAAAGATAAAGAATCCAACTGAAAAAAAAAAATCAAGATGAATGACTAAATAAGTAATTGTCCTAAGATTTTTTGGGGTGTGTTCAATTAGGATTTTAAAAGACATTTTTTTAAAATAAAAGTCTTAAAGTATTCAATCAATTTTTTTAAATAACAAAAATAAGTTTCGTGATATTCTAAAGTACAACATATTACACTAGAAAGAGAATTAAACAGTGTATTAGTTAAAATATAAAAACATTTTGAAATGGAAGATATTATAATAAATAAGTTTATGAAACTTTCGTTCAACGACTAAAGGTGGACTATCTTCCAATGAGGTTTAAAACTTGTCTTCCACTAAAAACCTTGTGTGCATAGTGTGTCAATAATGGACAATGAAATACTTTAATAAGCTAATGAAGAGTAGTAAAAAATCTCATTTTATATTGGTTCATTCAACTTAAGCTATATCTAGTTCTCATTTATCAACTTGTAAAGGGTTCCACTAATCAAACTTGATTACAACAAGTATTTTTTTTTCTTGTCATTTTTTTGACTTACAAGTATTCTCAAGGCAAATCCTAACATAACCCTTAGATTCCCCTTGAATTTAAGAACACTCAAGTATTATTTTGTCACTAAATCACTTTTGCCTTTCACAAATAAAAGTTTGATGTAAAATTAGAGATTCTTTACAACACTTGAAGAGTGTATCTACAATAAGGTTTTTATCTCTCACTAATACTTTGTATATTACAAATGATGGACTCTCTTAAGCTCAGTGTGTTTATTAACAAAATATTTTTCTTTTCTTTCGTTTCTTGATTCATGGCCCTTATCTTTCTATGTACATTCGTCAATGTTCTTCAATCTTTGATGTTGTATTTATAGGTAGAGAGATGTTCCTTATTGTGGAGAGTGTCTTAGGATTTAAATGTTCCTTTTAAACAAAATCATATAAACAGTAATAAATTGATAATTCAAATAGAGTGTTTATTCCAATCGTTGTTTGGATGGACTCGACGAGTACTTCCTACGGACGATGTATACACTAATAGATAAGTCTCACTTGGTGTTGCTTCTAATCATCAAATTTGTTGACTTACATGCAACAAGATAGTTAACACAAAAGTATCATCAAAATCGTAAAAGATGTATGGGTCAATCAGTGTTTAATAGTATTCAATCAAGAATATTATGTTTTCTTTTATAAATTCAATAAAGTTTGTTGTTATTCAATTAAACTTTTTTACAACTTTAAAAAAGTTTTATGGTATTCAAAAGTATACATATTTTGATAGATTCTTTTTTAGAATGAATTTTAATGAATTTCATGAGACTTTTTATTAAAAAATACACATCAAACAATCTCACTCAAACCCTTGATATTTTATGAGATTTTTTTTCTTTCTTTCCCCATCATACATAATCCATTTTCTATTTGTTAAAAGCATTAGACATTCATAATTTTTTTTTACTCTTTTGACCCATAGATAACATGTTCTGAAACGTGTGATATAAAAGATCTTTACAATTCTTTGAATTTGATACATATTGATTACATGTTTATTTTTAATTAGCATGAAAAGTTGACTTATGTATAAAATAGATAAATATATAAATGGTTTATTTTTTGGTACATGAGTTTTTTCTACATTCATAAATGGGGTGTTGGACATGATTTTTGTTTAGCGGAATTGTTATTGTAGAAATGACTAATTATCTATGCTAATGGCACACATTACTATATATATGTTTTATATAATTAATATAATTGATAATTAAAGGGGAATGAACCTATTGTACTTATAAATATCTTAGAAAAAATTGATTTGTTATAAAACAAATTTAAGATTCTTTGTAAAGAATGATTTTATTTAATGTGTTAGGTGAAAAAAAATAATGAATCTTTATCAATAATTTTGAATTTTCTTAAAAATTTACATAGTCCTTTAAAATCTTAAAAATTCATAATATTCTCTCAAATCTTACAAATTTATATTTTATAAATATATTAAAATTCAAATTACAAAATTCTAAAGTAAAAGTAATTTGGTGGAACACTTTACTTTTTAATTAAGTTAATTTGTGCTTTTAATTAATGTACATTTCCTCTTATTTTTATTAACAATTACATGTATTTTATCATTTTCAATGAGTAAATACAGTTAAAAACTCTTTTTGTACAACTAAAGGAGCACGCTCAGTAAACCTTGAAACCTCAGCAGAGGAGAGAGGGTGAAAAAAAAGTAGAACCTCATTGCGGTGAACATCGACACATGGCGGCGAATAGACAGGTTGAATATTCCTATTGAATTGAATATCGAATGAATTCAAACCTCTGTAAATAACCTAATTTCTACCTCTAGTTCTATAATAAATTGTTAAATTAAAAAAATTAACATAATTTTGCCGATTCTATAGAATTCTAAGTCTTGCTGTATACTATCTAAAAGATTTGGTTGGAATAAATTAAGTTTTATAATATTTGCACTCCCTTGCTATGTTAAAAAAAAAATGCACTAATTCATTCGATTTAGCCTTTCTTATATAATCTTTGCCTTCGAATGAGGTACAAGAAAATGCAGCAGGAATAACAAAAGTCAATTGTTTACTTCAAGGACCATTAAATTTACAATATTTGCACCATACTCGAGATAAATTTAGTGCAAACATATCCGAAAAGATATTTCACAAAATTGGCCATGACATAATCAAGACCGATCATATATGGTCCAACCGTAACACAATAAATCGTGGTTTATCAACTTGCTATTCTTTGAATCCTACAAAAAATTGGATTCTCTATCAATTCTTTAGCAGAAGGCCGCTTCACCGGATCAGGGTCCATCATTACCTGAATCACAAAAACAACAAAATCATACAAATCAACAAGATGCATGTTAAAATTGGATCAGGAAAAATTTGAAAATGTAAAAATTTAAACAATGTTATTAGATCAAGAAACTTGGAACAAAATAAACATCAAAAGAACTAACAATACAAGGATATTGGATACTTTCTAACGGTGGTTTTGCAAGTATCTTCTGACACTCATCAAATGAATCCCACTTCAACCAATCATATTATATAATTTTCACGAAAACTTATCGTGCAAATCAACAATTTTCCAAATTTAAATGACGTAATGGTTGAATGACTCAACAATAAATACCAAAGCTTTAGTAGAACATACTTACCAGTAACTTTCACTAGATCATAGAAGTGGTAGAAGTAAAACAATCGTATCAGTTCTTTTTTTTAAATAAAAAAAAAAACATGTACAAGTGACTAGCAATGCACCTTATATATTTTAATAACAATCCATATAAAACATAGACCAATGGAATTATAATTCCTTCATATGTGAGTGTCTAGTTTCTTGACCAAAGTATCCCGCAAGACATACACTAGACTTCCCATCACTCTTGCAAAACATCCACCATGTTGAAAGATAACAAAAACATTGGGAAGAGAGAATATAGTACCTTGAGCAAGTTTTGAAGTTGCAACGAATGACCAGGCAGAAGGGGAAACTTGCCCTCTTTAAGACTAAAAAATTGACATCCTGATTCTGGCAAAGGCAACCTACGAATTAGTTCATAAATAGAAGCTCCCAAGGAGAAGATATCAACCTTGTCAAGGTGATCATAATTCTCATTAAGGATTTCCTGGGGCATATAACGTGCGTCACCCTCCTCAATTGGCAGGCTACTATCAAGAAGAGTTGCACATCCAAAATCACCAAGCTTATAAACACCATTTTTCACATAAATATTATCAGGTTTGACATCTAGATGAGCTATTCCCTTCTCGTGTATAAATTGCAGTGCATTGGCAACCTGATCATGAAAAAATCACAACATAAGCACAATTGATTCGTAAAAACTTGTGTAGGAGTAGGACTCTACAAGAATAAACATAAGAGAAACAGACTTGAAATAAGGCATCTAACACTTGTCCTTCTGTAAATAAAGCGGAGTATTTTCTTATAGATAAGCTGTGATCACATAGCTCCATCTGAATGTACAGTTGTTCATTTTCAAACCATGAAGAATAGTAGCCCACAATATTCTCATGCAAACCTGAAGTGGCGAAAAGGTTAATGAAATTAAGGAACGAAAATTCAATATGAAATCCATTATACAGATTGCAGAATAACACAAATGGTGAAAATGTAAATAAAAACCTAGGGCAGCCAAAGCTTGAACTTCCATCAAAGCTTTTGTCCTGCAATGTCAAAAGATTAGAGTTAGTGACTACAACTATGAGAAAAAAACCCACAAGTTTAAAAGATGGTACCTTTCTGTTTCCAGGCGTAACGGTCTGGTGCTGTGTTTCACAGCATACAAGCAACCATCTATTCGTTTTAATACCTTGAAAACACTACTAAAGTTCCCTCTGCCAATTTGCTGACAAGGAAAAGAGAAGGTATACATCAAATATCGAACCAGAGGTTAAATTGCTACAAGGTAATATCAATTCAAACAATCTACGGAAGTTACAATCTCCTTTTGAACATAATACCTCAATTTCATGAAAGTCAGCACGGTAGCGTGAAAGTCCATCACCACCAGTAAATGCAGGGAAGAGACCTGAAATCATACCAGTAGTTAGAAAATTCCAAAAAGTGTGAGGAAAAACCCAACAGCTATTGAAAAGGACTAGAAAAGGAACTGACTGAATAATACCTGCACATTTCAATCTTTGATTTCCAAAAGGATCTAAATCCTTGTCTGATCCATCTTTTAAATAGGGGTTCCTAAAGCAAGGAGGAGGCATAACCCTGCAACGCAATGCAACTGCAGAATGTGACACATAATTTTGAGCCTTTGGTTTCCCAGGTGCTATTGTTTTCTCATGAGCCAGTTCTTCGGTACCAGAGTCCTTTCCAAGTTCCACAACTGGTTGATGGTCACTAGAGAAGGTAGGACTGAGAGGGTGTACTGACATAGCATCTAAGACAAGTATACATATTGATTAGAGACAATGAAAAAGCTAAAAAGAAAAAAGTATATTGCACAAATTTTTTCATGCAATATGAAACCAATGCAGCACACTTGGCATGTGAATTATACATGTTAAGACTATTAAATCTCAATGATCACACTAATTCACACTCGTGAAGTAACACAGCGAGTCAAGTTCAGTAAACAGCACAATCATTCTCATAATTATCGAAGTAATAGATTTTTCGTAATCAATATGAGCACCATCAAGGACATGAATCAACAGGCACAGACTGTTCCTGATTAATCAGTGATCTCAAGTTCAAGTAACATTTTCTCTAGTGAAAGATACTTATGATATCGTGCCAAAATATAAGAAAAACACAGCACAATAAGATGTAACCAATCTTACCAAGTCGGCATCTCTTGCTTTTGGTAGTGTTGAGCTTCTCCGGCGATTTGGGACAAGGCGTATCTTCCTGCGAAACAAAACCCTAAAAAGCTATAATTTCTTTTCGAAAAAATTCGCGGCATAATGAATTTGAAATATGTTACCCTATCGCAATCAAAGCCGTTGAAAACGTTCTGGTTATCCGGAGTTATGTAATCCGGAGTGCTGCCAAGAGCAACAAAAAAATAATAATAAAGCGTGAGAGAAAAATAACAGCGTCATCACAAATTTTGAAAAGGATAATAGGATGAGTAGTACCAAAAGAAATCCTGGCTGAGAATACAGTCTCTGTCGTCGGAGGCGGCGGCAGCGTTGTCGGTGAGCGCCACGCGAGAGGAAGACGCGTTGGGAGGTTCTGCATCGAGAAGGTTCTGGAAGCAAGAAACTGCAGAAGAAGTAGTAGCAGTAGGAGAAGATGGTTGTTGGAGTGGAATGAGGGACACTTGACCTAGCTGAAGCTGCAAGTGTCTAGTGGTGATGGTAATGGAACTCAACGCGCCCTTCATCTTTCTACTCTTCTTTCCAATCCTTTGCCTTTGGCTTTTCCCCTTCATCTTCACCATCAACAGCGACGAATCACAGTGTTGAGCTTGCTTCAATATATATTACAGTAAACTAAAAACAATCTGTTTTATAGGGAATAAAATAATAATAATAATAATTTATAATTTATAAATAAGCGAATGGGAGTACGGAGGGGCAGAATAATTCAAAATCGCGCGGGTTCTTTTCAATTTCAATGGGTTTAGGTGTGGAGAAGTTTATGGTGGGGATTTTTATTAAATCGATCCTGGATGTTGATATTGGACGATGGATTTGATGAACGGACAGATTTGGATTTGGATTATGGAGCAGGTTTAGAGGGCGAGTCTTTTGTTGGCGACTGGCGTGCTGCGTAAGCTGGTTCCGGTTTTTGTTAATATTTTAATATGATAAAATATTGATTGAAATTGAAGTGGGATTAGTGCGATGGTGCGCGGTGCGCAGTGCGCATATGAACCGTCGTGTGCATCCATTCAGAAAGTACGCACCTTTTCGGACCGGGAAAGGATTTAGATGTACGTTGATGAGAATGAAAAAAAAAAAAAGTAAAATAGGGAGGAAAAAATATGATTTGTGTAATAAAAATCATATATTGTTTTAATAAATAAAAATAAGAAGAAAAAATATAGAAATGTTTTCTTGTTTGTTTGAACAGTATTTTATATTAATTAAAATTTAATTCCTTTACTCTATTATTTTTCTTACTATAAATTATTTTTAATTTTTGTTATGAATTTTTGTTTAATTCTTTAAGAAATTTAAGAAAATGGAAAATATAAACACGAATTATTTCTCAATTCATGTTAGTTTAGGATTTTTATAAAAAAGATGTCCATCTTTCTTACTTATTTTTTTATCAACAAAAATTTAATAATTTAGTTTGCACTAGTACAAAAAAGTTTATACTTATCATTTTTAGACATGTTAATACAACTAAATAGGCAAGGCTATGTGGTTCCTGTCTCTCACAAAAATATCCAATAATTACTCATTTATTAAAACTAGGAATAAAAATCAATATTTATATACATTTTTTTCCAAGGATAAATGCAGGTACAAGTATTATAATACTCACCTCACACATATATATCATATATATCAAATATTGATGCATTAAATTATGTTAATTAAAGTAAATAATCTACATTATACATATATTTTTCTATAAAGAAAATTATATTTTTCTAATTTTATGAGTAAAAATAACAATTTAACATAGAATAGTAAATTATAATTCAACATATCTTATATTAAAATTATTTATATTTATTTAAGAATATTAAACTATCATTTATTTTTATATATAAAATTATGAATTGTTGATAAGTTATTTTAAGATTGACTTAAAATTTGAATGATATTTTGAGTTGTTTGTTGCTTCAATTAACAGTGCATATTTTTACCTATTTAATGACTTATCTTTTGTGATGTTGAATAATTATATTTATAATATTTATTTATGAATTAAAATTTGACAAATCAATGTTATATATGTTTGTTTTTAATACTACCATCAATCTTATATATATAAAATGTTTTTTGTCCTAATTATAAGAAATATAAGATTACTGTTATTTTTTTATTCCTAATTAATTATGAGTTTTTATTAATGATATGCACTCATTTCACTATAAAAATGAGTGCACTTATATACTTTTTCCCTCCCTAATTATAGGACTCTATCAACTAATTTATGTCCCTTAAGAAAAATAGTTAATTTAATCAATCACGTTAAATATGTCCATTATATGTATTATCATTTTCAAATTACCATTTTCTTATCTCTATCCACTTAATTATTTTTCATTAATATTTGCAGAAATAATAGTTAAATAAGGGTACATAGAAAAAAATAATTAATGAATCTATAAATTAGAAAAAAAATCTTATAAAAAGAAACAAACAACATTTTGAAAGGATTTTATAATTAGGGACTAAGGGGGTAACTATCAACAAAATAATGCATATTCATTGATTAAAAACATTTTCTTAAAAACAGTCACCATTTAAATCATTTAAGGTCATGGATAAAATTTAATTTTATGATAAATAAACTAATCTAACCACTTTACATTAGTCTCGATGAATTAAGTAATGTGTATATAGATATATAAGATCAAAGGTAATATTATTTCTAAACATTTTTAATGTTAAGTTTGGATTACTTAAGAGTAACTTTCAATTTACTTGTAGTAATTCTTATAATTAATATATTATTGTATTGATTTATTAACTTTATACATAAGTAAAATGCATGTTACGAGTATATGAGTATCTAGTCGATACAAGAATAAAGATTAAAGTTGTTATCTGTGTGGGTATGAGATCACTTACAAATATTATTTAAAAATGTGGTATGAAACAGGTATTATAACATCATATCCATTGTTACCCATGCTAGCACTCACCCTATAATTTTTAAAAATAAAATAAAAAACAAAAAGTAATTTTGAGAAGAAAATAAACAAAACAACAATATTTTATTTTCTATTAAACAGTGTCACCGTAAATATCCAAGAAAAAACCCTCTTCAAAGCGAGGATGAATATGTACCCTAATCGCCTACCCCATCCTACAAAAGTGAGAATATTTTATACTTGCATGTATGGGTTTGTTTGTCAGATCTAAATTCATTTTGGGTGATGCTTGATCCTTCAATTCTCATCCATTCACTTAATGGAGAGTGATTGATCCTTTTGTCTCTCTTTTTCAAGCTTAGAACAATTTCAATGGGAGAGTTTCTCCTGCCATGGACAATAGAAGAAATTGTTTGACATGATTTTTCTCACTGGAGAGAAACTTTGTGGGCTGCTCTTAATTTTTGGGTGCTATTGTGAGCAAATGTTGCTCTTCCCGTTTGATGGGTCCACTTGCAGGTAATATGCATATGAAATTGTAGTTACCGTATATCTTTAATAAATTGTTGCTTTTGGGGGAGTTAATTTGAGAAATTTTAGTATTTTTTTGGTTGAAGTAAAAATTTGATCGAATTGTTTGAAGTGAGATTTGTGATATGACATTATAGAAAAATATAAAATATTATTAAAAAAAGTAGAAGAGAAACTTTGATGGTTAGAGATGCTGTTATTATCAAATTGAATCTGTTATGAAATATATTACTCACATGAGTCCGATTTTATTTTTGTAAAAAGAAAAAACAGTTGACCAACAATTTTGAATTTTTGACTAGCTGTTTAACTTTCACATATTTTTTGGTTAAAAAAAGGATGATGTGACTTCCACATAAAGCAGCAAAAGAATTTTGTTGGTTCAATCCTTGGTGTACAAAGTCACATAAACTGGCATAAGAGAAATAACAAGTTTTATTAGTTGATGCTTCATCGCACAAAAGGAACCAACAATAGATAATTATTGGTTCAACCACTTTTCTTTCTCCCACGATATAATGTCCGGTCAAATAGTAGAAGTAACAATACATAACTGTTGGTTCTATTTCCTTCTACTAGAAGAAATACACGGAGGGTAAATGGAAGAGAGTTGTGCATTTTGTTTGAACTAACAATAAAATAAGAAAGATAGTTTCTTTTCATTTAAATAAATGAATACAAGAAGAATAGAAAAATAAATAAACATATAAAATATTTATATTAAATAAAAATTAAACCTTTTTATTTTATTATTTTTCCTTAATATGAGATTTCATATAATTTATTTATTAATTTTACCCTTCTCCAAACAAGCAAACATAAATTTCTTTAACTTCTTTTCCATTTCTATTTATTTAAATATTATATCTTTTATATTCTATTGTTTTATTTTTATCCTTTCCTTTTTTTTTCTATCTCATTTTCCATTCAAATAAAAAAAAATTATAAAGTAGTAGTTTCCTGGAAAATTTTATGCAATTGAAAAAAAAGGATTTAAATTGTTTCTGACATCGGTGCATGGTTATCCTGCCTAGTTGTGCAATTGTCCGTGGAAAAATGAATGGTATCTAACTTTTGCTTGTACTCTTTAATCTGCCCTTTACATTATTGTCTAAGCAAAGCACCATGTAAGACATCTTTCATTACAAAAACCATAATTTATTGGCAGTTTTTTTTAAAGGTGAGAGGGAGGCGGAGGGTGTTTAAAGCAGTACATGAAGCAAATTGTACATATGGTTTTATACACAAGGATACTCACATATATTTAGATTTCTGGCTTCTATAAAAGAATTACCTGGTGAACCTGATTATATATCTTGATGTAAAAAATAATTTCAAGATACAGGGATGGAAAACTGACTGTTTGACGTTGCTATTATAGCAAATACACATAACCGGAGTATTAAGAATCATAACCTTCACTGATTATTGATTATTGTCTAAGCAAATTTTTGTCGCGGACATTTTATACTCAAGAAGAGCCTTGTTGTCTTAGAATACACGATCAATCTGGCCCTAATGAATTAAATACGCTTTAATTTATATAGACAAATTCTTTGAAATGGTTGTTGAGTTTTATTTATTTTAATTTAGCAATTAAAACATATACTGTTAGAGGTAGAGAATCATTTTGGCGATCTCTTGTAAAAGCCAGTGTTAGTTCATTCTATCACTCGATCGTACACAATGCCAGATGATAATTTTTTGTTTGAAATTGCTCTACCATACATCTAACCCAATATTTAGTGTTTGACTCAAAATTGATTGAAGGTACTTGGTTGTTTTTGCAGAATTTTACTGTTACGACTTCCAATTGAATGGATTTTGGTGGCAGGGAAAGCAGTCAAAGCATCATCAACTTCAGTTCAAGGGTTTGCGACAAATGTCTTGAAGTTGGGAAGTATGGGAACTTTATACGATTAATTTATAGTAAGTGTTTCTTTATGCACATTCAATTGAGCCAAGTTTAATTGTTTTATCATAATTTTTTTGCCATGTACTACAAGGGTTCTTGATCTTATGATCTCATGGACAGAATAAGTTCTAGTGGGAAATGATAGTATTATTTTGTGCACACATATAACATATTATAAACATATCAATCAATTCGGGGCGTCATTAGGCCAAGAATCGTAAATTCAGCTTCAAGGATGCAAGTATCGTTCACCAAAAAAACCACTATTCGGGTCTGTAAATTTAGCCAAGGCCACAAGCTGGCTGGTCCCCCAAGTCGAATTTGAGCTGGAGAACTTACGACAAACTGCAAGGGGAACTAAGTCAAGTTAGAATCACGACTTTCTAGCAAGTAGCAAGGATAGGAAAAGCAATTCGAGATAAAAAAAAAAAAAAATACACTATCGGATTGCATGTGAATTTTTTTATCAGTTGGAATCAAAGACATGAGATATCAACTATTTATAATACTCGCACACTCTATTTAATCAACTTAGTTAGACTCTTTGATATTGAATGCGAATTTGCATGAAAAAAAATAAAACCAAAATGACATTTTTTAAATCTATTTATAATACCAAAATATATATGCTCAACATCAAGTATTGTTCGAGGAGTTGAGATTGTAAATTAAGGTAAACATGAACTCACATCCTGTTTGAGCATGATGCCCACAGATTTGTTTTTTTGCGCGCAAAGTGCACTCCACAACGAGTTTAGTGTTGGGGGGGCAGAGTTGAGAATTCCAAAGTTAAAAATAACGAGATACTGTTGCCCTTTCCCTCAACGATTCCATTAGGGTATAAAATAAGCTTCCTAAAAAAAAAACAGATTAATTTGACAAAGAACGGAGATATTTTTGATCCTGCTTATATATATGCATTAACATCACAACAGTAAACATTCAAATTCTACCTCTAAAATACACAGTATATCAAGATGGCTCGTAAAATATCTTCTTAACATAATCTGACCATTTAAATTTGCATAAGAACCAACTTATAATTCTCGTGTATCTTATTAAACATAATTTGACAATTAAATTAGTATGTTAGTATAATTTACTTTAAAGGAACAATCATTTCTATTCATTTCTTCACAGAGCTTTTGAAAAAAAAAGTTTATTTGCTAAACTTAATCTATAATAAACATGTAATTATTAAATTTCAAACAACAAATCAACAATAAGAAAGTTGAAACTTAAAAAGCATTTGTATATACCATCTATAGTTTCCACCGACAAACGATTCAGACTCGTACTTGTCTAATTTTGCCAAGGAAAAGTTATTAAATTTCCAACTATGGGAAAGAGGGATAGGACCATGAATCATTGATAAACAATCGCCTTTAGTCGTGGTCTTGACAACGAAAACCTCAGCTCCAAACACACAGGTATCGTCCATCAGATATCCATTTGAAGGGTCGTTAAATGTGTCTATGTCAATGAATTTTGCGACACCCCATTCAGTTTTCAGCACATGGAAACGCCTTACATTTGTATCTGCATTTATTTCAATTCATTAACATAATAGATTATTAGTTAAGATATTAAAACTTTATGATACCCTTTTATAGATTTTTGAAAATGTCATTAATAGAAAAGTTTGGCTCGTTTGATCAAAACACATGACAAAGAAACTAAAACTGAGAAAGATTTGCATATATAAATAAAATATAAATCACCAACATATAGCATAAAGACAGAATGCAATAACAAATTAAGAAATTAACGAATCTTACTAACTAGTTGCTGATGTAAAATCTAGATTAATTTGAAATTACTCAACTCCAACTGTACCTTGAGTTGCAACATACTCATCGTCAATAAAATTATATGCAGAAAAATTTACAATGGCATTGACCTCCCAATCAACAGGTAACGAACTTGAGTCCATGACCACCAAATAAATAGAAACATGACCTTCACCACCTTTTGTGTTCCCAGCTGGGTAAATAGACGGACTCTGCAGGCACATGTCATCCATTGAGCATCAGATTCATAATATATTCAGAACATGGAATAGCATAAACGAAGTCCCACAGCCAAGATCAATAGTTATTAGAAAATAAAATAAAATAAATAAATGAGAAGAAAATGTAAAGTCTCAAACTAAATAAAAGAATAACAATAACAATATAACATACAATAAACACAAAGAAAAATAATTTTAAAAGAAAGGTTTTAAATAATCTGAAGCGCGCAAATAATACTATTTTTACAGAGAAAATGCCCCCAATGCACGTGAGGGAGAATTTGATTAAGTTACCAGAAATACAAAATATCTTTGATTTGCACGCAAAAAAAATTGACCCTTAAAACAAAATTCTAAAAGATAGGAATTCTAGTTTTACTTAACAGATTCTAAAACAAATATTTTATTTTATAAAAACAAAATTAATATAAGTAATATATCTTTATTTTAAATAATGTTATCATTGTGATGAACAAGTTTCTAATAAGGTTGCATAATTGACTTATAATGTTCAATTAATGAGCAAAAGTATAGGGATCATTGAAGGCAAAAGAGCATGCATATACCATTTATAACCCCCTGATTCAAACTCTTTTGGGGTACATTTTTGTACTAGGCCTTGGAAAGCCATGAGAAGGACTTGATTTTAAATGTGTATTGACTTGGTGGAGCTTTTCTACCTAAGAGATTTAACCAAAAACATGGAAAATTTTGAGAGTTAATGCAAGAGATGTATAGATGTCTAATGTATCCACCTTCCTAATTCCTATGTATCTTCCAATGGGATCATTCTAACTGTTACGTACCATTATTTTTTACATAAAAAAATCAATTAAAATAATTTTAAAATTTTCTCTAACATGGAAAAAATTAAATATTTGTAAATTTGTAAAATATTAAATATAATTAATTTTTATTTGAAAAACAATAGTACAAAGCAAAATATGTGAAGGGAACGAGAGTAGAAAAACCACACCTTTCAAGGTTTGGACAGAAAATAATGGATCAGCAGTTTTGGTCTCCGTGATTGATGCAGGCAAATCAATGGTAAGGCTAAGGAAGCTTTAATCTGGGTTTTGGAGTTTCTCCAAGATTCCAAGTTTTGATTGCGAGTTATGCATTTGTTTCTTATACGTAGATAGTGAAGCTTACATGTTAAACAATAATTTCAAATGCATTCTAAAGGGAACCGATATCAACCTTGGTATAACCAAAATACACACACACAAACAATCCTTTCCTTGTTGCACCAGAAAGGGTAAGAAATTGTATCGAACCGCCAAGAATTAGATATTTCAAGAACATTGTGCCATAATTGATTTGCTCTCATTCTCTCAAAGAAATTACTGATCATTAACTTCAACGGTAGAGTGAAACATTATTTGTTGGAAGATGTTTTTCTCTTTTAGCCAATTGAGTGTAACGTTTTGGGAGAAAAAAAAACATGATATTACATGAAAAGCTATGAAGTGACTCAATGGATAGATGTAGTTGTATATAATTATCTAACTTAGAATAGCATTTTATTGTCATCAAGTCGTTGTAGTATAGTGGTAAGTATTCCCGCCTGTCACGCGGGTGACCCGGGTTCGATCCCCGGCAACGGCGATTTTACATTACTTTTATTTTTTCTCTAGTTTTGAATAGCTTGTTCGGTAATCAACATACCCGATTAAACTAACTAATTATAAATTATCTTAAGTGTTCATTAATTTATTACTAAAATTACTTACTAATACTGAAAAGTGAAAAAACAGTGAGTGATAATTTTGCTTTGCGTGTTTAGCGGGACAGCAAAGCTGAAAAGAATATTTTTGTTTCTCAAGCCTTCGAAATCCACCGATCTCTCATTCTTCAATGGCCACCCTCTCCGCATGCGCTTCTCCTCCATGGCCAAACCCTAATTCTCCCAATTCAAATCCAAACCCTAATTTCCTCGCCGACCAATCTCAAACCCTCGACTTCGACTCCCTCATGCCTCCGCAACCTGAATCCCCACTGCCCAACCACCACCACTCCCCCGACGCCTCTCCGCTGGAATCCTCCCCATCGCCGCCGCCTCCGTCGATCCTCTACCTCTCCTTCAACCAGGACCAGGCCTGCTTCGCCGCCGCCGCCGACAACGGCTTCCGCATCTACAACTGTGACCCCTTCCGCGAGCTCTTCCGGCGCGAGTTCGATGGCGGCGGAATCGGCCACGTGGAGATGCTCTTCCGCTGCAACATCCTCGCCCTCGTCGGCGGCGGGTCTAACCCTCAGTACCCGCCCAACAAGGTCATGATCTGGGACGACCACCAGGGCCGCTGCATCGGCGAGCTCTCATTCCGCGCCGCCGTGCGCGGCGTCCGCCTCCGCCGTGACCGCATTATCGTCGTCGTCGAACAGAAGATCTTCGTCTACAACTTCGCGGACCTCAAGCTCGTGCAGCAGATTGAGACCGTTCCAAACCCTAAGGGGCTCTGCGAGGTTTCGCAGCTGTCCGATTCTCTCGTTCTCGCGTGCCCCGGTTTGCACAAGGGTCAGATTCGCGTGGAGCACTACGCGCAGAAGAAGACCAAGTTCATCTCAGCGCATGATTCCAGAATCGCTTGCTTCGCTCTCACGCTTGATGGACAGTTAATCGCCACCGCCAGCACCAAGGGTACGCTGATTCGGATTTTTGACACCGATCATGGCACGCTTCTTCAGGAAGTATGTAATTTAACGTTGGTGTTTGTTTGGTTTGGGAATTTAAATGATGTCTTTAATTTCAAAATTATTGCATGAATTGCTAAAGCTATGAGTAGGGTTAGGTAGTAAATGTGTATATTAGTTTATTTTCTCTGATTTGATGCTTTAGTTTTTACTGTGTGGTTATTTCAAACAATTTTGGTTCTCTGGTATAAGTTTATTGGGTGTCACATTTAGGTGAGAAGAGGTGCGAATGCTGCTGAGATCTATAGTTTGGCATTCTCTTCTACTGCTCAGTGGCTAGCAGTCTCAAGTGACAAGGGTACTGTCCATGTATTCAGCCTTAAGGTTAATTCTAGCATCCCCGAGAAGGAAAAGTCACAAAGTTCATCCAATTCAGATGCTGCCATTACCCAATCTAGCTCTTCTCGCTCCTTCATTAAATTGAAAGGTATTTTTTCTCTCAACTAGAGTATTTCTTTTCTGTTTCTAGCCTATAATCTTTCCTACCATTTTATGGGCTAGTCTATTTGTCGTGCTGGTGTTGAGGGTTGCTTGTTCTTTATGCAAAATTGCTGGGTGAAATTGATTTCATTTATTTAATATTTGGAAATTACTTTTTAAGTCAAGTTTACCAAAAGTTAATTTGAAATAAATTAATTGAAATGAACATTTGTAATAAATGCTGAAAGGGAAAATATATATTTAGATGGAACCGATAAGGACATTAATTTCATTTAATGTTCAATATCAGATTTTGCTAATAGAAGTAAATAGTCGGTCCTTATCTATTTTAGGAGTATATTTCTTTGATTTTTGGGGACACTGAAAACTTGGATTCTGTGAAAAACAATTTCTTTTCAATCCTTTTCTTCCATAGTTGAATTTTGGCTTCAAAAGCTTTACTTGAGGGGCTTAGATATTTGCTGGTTTTTCTCTGGGTAACAAAGGTGGCATATTAGAATAGGGCAGAATTGTTTATTTCACATATTGTCCATAGAATATTTTAAATGACATTAACTATTTTGCTTTCAAATACAAGATGGTATTCCCCCTAAAGATCTGTTTAACCCTATTTTCAGTGTTAAGCGTCATAACAGATGAATTTGGGGGTTAACAAAGTTTTATTTGAATTTTTATGTCAAAACTACTACCTGTTTGGTGTGTTGTGCTGTGGTCTGTTTAACTCATAATTTTCATTGTAAATTGATACTATTAGTTTCAACAGCTGTCTTGGTGAACCCTGATACAACGGTAAAGTTGTATCTTGGTGACTTGTTGGTCATGGGTTCGAATCTGGAAATAGCCTCTTTACATATGTAAGGGTAAGACTGTGTACAATATCCTTCTCTCTTACCTGCGCATAGCGTGGAGCCTCCAGGCATTGGGGTATATAGTAGTAGTTTCAACAGCTGTCTGTATAACTGTTTTCCCCCCAAAATTTGTTTAAATACCGTATTTTCTTAATTCTGAATTAATATAGACTAAATATGGATTGTCTATGTATGAAGTGCTTTATCTATTCAATTTTTTTTCTTCAAAAAATTTTTGTCAGTTAGGAAGAGTACGGTGATTAATATCCTTTTCCCTTCTTGATTCTATATGTTACTTACTTTGCTCTTGTAGGGGTGTTGCCTAAGTACTTCAATTCTGAGTGGTCAGTTGCTCAGTTTCACTTACAAGAGGGCTCTCATTACACAGTTGCATTTGGTCTCCAAAAGAATACAGTCATTATTCTTGGCATGGATGGAAGGTATGATTTGAAGAAACGACTAAATGCTGTTTTCTCTAAGCTGTTATTGATAGCTATTTTGTTTATCTTAGTCGCCGCAGATTCTATTGTAATACGTAAAACATGTTAATAATGCATTCAGTACCACTCTGCACTCTGAAGTATCATTAAGCCGACGCTTTAAAGAATGACCTTGTTTTGACCTCGAGAAGTCTAAATTTGCTACTCTCGTCTGATACTTGTTATTCAATTGGGCAGATAGCTAAAAGCAACCGGTTTTTACCATATAATCTTGTTCATGTGTGTTGCGTTGGTTTCATGGCTCTTTTGACAAATCTCTTACCATATATCTATGACTTTGTTTTTTTGGTATGCTTGTTGTTTAGAGGACCTTTTCGTATCCCAAAAGGTGGACGCTTGTGTTATATGATGTTGTGAATTGCAGTTGATTTGTTTTATGCAGCTTCTATAGATGCCAATTTGATCCAGTACATGGAGGGGAGATGACTCAGCTGGAATATCATAACTTTTTAAAGCCAGAACCAGAAACAGCCTTGTGAGACGCGAAGAGAATAAATCCTTAGCGCTTGACGTTTCAGCTAGTTAGGGTTATGCAAATATGTATACTGAAGTAACACTGACCCCATTTTATTATTATTACCAACTCAGGGTCGACCTCGTTGCTTCTTCCATTGTAATATTTGTAATTATATAGTTTTCTATTTTTTTTAATAATAAATATTGAGAGCTATTGTAAAATCTCCAATCTCTTGAACTGGTTGTGTATTAGTATTATCGTATGTGCACGAGAGCTGTGGCATTTTGTAAAGCATTACAAATTATTTTCCGACGATTAAACATGAAACTATTGAAACTTGGATTTATAAAGAAAAATAAACATTTTCTAGTCAAGTGGAAAATATATGCATTGAGTGATCATCTATTACCTTAGATGGCAGCTAATTCACAGCGGTTTTGTATTCCTTCCCTTAACATTTGATTTCAAGCATGATCTGTAATCAACGATTTCAGAAATGGTGAATGGTATCTGTAAACTATTCTGGGTCATTGACCATCAACGGTTGGCAATTTTCAGAAAGCTCAACAGTTGTAGGCCCTCGACAGGAACACTGACCCTTACTTTCCCAGTGAATGACAGTAAACTCAAAACAACAGGAGGCTTTTGGCACAAGTATGGTGAGCAATTTCTAACGTCCTTGAATATCACCAACCAGTAATGTAGTCATCATCAGTACAATACTACCAGCATCCTGAACCACTGAAGTGAGAATCAAGAAATATAAATTGTAGCACGGTAGGCCTAAACAGAAGTAATAGCTAATTTGGTGTTCTCTGTCCCGGCTTTGTTACGCATCAGGGACAGTTTATTTTTTTAATTACCGTTTGGGGGTAGTTTTCAAATTAATTACTAAAAAGAGGTAAGTTGTAACATCTGTTACGATTTTTCAGTAATAATTTTATTTTTTTTTTAATTTTTTAATCTGAAGTCGTAAAATTTTTTAGGACTTTAGTGTAATTTTTTTTGCAATTTACGCGTAAATTTTTTTCCACCAGAGTCAAAAATACATTTACGACTTCTCAAGTTTTAGTTTTTTTTTATTTTATTTAATTTTTATTTTTTTATTTTTTAATATTTATTTACTGTTGTAAACTTATTTACAACTTCCACCATTTTACTTTTCTTTTAAATTAATTTTTTTTTCTTAAGTTTTTTTATTACTTTCTTTTTTTAGTTTTTTTTCGTTAGTTTAATTAAATAATTTTAAAAAATTTAAGAAGTAAATAGATTAATTTTATTTTTAATTAGATTAATTTACTAAATAGATTAATTTGATTTTTAATTTTTAAAAAACTTAAGAATTAAATTAAATAATTTTAAAAAACTTAAAAAATAAAAAAAAAAATAAAAAAAAAAAAACTTAAAAAAAAAAAATTTAATAAAAAAAAAAGTAAAACTGTGTAAGTCATAAGTTTATGACTTTGAATAGTAAATAAATATTAAAAAATAAAAAGCAGTAAATAGGTTTATGGTAAAATTTAAAGTCGTAAATTTATTTCTGATTCCTGTGAAAAAAATCTTATACATATATTAAAAAAAAATTACATTGAAATCATAAAAAATTTTACCACTTTAGATTAAAAAATTTTAAAAAACAAAATTCTGACTGAAAAGTCCTAACAGATTAATTAAATTAATTTGAAAACTAGCTGGACGATGATAATTTAAAAAATAAACTGCCACCTGATGCGTAACAAAGCCTCTCTGTCCCTCTCTCTCTCTTTATATGTTGTAGTACAATACTACCAGCATCCTGAACCACTGACAAGTAAAGATATCCTCCTCGAGCACCAGTTTAGATGGAGTAACAAGTATTATTCCATCTTAAGTAGCATGGAAATGCCAAGACAGTAGTAGTGCTATGCCAAAAGTTCACTAACATGCTTCTGGTGTTCTACCTCCACAGAACTGCACCCCAAGTCCTTAGTCAGTTGTCTATCCTAGCTTCATCAACCCCCTCAGTTTCTCAACATCGCTCCATCTTCCCATCGCCGCGTACAAATTTGATAGATGAACATAATAGGCAGTGTTATCCGGCTCCAATTCAATGAGCTTTCCAGCCGCTAGTAGGGCCAGACATTAATGATCCCCACATAGCCTTGGTTGCTCCGAAATGCATACATCCCATGAACTCAACGGCCTCTTTCAAACGCCCAGAACGCGCCAACACTTCAGCCATACAAGCATAGTGTACCTCCCATCAACCAACAAACCAAAAATCTCTCGAAGGTGTCGGAGAGGGACTTGAAGAGGCGAGGGAATGTGAAGTTGTTGGGGAGGACGGAGTTGCAGCGCATGTGGGTGTAGATGAAGAGAGGGTTGTGTTGAAGGTGTAGACGTGGGGGTGGGGGAGGAGGGTGCCGAAGAGAACGAGAGCGGTGTTGAGAAGGCCGCGTGACTGGCACGAGCCGATGAAGTGTTCAGCGATTCTGGTGTTTGGGTAGATGTTGCGGAGGATCAGTTGCGCTTGAATCTGTCGAACGTGGTTCTGACTATGGCAGGAATCCTGAAGCAGAAGAAGAATCGCAGCCCTCATCGTATCATTCATAAGCCTACCTTACATCACAGGTCACAGTTACAGTTACACTCTCAGTCTCAGAACCCGCCATTTTGAAATGACAACGTTTATATTTGATTTTATTATTTTAATATATGATGGAATTTAAAGCCTGGGCAAAAAAGTCCAATTTGCTAAATCCAGTTTAAGTCTTACCCAATGTGTGGTTGATTTCCACTTCACTGTATTTGGGATGGAAATTTTAAAAATTGATATAGATTTCATATTTTTATATTTTATTTTAATTTAAATATTTTTTTATCTCAATTCACTTTCATACTAATTTTGTATTGTATAATCTGTTTAAGGATCTCAAATCCATTTTAAACATAAGATTTTGATTTCCAAATAACTTCTTATGTTTAACCATTTTTTTAAGAAGGACTTCTTATGTGTTTAACTGAAAGTTTAGTAAACTATTTTAAATTAACTCTATAAGTATTTGTAGTATTATGCTAGCATTTGGCATTTTTTTATAAAAAGACTGTTTTTCCCAAAATTAATTACATTAAACTACGTTAAAATGAAGATACTGCAATAAAAACAATGATCTCAGAGTGTAGAGAAATAAAAAGAAAAAGCTTTATTGAAATAAAAAGAAAATTTATAAATTTTACATAGACCAAGTAGTCATTTCATTGCATATAAAAGAAGGAGTAGTCATTTCATGTTTTAGAAAAATGCTTTTTGTTTTTTTTATAAAGAAAAACAAAAACAGAATAAATAAAAACATGCGCAACCGGGGAATCGAACCCCGGTCAGTACCGTGGGAGGGTACTATGATACCACTACACCAGTTGCGCTTGTTAATAATATAGCCGAACAGAAAATATAAAACAGGTAATAAGTATTTGAAATTAAAGAGTTGAGGATGCCAAAATCAGACGAGTTTATGATCTTTGATAAGCTTTACCGAGCTGAATCGCAGATATGATCGTTCTGAGGTAGGATCGCGATCAAAGTCATGGATGCGTGGGATCTGCGAAGGCGAGAAAAACTGGTTTTGAAAAAACCTAGTTACTTCGTTCCTCTCCTTTCGTTTTAGTGATTCGCACTCGTATCTCGTATTCATTCGCGTTTGCTGTTGGTTGAATATTGTTCGAATATTAATTTGCGGTGGATTAAAGTTTGAATTTTGAACCATGACTTTATACTGTAAGTTCTTTGCTAATTAGATTAATTACATATTGTCTGCTTAGGCATTTGGATTGTCGTTTTGTGGTGATTCAGACAATTGTTTTTTTTTATTTAGAAAATGGTGCGCAGTGTGTTCTAGAGCAATTTAGGGTTTATATGAACACAAACCTATAAAAGTAAATAATTTTGATTACAACTAAATTAAATGAATACATATATATATATAGGCTTTTCTCTTTAGGAAGCAAAGACATTGGCATTTAGTTTTTCATTCATATGTATTAATATATTACTAGTATTTAATCCGAGTTTTCAACCCCTCCCTTTATTGTTTTGCTGAATTTTTCAACCCCTCCCTGTACCAGGTAAATCTCGATTTTGACAACCTACTTGAAATTGATCGAGGGAATGAGGATCGTTGGACTGACGGGTGGAATAGCGTCTGGGAAGAGCACCGTTTCCAATCTGTTCAAGTCGCATGATGTTCCCGTTGTAGATGCTGACATTGTCGCTCGCGTAAGTTCCTTCTCCTTCTCTGTGTTTCTCAATTTCGGTCAAATTAAACTCTTGAGAGTGATTATTGGAATAATTTGCAGGAGGTGTTAAGGAAAGGGAGTGGTGGATGGAAGAAAGTCGTTGCGGCTTTTGGTGACGAAATTCTTCTCGAAAATGGAGAAGTCAATAGACCTAGTCTTGGCCAAATTGTTTTCTCCGATCCGGATAAGCGTCAATTTCTCAACCGGTATTCATAATTTCCCTTTCATTTAGTTCCATTTGAATTGATTATTCAATTTGCTCTTTTGAGTTTGGGTTATGATGTTTTAGATTGCTGGCTCCTTACATATCACGTGGAATATTTTGGGAGGTTTTGAAGCTATGGATGAAGGGTTATAAGGTCATTGTTCTTGACGTGCCTTTGTTATTTGAGGCTAAGATGGACAAGTTCACCAACCCTGTCATTGTTGTATGGGTTGATCCTGAGACGCAGATTCTGCGGCTCTTGGCGAGAGACAAGTCTGGTGAGGAGGATGCTCGGAATAGGATTAATGCTCAGATGTCACTAGATGTTAAAAGGAGTAAAGCTGATGTAGTTATAGATAACACTGGTTCATTGGATGACTTGAATCAACAGTTCCAGAAAGTTCTTGTTGAGGTCAGAAGGCCATTGACTTGGACTGAGTTTTCGCGCTCCAGGCAGGGAGTCTTCACCATTCTTGCTTCTGTTGCCTCAGGTCTTGTTTTGTTTGTGAAGGCATTCAACAACCATTCCCACACTTTGTAGCCACTTGTGTTCTACACATAGTCAATGTATTATTTATGTACCCCCTAAAGCCCTAAACCCTTGACTTCAAATTCCCCAACAAATGCTGCTGTTCAAAGTTATATTAATTTAAATTTGAATATACAACTTCAAATTTTAAATAACTTAGGGAGAAGAACCATATTATTATATTTCTTATGTCTCATTTTGTTTCTTTTTGTTGTTGTTGTTGGTTGGAAAATAACTATAGTTGATTGGTTGTTGAAGGCTTCTGAACATATTTGTGCGAGAATTTTAGAGAGATATCATGTTTGATAAGCACATGCCTGTGAACACTTTGGTTACCCTACGGTGGGTTGAAATGGAGATGGAAACTTGTTTGTGTTCTGCCTGTTTAAACAGATTCTGCTTCCATTTAGTGACCTTGAGAAAGGCATTTGCAATGCATCTATC
This sequence comes from Glycine latifolia, assembly GCA_013407115.1. Classification (NCBI taxonomy): domain Eukaryota; kingdom Viridiplantae; phylum Streptophyta; class Magnoliopsida; order Fabales; family Fabaceae; genus Glycine; species Glycine latifolia. The sequence continues at coordinate 30,006,059 of CM023943.1, forward strand.
ATTTGTTTTCTTTATCAATTTATTCCCGTAGGATGAAAACTTTTTCTGGCTTCACATATATAGACATTATTAACCTTGTGGATAAAACATATGTGAATAGCAAACCTTTTGGAGGAACTATGGTTGTTAGCTTTTATGCTCTGATTGGTCAGACACTAGTAGATAAAACTTAGCCTGGGAAGTCCAAACAAGGTGAAGATAAGAGAGGAAGGGATGGAATTTGAAAGTGTGTTTGAAGATTATAGAAACTTCATGTCATGACCCTTTCATTTTGATTCTTACCAAGTATATTCTAGAAGATATTTGACTTGAAGTTTTAAACCTTCTTTAGCTTGCAGAAATATTTTAAAGCTTTGTGGCCTAGTAAGTGGAGGTTAGGTTGTACACTTCATTACTGTGATTACTTCATAACTTTGATAAGGATGACCACTTCCTTTTTCATTGGCCGTTAGAAGATTGTAGATGAGATAGGAAATTTTGATAATCGTAATCATATTTCACTTTTCCAAAAGCCTGTCAAAACCATTAGCTAGCCTAACATAAAGTGGAAGATAACCTAGTGTCCATTATGATATTGTGCTGTATTGAAATGGATGTTTTTGTTCTTACTTCTTACATCGAATACTACGGCTATATCGTAGCATCTAATATTCTATTTCTATTGATTACTGGTTTGAAGTGGGACTCTTACACTTAAGTGATAATCCATTGTTTTCTTTTACTAATTTTTGCTTAAGGCACCACTTTCTATTTTGCAATTTGCTTTCTCACTTTTGCATGCATACACCAGGTAGCTTTTGGGTTGGGATTCGTCTTTTAATTAGAGGAATTTATTAATTGTATAATTGCTTTTCGCTCTATCATGGAAGATATCTTTTTATATTTTCCATTCCTTTCCTTTGAAGGATTAGTGGTTTTAGACCAACATCACTTTAACATTCAATCTTTCCCCCGGTTGACTTCTCTTTCCATCCATGGGGCAAGAATAACAAGGCATCATATGATATTGGTTGCTCTGGTCTTGCTTTAATTTCCCGAGTGAAATTTTCCACGGAGACTGGAGATATATTATGTGTAGTAAGTTTATAAATTGAGTAGATTAAATTAATAAATAAAGTAACATATTACCTTTTAAATTATAGTAATTCTTAGTATAGAAATTTGGGCTACCACTTAATGAAAACTAGATTTTACTTGTTTATCAATTTTATCTACTCAAGAGTTGATTGGTTTATTGGAGAGATACATTTTCTACTTAACTTTTTGTTGCAGTCTGCAGCCATATCTGTTGTGCTCCGTGGTTAGCTTTTTGGCTTGAAAGTCAGAAAATTATTCTTGCTGTATTTTGACTATTTGAACGATTCAAATAGCATTTTGGTAACCATAGTATTCAAGAATATGCAGTATGCTGTTGCTATAATTTACGATTTAGAGCCTGTTGCTTGACAGAATTTCCTGGCACCTTTGGATTTCTCAGATGCGTTATGTATTTTATCTTTTCATGTGTCTAATTAATTTTCTGTTAGATGGAACTTAGCATTTTTTTTCTTTGCGTATGTACAATGACGACAACTAGATTTGAACCTAAAATATGATACAAATTACCCAAACCTCTAATCACTGAGCCGACCCTAATAGGTTTAATTGATCTAATGTAAGAAAAAAATTCTCAGGACTATTTCTTTCATAACCAAACAGTTGATTGACTTTCACAGTTTATATTTGGTAAGCTGTGAGCCTAATTATTAGTTGGTTTGCTTGAAATTGTTCTCAAAGAATGAATTCACTTGGGGAAGTTGTTTGCGATCATTATATGGTTAAATGATTGAATGGTTTGTAATTCACCTGAGTAGCCGCCGATGATGGAGGTTCCATGTTGAAAACAGTTGTTCCAGGAATTTGGAATTTTGGATTACTGCTGTTGCCACAAATCACGATGGGGGTGGGAGTCACGACAGTCACAAATTCACAACCAGCTGTTGCATAGCAAATTCTTTTGGTCTTTGATAGGAAAGTTTGTGTGGGCGTCACCATCCTTTAATTTATTTAGATTAAAAGTGAAATAGAAATAAATAAGCCAAGGAAAAATTGTAAAGATAAAAAAATAAAAAAATAGAGTAAAAATGTGTTATTTGGGTGGATAAAAAAAAACTGAAAGGAATGAGTTAAAGTGAAAATAAATAAACAAATTGTATTAAAATCTTATCATACTCTCCTTTTTTCTCTAAATAAACATAAAGTCATTGAAACAAACCATTGGTGGATACTTATTTCATATTGCCATTAAAATTCTATAAAAATAGTTTTGAGTTAAATTTAGGAAGAATACCTACTAGTCTGCCACTGTCATTCGCATAAGTAATTATTATACATTTATTCTATAGCACGTATAAGTCAAAGAGTTAGAAGCATCGATAAATGGACCCTGAAAATCTGAATGGGGTGGGATAAATTATTGGATTCTCGTGGGTTAAATGATCTGAATTTTATTCGAGACAGCGCAAGGCTGCCCCTTCAGTCGTCAACCCAGCGAGCTAACCACTCACCAGGCAAGTACCACTGTAAACTTTAAAGCAAGAATGGATGGGCATGTTATGAAGAAGACGTACACTTTGGTGATTGCATTCTTCAGTAGTAGATATGCCTTTAATCATTGTCACATGTAATTATAATAAAGTTTATACTTCAATACATTTACCTTGATTCATCATATCATATAAGAAGTTGATTTTTGGTATAGATCATATATATTTTTATTAGAGAGAATCTTCTTTGAGTGTGATAGGATCATTATGTGCTATAAAACTTTTTTTCTAAATATTTAATACAATTAGTACTTAAATTTGGGACCTTTGATTAAGTTAGAACAACTTCTATTAGTTGATTCACGTGTTTGATGATATATACAAAGTTGATATAACTATTTATATATTAAGATGATAAAAAAATTAAGATAACCCGGGTTGCTTAACTATATGAACCTTCTAGCATTGAGAAAATGCATCCATGAGTGGTGGACCTGTTATCGTGTGGGTTGTAGTCCCAGGGAGGTCGGCTTTGAGGGTCAGAAAATGAGTGGTACTAAAAGTGATGAAGGCCTTAAAACCGTCTGATATGCAGATAAGATGTCACAAAAGTTGATGCGAAGGACCACCTACACTACACTAAACCCAGGGAGTGAGCATCTCTTTTTCACACTCTACGGAACTTAAAACGTAAAAACCAATCACTTACTTAGAAGTGATCATAACCTTAAACCCTATCATTAAATATTGTTGAACTTGAAATTTTGCCTCCTTTGACGGCACTCTTTGCCACATGAACACTTGATATACCTCAACTGAATATCCTCCTTTGGCATCACGTGAGTGAATCACGTGACTTTGCTGATGTGTCATAAACATAATGGTGATCAATGCTGGCTAAGTTTAAAGGTGATGTGGCATCCGCACCAAATGAAATGAGTGCTCTGATTTCTCTTTTCTTTCATATTATTTTTTCAATACTTCTATCATTGAGTAAAGTTTTATAATTAGATTCACTAAATAAACTAGGGCCAGTGTCAATTAATGGCATCACTGTAAAACTTAACCCAAAATAGTACGTTACAACAAAAGTGTGTCAATCACTGCAAAACTGTTTCTAACTTTAGAATTTTAAGTTATTAGAAATATTAAATATAGCTTCAGTAGAAATAGAGCATTGCAATAGTAGTTAATTCAATTATAACTTACTAGATGTAAGCTAATTTAATATTTAAAAACCAGTTATCTTAAAAAAAAAAGTGTGAACATAACGTGATAAGAGTGTTTGTGTCAAATACTTTTCTTGATGGATGATTTATTTATTTAACTTCCCCTTGCTGCATGTTCCTTACTTCCTTCGAAACCTTTGGCTACCAACAAACACACACACACACACACACTTAGATCAACTTTCCTCGTCCCTTGCTCTCCACTCCAACACGGTACCAACCAGCCTACCAAATGGCAGCCAAACCAGCTGAAGAAGCTCCTCAAGGAGAAACCCTCAAGTACCAGGTGATGATACACTTTTCCTTGTTCTCTCAATTCCATTTTCTCTTTTTAAATTGCATGTATTATGTGTAGATATAATATTTCTCTCCATTTGTTCAGTTTTGTTCTGATCAACTTCATTCTAATTATCAATTACTGATTACTCCATTCATTCTGCAGACGTGGGCTTTGAAAGTATTGATCCACTGCGATGGCTGCAAACGGAGAGTTAAGAAAATTCTTCAGGGAATTGATGGTATATATATCAGTCTCTTCATTTTATACTTCTTTTGGTACATGATACATGGTATCCATTTTATATAGATAAATCTCAACTTCTAACTTTGTAAGTCTTGGTGATATTCTTTATATAATGATTATCTTAACATAGAAGTAAGTATAATGACATGTTAGTACATGTTAGGAATAAAATAGAAAGAAAAAAATTACTAATCATGTGTTTGTCATTGGAATAGGGGTTTATACAACAGAGGTTGATTCTCTGCTGCACAAGGTTACGGTCACCGGTAACGTGGACGCTGAGACTCTCATCAAGAGGCTTTCAAGATCAGGGAGGGTAGTGGAGCTTTGGCCAGAAAAACCACCTGAGAAGAAAGATAATAAGAAATCTGGGAAATCCAATAAGGGTGGCACTGGTGATGCTAATAAGGAGAAGGAAGACCAAAAGAATAGTGAACCAGATTCTGATGCTGGTGGTTCAAATGAGGGTTCTAAAGACGCTCCCGGTGAAGATTCTGACAAAGAAGGTCATAGTTATGAATGTGAGGAGGGAGGAGGTGGTGGTGAAGGTGGCAAAAAGAAGAAAAAGAAAAAGAAGAAGAACAAAGGGGAAAACGGTGGTTCTGCAGCTGCTACTCCTAATAATAATGGAGGAGGGGGAGGAGAAGAAATTAGTAAAGTTGAAGCATTAGTCCCTTCAAATTTGGCCACTTCCTTCACTCCCAAGGATCTTATTAGTCCTCCAATTCAGCATGCTTACCCATATCCACCACAGGTGTATTATCCACCTCCTCCAGCTAATGGATTAAGCTATAACACAGCATATCCTGTCTCTAGTACTGCTTCATATTATGTTGGTGCTCCTATCATGCCCATGCATGCTTACACTACTCCATACTCTAGACTGCCACCACCTCCTCCACCATCTGATCCAATCAAGCACTATGTTGAGGATGAGAATGAGAATGAAAGTGGTGGATATTGCTCCATTATGTGACAAGCACACACCCAAGTGGAGGATGATGTACTAGCTAGCTAGTGTTTTTACTTATTAGTGATAATACTCAGGTTAAGTGGAGGGGTTAAATTTTGTAATATGCTCAACAAAATTAGAAATATTAAATATGGGGACAAAAATAAAAAGAGAGGGTATGTGCAGGTATGGGCGGGTTTTGAATGCTTTGTCTTTGTTTAGCATGATGTCTCTCTTTTCTCTTCTTTTTTTTTCCTTCACTTGTTGAGAGTACAAAGCTTTTGGGGTTTGCCAAAGAAAGGCCAATAGCCTTGTAATGCTCTGCAATTTGTAGGTCCGGAAATCTTCCTTTCCCTCTCTATCTTATGTGTAAAGTATCTTTACAAGTACCAACTTTTTTTTTCTCTTTACATATTTGGTTGCTAGTTACAAGCTGGCGAATGGTTTTGCGAATTCTCATGCATGCAAATCAGCTAGCCAGCCAACTAGTCTTAGCTTTGCAGTTACCGAAGAGTGAATCTTATATATAAATAATTACTTCCTATGGGAAATGCTTGATCATCTTTTACCTCTAGTTGGTTAAACATAGATCTATTTTGCTTTGTCATATTTTGGCCTTTTGGGGATGTATATATATATATATGGTAGTAGCATGGCACTTTCAAAAGCTTGTTTGTATAGTTGTTAGTAGGTGCTACCTTTTACTTCTTTCTGAATCTAAGCAACAGGTCAGCACCGGGACCAATAAAATTAAAAGGGCACACTTCAATTCTTGGCCTTTGTAATTGTATTTCTCTCTTTTTTGCTAGCTTTGGCTAAAACCCATGTTTTTGGTGTTTCATTTGTGCAGAAAACTGCTTTGGTTGGAGAGATCAGAATAGGCATCAATTATATAAACAAAAAATCAATATTGTTGAGGCGGGCAAATGTTTTTCAATGTGCATGTTTAATTTCAGGCTGGGAGAATTAAAAAGTATTTTTAAAGTAATAAACCTTTTCTTTTTATTGAAATTTGCAATTGGGCATTAAATTATAAAAGTAATTTCTCAGCTTTCTTAATTAACTGAGAAGGAAAGCATCAAATAAATTTAGAAAAAGTGTTACCTTGTGATCTCAATCATCGATTCATTAATTTCAACTTGTGCTGGCTGGACCCATTTGAGTTATAGCCTGCACTAAAAGTATACTAGTTTTCATTGGGCAAAATTACCATTGAATTTACTATACATTAATGATAATGTACCTTTTTTCGTATTTCCCTCAATTTTTGTAATAATAGTAGTATAAAAAAATGTGTTAACAAAAATAAAATAAAATAAAAATCATATTATGTATGTTAAAAATGGTACCCAAATGATGGCTCTACTTTACGTTTAAAGTTTAAAACAAATAACTTAATATGTATTTTAAAAGGATATTCAGGTAAAATTCATAAACAAACTTATTAATTATGACTTATGAGATCTCGAGTTTGCGAAATAGTCCAGTTCATCGTTAAAATCTCTTTGTAGTTCAATATTATTACAAACTAGCTAATCTCCATGTTGTATTGAATTATTTAGGCGAATACGTTAAACCCGAGTATCCGACACATTTTCTCTTAATCAGTTACTTTACAAAGCCAACAAGATGTGATTCTCATGATTCATGCTAATCTAATCCAAGAGTAGAATATTTACACGATTCTTCTTTAATATTGATCTCATTGTCATATCATAAAAGTATATGTGAGTTTATATAACATATATATCTGGTGTCAGAATGTCACCATATCTTCAGCATTAAGCATCTAAATTACATGTCCCCAGCAGGTTAATTAATTATTCCCTCTAGTTTGCCAATTTGCAGCCCCACGATCCCTTCAATCTTTCCTTCCCTTGGCAGAAATTCCAGAAAGCCCCACGGGGTTAATTATGACTAAGACTAATTATAGGGTCAAATTAAGAAAGACTAGGTAATAATATGAAATTATGAATAATAGCGACAAATATGTATAGTGTGACTGTGTGAGATTTCACTCTGTTTAGATTTTCGTTTTTTGTTAGATCTGTTGGGATTGATTATTAGAACAAAGCAGCACGTCCAAAAGTTATCGTCGGTAGACTTTAGGTGAAAAGAAGATGGAGTGACATGATTTCTCGGGTCCCTCTTGCAGTCTTGCCTGACTATGATTTATTTGGAATCTAGAAAATTCCCATTTCTGTTAGCAAAAAATGTTTTTCAATACTTTCTTTATTGAGTATAAATATATTTACTGATGGATAAAAGACTTTTATATTATCATTCAAATCACATGATTGTATTCAGTTAATCTTTATCATGGGGTTATTATATGCATTGATATTTTCCATGTCAGTACTGTCGCATTAAATAGTGTTTATTCATTTTCCAAGTGTCAATCCGGACACATTTGTCCGGGTTCCTCGTCAGTCTTGCTACAGGAGCATGAACACGGACTGCAGTAGGGGTGTTCGCGGATCGGTTCGGATCGGTTTTGGCCAAATTTAGGACCCAACCCAATCAAATTTGATCGGTTCGGTTCGGTTCGATTTTCAGAAAAAAAAAATTGAAACCCAATCCAACCCAACCCGTTCATGAACAGTTCGGTTCGGTTCGGATCACCGGGTTACCCATTAAATTTTTTTTAGAACTACTATTTTATCACGATTCTTTCAAATATCTCATACAATTAAAACAATATTATCAAATGTATGAAAGTAGTAAAATTGATTCATTTAATACCATCAACATAATATCATAAAATAGACTTATAATATAAATTAAAACAAAATATTTGTGAACAATATTTACTATAATAGTCTACCCTTACACAACAATTATCCCAGTTGGTATCCTTGTTTCCGAGCAAAAAGCTCTAGTCTAAATTCACTAAGAATAGAGATAGACTGATATCCTTGTTTCCCAATCAGACTGGTATCCTAGTTTCCCAGCCAGAAGTTGCATGTCTCAATTCATCAAGAACAGAGACAAAACTGGTATCCTAGTTCCCAGCTGCGACATTTTTCAAAGTCAAGAAGAAGAATACAATAAGATAGTTACATTTACGCTTATATTCCTTAAGCAAATAGGTATCTTTAAATCAGTTGAAGAATCAAACTTGTCAAACGCTTCTATATGATCTCACAACAATTCTCTCAATGATGCAAACATAAACTCTCTAATACTCTAATATTATTTGGAATGGAATGCATACATGAACACCAAAATATGTTTCTATTTATACTAATTTAAAGATATGATTTTAACCAATTTTTGAATGCAATCCTAAATATATTCTATCATATTATCCAATGTAATCTTAAAGATATTCTATTATATTATGCAATGCAATCTTAAAAATATTCTATCCTATTTTTTGATGCAATATAAAAAAATATCCTATCTTATTTTTGAATGCAATCTTAACCATTTATAATATCTTACCTTTTTTTTATTGTCAAATTATTTTTTTTTTAATTTTTAATATATATATATATATATAAATAATAAAATTTATATTACTATTACGGGTTCACGGATCGGGTCATCGGATCAACGGATCTGTAAATCTAAACCCGTGACCCAACCCATACATGAACGGTTTTGATCGGTTCGGTTCGGTTTTGACTCAAATATATAAATGACCCAACCCAAACTGTTCAGATCGGTTCGGATCGGTTCGGGTTCACGGGTGACCCGTACCCGTGAACACCCCTAGACTGCAGAAATATTAATATCTACTGCGCATATCTTTATGTTAATAGCATATCAAATATGTTTGGATATTCAAATATATGCAACCACCTTATCTTATCATATATTCACAAGTTATTTACAAGTTGTTACTTATCTACAAATAACAGTATATCAATAAAATACACATTATCTTATATTTAAATTAGATAACTTTCTGCTATTATATGTTATTATCTTATTTACATCTTACTAACAAACAGAGGTCCAAAGCCCACACTCCACACTATAAATACAACCCTACAAGTTCACTCTAAATACACCTTCACACAATACTTGAATGCATTACTCAAGTTACTCATTCTCTAGATCTTATGCTGAGTTCTCACACTCAGTTATAAATTAATGTACTTACTTGAGCGTCAGAGTGTTTTTCCTTTGTTTTGCAGGTTCCTCCTCTAAGCAAAGCCTACACATCATCCGACGTGCAGAATTTGGAGTCCACATTGGCCACGCCTACCTCACACGTGGAATTTTCAAATTTTGGTAAGAACATTTGGCGCCCACCGTGGGGCCCAGGTAAAACTTACCCTGCGGCCTCTCACTCAGATCACTCATTAGTACGTGTTCATAGTCAGCACATGCTCTAGTGTTAGACGCGACACCCCTGTCGATGTGTCTAACCCCCACAGACTACCATGACGAATGCTGACACCATTCAGCAACTCCAGAACCGCATGGCAAAGATGGAACGCAAGTACCAGGAAGAAATCGACAGGCTGAAAGCTGAACGCGATCAGCACAAAGCCAAAGTGAGACATCTCGAAAGGGATGAACGCTCCCCTGTCACCAGAGAAGAACAGACGCAGGACGAATCGCATCCTCAACAACATGCCAACGCTCCGCCCATTCGTAGCTCGACACATGGTTACCGAATGGAGAGGCATAATACGTGGCATAATCCTTTTGTTGATCGCATTAAGGAAGTCAACATCCTGTTCGGATGGACACCTCTGCACTTAGAGAGGTATGACGACACTACCGACCCAGACGAACATCTCGATGCCTTCCTATCACAGACGAATCTTTACACAAACAGTGACGCCATATTATGCCAAGTGTTCCCTACATCTTTAAAGGGAGCAACATTAGCATGATATGGTGACCTCCCCAAGCAGTCCATCGATAGTTTCGACACCCTTGTCGAAAAATTCAGCGCATAATACGCTACCAGTCGAACTCATAGAATGACATCCGCTGCACTAGCAACATTGCGCCAAGCCGATAATGAACCCCTCCGCAGGTTCATGGAACAATTCGGGCATGTCACTTCTCAGATTAGAAACCTCAACCTTGAGGTAGCACTGCATTCCATGATGCTGGCCCTTCGACCTGGTAAATTCATGGACAGTCTATGCAAGAAACCCCCTTCTAGCATGGACGAAATACGCGAAAGAGCCAAATGTTACATTCAGATGGAAAAAATGTCGAAGTTCCACAACAAAATCCAACAAGTTGGAAAGAAGCGCGAAAAACATGAGGTCTCCATCACAGTCAACCCCCGGAGGGCCGGCAAGAAGCAAAGGCCGCATAAGTCGCAGCCTCTCCCCAAAGGACCCAGGTTCGAGAGATACACTCTCCTAACAGTCAATCAATCTATGATCATGGACGAAGCCTTCAACACGGAGGTACAAATGACATTGTCAGCTTCCTCTAAACAAGGAGGAAACCCTAACAATGCGTGAAGGATAAATGACTAGAATTTGGATGTTAAATGTGTGATAAATTCCTATTGAAAAAGAAGAGAGAGTGAGATTAAGATCATTTTATTATGGTGTATTTTGACAAATAATTTAATTACATAAAAATTTATATTAAAATTTTAGCCGTAAAATTTATTGAAATAAAAGAAAAAAACTTCTGAGAATGTATAAACTATTTTTATAAATCATAAATTTAAATAAAGATAAGCTCCTCCAATCACTCTATTAATGATAGAAAAATTACCTTTATTCTTTTAAGGTTTCAGAAAAGCCCTGTGAATTGTGGGATACATGATTGCTATATGTTCCTTGTGGAAACATGAAAGGACACAAATCGCCCTTTGCTTTTAATTACAAATTTTCATAAATTTAAAACGATTAGAATGAACTAAAGATAAAAGTATAAACTATTCATTAGTATGCAATGCTGAGATAATAATGACTTCTAAATTGGTGGTCATTAGTCGCTCTTTCTTTTCCACTGTTCTTTCTACTTCACGAATAGTTTATAATAATTGTAGATTGAACATTTCAGGTAAGAAAATAATAGATGGTCGAAAGGACAACATAGAGATAGTGCTGCAAAAAAAAAAAAAAGTTACATGAATTGGGACGGGATATGTCGGACAATTTATCAGAAAGAAAAACATCAAGATCCTTAGATAAAATCTATGTGAATTCGAAACCCGTATACTTGTTTTGGTTAACTAATTAGTATACTTTTTATCTTGTATAAATATTAATAGGGGCTAACCACATGATTATAATCTTCGTAAGATATATATTTCTTCTACTTCTCCAGTAACATGGATGCACCTTTTATTTTCTCTGTACAGTTTTTGTTAAAAAAATATTAGAATTTCTTAATTAAACTGTTAGGCCAAAAATTGAAATATAAATTTAAAAAATTATTATTAATGAACATAACTAGTTGATCTTTCGAACAAATATATTATACTTATTTTTTTGAAAATACTTTTTATGGAAAGGAATTAGTAAATAAAGAAATACTCTTTACTCTTCGGGTAGGGCAGTAGTCAGTAGAAAACTGGAAATTTCTTTGCCAGCCGAGTATTTTTCCTTAGGCAGAAAAAACAAACTAAACAAAGTGAGTCTTAAATGCAATAATGGCCTAGTTGGTGCTTGTTAAAGAGCTCGAGACACTGACAGTTCAACCAAATCAACAGTAACATAGAAACTACTAAAACATTTTTATTGAGAGATAAACATCTATCAAGAAGGGATGGTTATAAAATGGGTTTAGTTTAGTCTTAATTCTTTTCGATTTTTTTTACAGGATAATGTCTTGATTCAATCAAAATTTGATAAACTGTGGAAAAAATCGAATTAACCTAAAAGGTTAATTTAGCACAGGTCTTACAAGTTAGGAGAATGCTGACAGATTTGATGGTATAAATGTTTTGTACTACAGCAATTAGAGTTGAAAGGGAACAATCAAGCTAAGTATATTCAGATTTTGGCAACATATCATGGAATAAAAGATTGTACTCATCTCTGGTAGCCTATGGTCTATGGGTTGCAATATAATGCGGAATTGTGATTGTGCAGCAGACGAATCAGATATGCCTTTTGTGATTAATGGTTTTGTTTATTATAGCCTTAGTGTTAGGCCTAGTACATATGGCATTATGTTGTTTATGCGTCTAGGAAGGGCCAGCATTGTGCTTCATTGTTTATGGTCAATGCTGTTAATCGCTATTAGAGAGGTCTTGAGTTGGGAATCGTAAACAAGCTGTGGCTTGCAATCTATTACTCTTATACTGATCTTGGCTGGGTTTGGTCAATCCTGTGGCTTAACCATTGCTTCTTTGTTTTAATAATGACCTTTTTGTTTTTTTTAGATGTAATAAAAAAACACTTTTATGGAACGAATGAATTTGCTTTCAAAAACACAGTCATAAAACTAATTTTTTAAGAAAAACAATTTAAATAAACAAAAAATAAATAAAAAATGTCTATTTTATTTAAAAAACAAGTAAGTTTCCAATATCTTTTGCTTTTTAAAAAAATAATTGTTAATTTGATATAATATAAATTTTAATTTTTTTTAAAAAAATTGAATCGTAAAATATACATTTTTCTACGCATAAAAACTAAACTCTTCTTTTTTTGTCATCGGCTTTATTTTATCTTCCAAAATTCTTGCACTATTTTTTGCAAAGGTAGAAAGGGCTACCGTCAGGGTACAAAACCAGTTTATCCAATGATCTAGTAGGCCTTGGCCCGTTAACTTGTAGGCTTGATTAAACCCAACAATTTTGTTCGTAGCACTAAAATCAATCAAAAGCCTTTCCCTCACCAATAAAAAGGTCTTTCTTGGGACAAAAGTGTAAAATATTATTATTATTTTATCGTCGATATATTCCACCAGAAAATGGTGTCAATATACAGCCTAATGTGTCCTTTATTGTGAAATTATATATATAAACTTTATATGGTAAGAACCCTTAAATTAAGAGCCAAATTTGTAAGAAAAATCGCTAATAAAAACTTATTCAGTGTTCTAATTTACCTGGTGCCAAGTTATCTCCTCTTTCAACCTCTCTATTCGTTTTTCTTCAATTTCTCTGATGTGCGTGGGATAGAGTGTGGACAATGCCACAATGGTGCTTTCGGTGGGGCAGATTCATAGGCCATCTGCAGTGCTGGTAGCTTAGGGGTTCCTTGAATGATGTGGCAATTAAAGAAATGGTTATTTGTTTTTTTCATCCATTGGAGGTAGTCTAGTTGCAAATTTCATGCCTTAAAATAAAGAAACGCTGTTTATATAAGAAGCGCATCTTATTGGACCCACTATCATTGAATAAGAAACTCAAATTAATTACTTCCATTGGAGATGCCCTAAGTTGTTTCTCAACATTAATTTTACAACTTATCTAAATAAATCATGCTGTTTTGTTGTCATTCAGTAGATCTTTTTCTTTAAGGATATTTTCATTCCATAGATCAAAAGTGACATCTTCATGCGTGTTCATATTATTGACAAGTGAGCATTTTTCCTCTCATTTTTTGGCATCTTAGTTGCCATTTTCAAAACATATGCTTCATATAGTTTAGGTCCAAGATGATAAGCTAGGTCTCTTTTTTTAGGGATATATGCTCCCACCCACCCCAAACCCATACTCACGCGTAAGTGATTAATTGATATCAAGTATTGGGAGAATTTGGGTAAATAATTTAAGTAAACAATTATTTAATGAGAGTTTATTATATAAAAATATAATAAAATGAGTTTATCTTACTAATAAAAACTTTTTTTCTTTAGCTTCAATGCTTTAATAAAAATATTCTTTTATTGTTTCATTTAATAATACGCTATTTATAGAAAAATATAGATTTTTTTTGCATAAATATTTTATTTTATGTCATTTTATGTAATAATATTTTTAGCTTTAAGCTAATTTAATAATATCATCAATTTTTTAATCTCTGTTAAAAACTTTAAATGCACAATAACATAATTTAAATGAGAGATTACTTAATTAAATGACACAAATCATTATTATTTGTGTCAACCAATTAATATTAATTATCCTATTATCAGTTATGCATAGTCTATAATAACATAAAAAACATTCGATCATAGTCACAGTATATTTATAAAGCTTATGTTAAGAAGGTGATCCTCTTGTATTGAAATTTGAATAAATTAAATGAAAATTTGATTTTATGAAGCTCCATTTGGTATATAATGAAGATGAAAAAATGACATTAACCTAACATATTGACTCGCATAATCCGTCTAATTAAGTCTTAAAGTGAGATAATCTATTATTCTGTCACTTGGCTTTCAAAATGTTTTTTTTTATAGATCAGAATCAGTATAAAATAATTTATAACAATAACTATCATTTTCATTTAATTAACTTAGTTTGACCGGATTATTCAAAATGAATGTAAGACAGGTTGAATTCATCATTAAAAAAATAACAACTAAAAATTAAAAGAAATGCAGTTTTAATTATTATTTTAGTATTTTACTTTTTAGAGATCATGTATCCTACATAGAGATAATCTTAGTTGAACTAAATAAGATTTACTGTGAGTAATAAAACTTTTTCTCTAAATAATTAATACAATCTTTTTACTAGAATATTTAATATAATTATGTATTTAAAGTTTAATGTTTCACTTTTTTATATTTTCTTTTTAATTTTCTCTAATTTTTAGGTGAATCGTTCTATTAATTCACAGTAAAGCAGAATAAATCAGTAAATTTTATTTGCTTTTTTTATGAAAGTTTTTTATAGGTTAATAGCATATCATAATGAGATAACCTATCTTACCAACCCTATATAATATAATTATGTACCTCTAAGATATTGAATTTTCTAAGAATAAATTTTACTAAATTCTATAAGATATGTTTGTTTTAATGAAGTGTGGAACGAAAGAAAGACTAATGAGAATAACTGAATAAGAATCTAATACAGTAACTCTTTCTACTTTTTGAAAAGGCACAAAAAAGTCACGAATTAGACGAAAGAATAAAGACCACCAAGAAAAGGTCGAATTATCTCAATTGAGAAAATTTAGGGGAAAAAAGAAAGCAATTACAATATTTTATACATTATTATTATTATTATTTATAATTAAATTTTGAATTTCATTTTAACAACCTATGTAATAATACTGTCATTAAAATTTGATGCTAATTTTTTAAAACGAAATTTATTTTTTTTAAAAAATATTTAAGTATTCTTAAATTTTTTCTAAATGTAGTTGTGACGTATTTTATATAAAATGATATATATAAATGTTTAACAAATTTTGATATAGTTACGGAATTTAAAAATTAATTAATTACACCACATATGACTTTTTTATAGTTACTTATGTATATCATGATTTGGAAAACCTTTTAATTATTGTTTTATGAAGGAGGAAAAAAAGATATTGCAGAAGAATATTATAAAGGTTGTAAGGTTTACATCTCAATATGACACTAATGGTAAACAATAAATATAATAGCTGTACCTAAACCGTAATATTTTTATGGGTTTGTCTGCTTAATTCCAACTAAATATGGGATTAAACAACCTTAATCCTATATGATCAAATAAAATTGCATTTATTTTTTTATGTACTAAATTTTATATAATTTTATTAAATCATCTAAGATGAGTATTTAATCTCATTTTTACTTGAAGGCAATTAGATCATCTTTTATTTTATATATAAAAGAGAGAAATAAGAAATAAAAGTAAATAATACGAAAGAATGATGTAATAAAAAGATAAAAAGTAACAAATGTTAATGTTATATAAATGATATAATATAATTGATCGTATAAAATGTGACACCACTACCTTATCTGTCATCCAACACGAGGAATCTTGCGACCCACATGAACAGAAGAAGTGGTCCATGCACATGCTAGCTAGGCTATCACTCTACATGGTGTGATTTTTCTCTATATATATCTCCATTATACTCCACCCTTCAAGTTCTACTGTCACCCTTGGAAACACAAAGGGCCCAGCATAGCCAGAATATGAAACCTCACGTTTCTGGTGAAAGCTCTAATTTGGCCAAGGAGTCTAGCAGATCCGTCGGAGAGAAGCTCCACCAGGTTTGTAAGGCTGCCATGGTGGCAATCATCACCAATGGATCCAACCAACGTAGTAGTGGTAGTAGTAGGCTTCTTACCAATCAAAGGTTGAGCCTCCAATCAGAAGACCCAATTAGAACCTTAATGTTCTTGGGCTCTTGGAGTCACACATAGCTAAATAGACTCAAAATCGTGAAGGAATAGATCGATTGAACCAAACTCTTTTTAAGTTTGGAGAAAATTGAATAACAAAACTATCTGGGTGGGCCAAAATTTATTCATATATGTTGTCACATATCTATATAATATTACTATGTCAATATATACATGCAGGGAGTGGCGTAAAAAATCTTATAAGGCTTCATAGACTGATATTATATATACCGCACGGCAGCAACCTAAGGACAAAAAACACTGATGAATATGGCTGCATCTGTATATATATGTGTGTACACACAAAAGAAAAATCTATGTATTTATGTATGTGCGCGACTAGCTGTAAAATGCTCTGTCATAAATTAGATTCCCTTTGATTTGTAGTGTACGTTCATAATTAAGCTTGTGCAGTCTGAATCTGAAACACTAGCTGCTGGTTGATTTGATTCTTTCTGCCATTGGAATTAAGGGTGAAGACAGCTTTGGATATATTCGTGAATTTGGCCAACTTAGACTTCATATGAAAAAAATATTAAACGATTTTGCGTGTTAATTAAGATTAGTTCGGAGATTCGATCTCATAACTTTTTATAAAGATTTTCTTGTTCTTTCAGTTATACTTTAAATTTTTATGAATACTTTTTCTCAAAAAAAAAAAAAAAAATTATAACTATGTAGTCTAAATTCTTCTAAAAAGAACCTTTTAAAATTAAAATATTATATACATAACCTGATGATCTAAACCTCACTCGAGTATAATTAAGATGGTTTAAAGTTGCTTCAATTTTTATAAAATAATATCAAATTTAATACTATTTAAGTACGAATTAATTAGTTCGATCCCACCCCTGATAAATTATTACAAATAAAAAAACAATTAAACAAATATAACTCTTTTATTTTCCCTTCAAGCTAGCTACTATCTAGCTTCTTAGGTATCGTATTAAGATATAATTCTCCTTTATCGTAATGAAAAAGGTTTGGTAAAATTAACATTAACAAATGAATTAGGTGATAACTGTAAAACGACATAAAACATAAAAGAACATATTTAGTTATTCGATTTCTAAATTCAAAGAATTAAACAAATTAGTGGAAAAAAAGTAACTAATACTAGTAGTTTAGAATGTGTTTGATATGCTTAAAAGATGTGTATGATAAGCACTCTAATACTTGTAAGCTATTTTTACTGGTTTACAACACAACCTTAATTATTTAATAGTTTTTATCTTATTATCATATGCTAATTGAAGTGACTAAATAAAATAAACTTGAAACTATTAAAATAATTTTATGTATAACATAAGTTTTTTTTTTGTCAAATTAGCTTCCAAGTTAGTTAAAGTAACTTATAAATTATTATAGTAATTTACTAAAAACATAATGTGACTTTTGAAGTTGTTTGATAATTTTTCTATAAAAAAATAATATATTGGATAAATTATATTTATATTTCTTAAAATTCAATAATTAATAACACATTGGTATATTTTGTTTTACACAGTCAGTTACCTTACCTTCCTCAACTCATATATAACATTAAAAAATTAATGGAATCCATACCAAAAATACAGTTAAATATAATTTTTTTCATATATATATATATATGTGTGTGTGTGTGTAATTTTTTAATAAAATTTATTTATTTATTATTCTTTACACGTGCGTGGGCGTGTGTGATGTGATTAGTGGAGTGAAAATTGTAATATGCATAGAGTTAGTCATAGCCACTATTTGACAAGTGATAAGACATAAAGAGTAATAGAAACCTCTCAGCCCCTCTCCGATCAAATGGCCACCGTAATCGACGGCAAAGCCGTTGCGCAAACCATCCGATCTGAAATCGCCGAGGAGGTGCGCCAGCTCTCTCAAAAATACGGCAAGGTAAACCCTTATTTTCGTTTCTCTCTCCCAAAACAAGAATCGCGATTATCCAATATATAATAAACAATTGCGAGTGTAAATGTTGCAGGTTCCGGGATTAGCGGTGGTGATAGTAGGGAACAGAAAAGATTCACAGAGTTATGTTGGAATGAAGAGAAAGGCATGCGCTGAATTGGGAATCAAATCCTTCGATGTGGACCTTCCCGAACAAGTCTCCCAAGCTGAACTAATCAAACAAGTTCACGAGTTGAATGCTAACCCTGATGTACATGGTTCGTCACTTGTTACACGCTTTTATTACATCTTTCCCCTTCAATTTTCATCACACTTATCAATTAACCTCACATTTTTGTGCCTGAATTACTTTACAGGCCTATACACCTACTTTTTCATGCATGTGCTATTTTAAATATTAATTCTACTTTTTGTTTTGGACCATTTTTATTTTTATTTTGAGGATTGGTTTGTTAATATCCGCAGGTATATTGGTTCAGCTCCCGTTGCCTAAGCACATAAATGAAGAGAAAGTTCTGACTGAAATCAGCCTTGAGAAGGATGTAGATGGTTTTCATCCTTTGAACATTGGCAAGCTTGCAATGAAAGGCAGAGACCCCCTATTCCTTCCCTGCACTCCCAAGGCAAATGCTCTTTAATGTGAAGTTTTTTGGAATACATTCAATTATTATGTCAACAATTCGAATGAATTTCACATGCTTAGAAGAGGGGAAAACACAACTAATCTAGTTTTTTTTTTTTTTTTGTTTTTACTTAACAACTAATCTAGTTATCTTGTCATTTTTATTTTTTTAAAATATTTAACCTGTCATTATTATTTTTTTTTTTTTCATTAAGGTGTCCCTTCTGGTGCCTGAAATTTGGTGTGAAATTAGTTGGGTTTTTTGGAATTTTTATTGATGTTTGATATAACCTTTTTATCCTATGTTGTTCTGGTGAGGTGATAAACACGGGCCAAGGCCCAAGAGTGATGTATTTATGAAAATATTTGAACCCTATTAATCATTTAGGATCTGTTTGGGTAAGTGCTTCTGCTATATGGGAGAATTTCTACAAATTAGTTAATGGAGAACTCATTTTAGCTTATCGAGAAGCTCGTCTCATCCTTTTATTCTCTTAGAAGTGCTTCTAAAGAAAATTATCCAAACAGGCCCTTAGAACAATTGAGTGGGGTATATCCTTCATTCTTTCTAAAAGTAAAAGGCTTTTTATACTTGTTACTTAATTCTCTGTGATCCTCACTGAACCTATGGGAATGGGAAGGTTGTTCATCTTCTGAATACAAGTTAGATTTTGAAATAGTGTCTCCAAAATCTCATTCACGTTTGCTATTTGTATGCAGGCATGTATTGAACTATTACAACGAAGTGGTGTAAGTATTAAGGGAAAGAAAGCAGTTGTCGTTGGTAGAAGCAACATAGTTGGATTACCAGCTTCATTGCTGCTTTTGAAAGCAGATGCTACAGTTACTATTGTTCATTCACACACAAGTCAGCCAGAAAGTATCATACGTGAAGCAGATATTGTTATTGCAGCAGCAGGACAGCCGATGATGGTAACTAAAGTAGCAAAATATATTATGCTTTATCTGCATCTCTGTTCTAAGTCCTCATGATGTGGAGTTTCAAATTTTAGCCCTTAGTACTTGGGTGTTTCTTACTCTTCTCATGGATAACATAAAGTACATATCAGTTGCATTAAGAATTAGCTTACTGTAAGTTTCTCTCATGTAATCCCTCATCCTTGGTACTCATTCAAATCTGTTAGATGTGCAATAGCTTTCAAATGCAACTAGTACTGTTCAATGGGATTTTTTAAACTTAAGTTGATCTTCCTATCATGACATTGGTATAAACAATGTCTGGACAAAAGGAAACATAGTTTTTGATATTTTTGTGCTTCAGTGCTTCGCATCCCATCAAGTAGTTACTGCCAATTTTCTTCCTAATGGAGAGTTTACTTGTGCTTAGTGAAATTCTTTATCTTTTAGATCAAGGGCAGTTGGATCAAACCTGGAGCTGCAGTGATAGATGTTGGCACAAATGCTGTTGATGACCCAACAAAGAAGTCAGGTTACAGGCTTGTTGGAGATGTAGATTTTGGGGAAGCATCTAAAGTTGCTGGTTGGATTACTCCAGTTCCTGGTGGTGTAGGTCCAATGACAGTCACAATGTTGCTGAAGAATACTTTGGATGGAGCCAAGCGCTACATCGAACAAAATAATTGATCTTCCTTTAATTTGAATAAATAAAAGGCATGTACTATTAGTTTGAAATTCTTTGAGAATCGGTTTTATCCACACTTTTGTTTCTGTTTAGGTAGATGAATGTATTCTATAAAATCACAAGGATCGCTTTCAATGGATAAGTAGAACTGGTCCAATCGAAACTATGTATTTGCCCTTTCACTATCTCCGAAGAAGCATTCTCGATGTGGATACTGACCATATTTTAGATTGGATTTAGAGCATAGCTAGCCCTTGGTGGTAAGAAACGCTTGCAGCCAGAGTGTAAGATTAGTTCTTTTGTAAGAATCAGTTCTTAACATTTAAATATTGCTTTTATACAACAAAGTATAAAAATGTGGAGTAATATGCGGAACACATTTTAAATTCTTAAGTGGTTTTACTATTAGAGTAGAAAGTTATTGAAACTCTTAAATCTAATGTGGTATAACTAGACTCACCAAATGTGAATTGAGAACCAAAATTAGTGCAATTAATGATCTTGTTGCTTAGATACCTTAAGCATGTAATCTTGTCTTTAGATTCCAAAATTATTCTCATCCCTTCTCCTTTCCCCTCCCCGAAAGAAAAGGATATAATCGATGTTGTATGATTGACAGGGTTGAAAATGAATCAAATAAAAAGGAACAGGGAAATTTTTGCAACTTGCCGAAATAGAAGAGACCAAAAAACATATAACAATGTCACTTGTCATTGGTGGATCGTCATTCAAATTCTCTTTTGCATTGCAATGAACTGAACACTGTAGAATGTTTAAGAACACCTTATACAGCCAACAAATTACATTATTGACGTGGAAACCCCAAAACACAGTTATAAGGTTCATTTTGATATGAAAAACCTCGTCTTAATCCGTTTCAAACACGCTAATAGACAAAAATGCTATTCCAGTGCTTTCACAATCTGTCTTTTCTTTTTTTTTAAAAAAAATTGCTATGCGTATGCCGGACTACAATTATTACACTATGAAACAAGCGTATGACTTCACAAAATGTGGGACACTCAGAAGCGTATAGATTTACTAAATCTAATTTCTCAGATGAACATTGCCGCTGAAGACTAAAGCGTCTTTAAGAAAGTGACGAGTTATCCTAAATTGAATTCATTAACAACAATCATGGATTATATGAAATATATCCTTAATTATCCCTAAGAAGAAGAACTAGTGTCAAGATGTCATCAAGCAATAGCAATTTTTTTGAAACAGAAAACTTTATTCATATCAGATATAATAAGATCCTGGATACAAGCAGGAATGTTCTCAAAAAGCTGGCTGCTAGCATGAAATTGTGCCTCCCTTGCTAAGGAATGGGCCACACAATTTGTTTGCCTCCTAGTAAAACAGATCTCTATGTTTGTTTTTTTTTAGAAAAAAAAAGCCTATCTTTGCAGAATCTAAGAATGGCTCCTAACTCTGATTGAGCTGTACAGTAAGTATTTTAACTATCAACCACAGCTTTACAATCTGATTAAAGAAAAACATATTGATAACCCAAGCTTCGGCCTCAACAGGTTGTAACATACCTTCTACTAGAACTGATTTAGCAATATGATGAATCTGCCCAAACTATCACGCAAGCACATACTAAGACCAAAACGTCTCTGGTTACCAAAAACAGCAGCATCCAAATTACATTTAACAAAACCAAGGGGAGGCATTACCTACTGAGGAGGACTAATTTGACGTTGAGGCACATTAACTCTCCTTCTATGACACTTTCCCCAATCAGTTAAGCAATTTGTGGCCCTGCGCGCAGTGACTGAGGGGGATCTGTCAGCATCCTCCCACACTTTACCATTCCTTCACCATAAGACTCACATCAGCATAACCACTTGGCTTATCTTAGCTTTTCAAATGCTAGCTAATATAATCTGAAAATCAGATCAGCAAAACTAACTGCACTGTCCACCTGCACTCTAATAACATTCCAAAAACCAGCAAGCTTCCAACAGACCAGATTACTAGGACAGGCCACTAAACAATACCATTCATTTTCCAGATTATTTAGGCAAAGAGGACAAATACCTGTACACACAACCCCCTCAGTCTGAAGTCTTAGGCGCGTAGGAAGACATCCTCGGACAGCCCTCCAAAGGAACACTTTCACCTTGTTTAGCGCTTGAAGCTTCCAGAGATCCTTCCATCTACCTGCTACTTTGAGGTGGGTTCTCTCAATAACAGACTCCATGAGATAAAATTAAGCTGATTTTACAGAAAAACAGTCATCCTTTCTCAACTTCCATATGACATGGTCTTCCCCTAGCTCCTTGCAGATGGATATTTTGAGCACCTCATCGATATCTCATTGCTAAAACAATTGGGTTGCAAGCTGCAAATTCCAAGTCCCTGTATCAACATTAATAATGTCAGCAACACACCAATGTTCAGTTCCTGCTACTGGGCTGCTAGAAACATAAGAATTATCATAATCACGCAACCACGGATCTCAAATGCTGATTCCCCTCCATTTGAGTCCACCTCTAACCACCACCTGAGAAGCTTGGATACTACGCCACATAGTTTGGATTATGGCCTAACGAAGCCTCCAAGAGTAGTATCTAGCTTTGAAAACTCTTGAAATTATAGAATCTGGGTCGGAAGCTAACTTCCACCATGGCTAGGTTGAACCCAAAAAAGTGCCGGAAACCCATACCACCAAACTCTTTCCTCACCGCCAATCTATCCCAACTCAACCACTTGATGCTTCTTCCTTCGCCTCGGTTACAGCCCCACCAAAGCGAATTAATCATGCGCTGGATCGCCTCCGCCAAGGAACTGGACATGACAAAAATGCTCATGCAGTAAGCTGATCCTGCTCGAGCCACAGCTTTGACCAACACTTCAAGCCCCGCCATAGACAGATGCTTCCCTGACCATAACGCTTTTTGCATGGACACAGGAATGAAACCCCTAAAAAAAGTGGATCACGAGAGCGTAAGCCCCGTTCTGTTAGTCAGGCAGACCATGTGAATGACTGTGACATTGGCCAATGTCTTCGGCGGGACTTGTAAAGGCTCCACACGTGTCTCAGCCCCTCGCTTCAAAGGAAGGAGACAAATCCTAGCTCGAAGTTACCCGTTTCCGGAGTCTACATCTCTCTGTATGTCGCGGCCCGGGGACTTTCCTGAGTCTAGCAAATTGCGTAGACCCACTCACATCGCCTCGTGATCCATTATATAGAACCACTCCAACCAATATAAATGCTTTCAAAACATGTCTATTTAGCGATGTGGGCCTTTTAGCTGCCGCGAGACAATTTAAAACCAAATTAGCCAAGCACCGTTTAGCATGTTTGGATTAGATTCTCATAATTAATTCTAAAACCATGTTGAAAGTCAAACCAATAAACAGTTTTTTCCACTCCAATTTTTCATGGTGGTTTGGGTCCCAGAATCATTTTTAGTAGGTATCGAAACTTGCACTCAGACTACAAAATGAAATTAACAACAGTACCAATTACCATCCAAATCGACAGTGACAAAATGACCTTCCTACTGATACGATACAATGCTCTGCGAATTCAGATTAGTTAAAAACTTAAAATATATTTACTTTTTTTTTAAAAAATTATGTTGTGAACTAATTTTTATTTGTTTAATTGTAGAGTCATGAGCTGAAATAATAGGTAAATTCTTTAATTAATCGTTAGCTGAAACAGAAATTTTATTTGCATAGTGCTTATCCAATACTTCTGAAAATTGAGGACAGTATACTGTTTGTATTTGTAGTGTCAAACTATGAAGTAAAATATGGTTGACCTATTGGAGGTTGCTTTAACTGAACTTGCATAACTTATTTAACAAAATACTTTTTGCAGTTGAGGCTAATTATGAGTATGAGCAAAACAAATGTTTCCAAAGAGCTGAATGTACATCAATTATGAATGTGAAATGTAGAGGCGGAGCCTGGAAATTTACCATGCTATCAAGAAGGATGTTTAATCAGACAATAAAAAAGAATGTAATGCTCCAACTACAAATTTCATGGAATTTGTTTCCCTAAAAGATTAGAAGGTCATAATTTTTTTCTAAATTATGAAATAAGAGTAAAAATTTCAATTAATACTTAAAAATAGATAACTTATAGGATATTCTTCAACAACTTTTGAATATAAAATGGTAAATTTAACGTAACTTTTTTTTCTTTTATATTGAAGTAGAAAAAATTTATAACTTCTATTCTTTTTAATACGATCTTAAATCGTAATTTATTCTTTTAAAATTTTTGTTTTAGAAGTCTTGAAATATTTATAATTTTAAAATCGTAAATTATTTATGATTTTAAAGTAGTAATAATTCTTTTAAAATTAATTATTAACAAATTAAGTTTATTTTTATTGTTAATTTTATTTAAGATTTTTATGTTTGTGTATATTATTTAATTTAATATATTTTCTATATTATTTTATTTTATAGTGTCAAACTATGAAGTAAAATATGCTTGACCTATTGGAGGTTGCATAGAAAATTGAGAGATTCATCTTTATTCAAAAGAATAGCAAAAAGTTTAATTCTCAAAAATGATTTGCCTAATCCACTCGTTTAGGAATCAGAGCGCAAGTCATAATTTTTTTTACGATTTTTATTTTTTTCTATTAAATTTCGTAAACAAATTTATGACAACCATTTTCTTTTAATATAACTTTGAAGTGGTAAGTATTTTAATTTTTTTATTTTTGTTTTAGAAGTTGAAAACAATTTTTTTAATTAATTATTAACCAATTTGACTGCATTATCCGAAGCTTGTCACATTAGCACCTCGTTAATCTGTTTTAGATGCTTTATGAATGTGTAAATGAAGTCCTGTTTGAACAGGTTTTTTTCAAACGAAGAAGGAAATAATTATAAAAAGTGAAATACATTATTTTTATAATAAAATAAAATTAACTTATTCATACATTTTCATTAAGTTGTTTGAATAACTCTCTCTTAAACAAAAAGAAAGTTATAAGAAAAGTGAAATATTTTTTTCTAAGATAAAATTAACTTATTACTTATGTACATAAATTATCATCAAGTTGATTTAGTGGTAGAAAATCTGAGTCGTTTATAGGAGTTTTATGTTCAAATTTCACGGTTCTAAAGAAAACGAAAAGAAGATATAAAACGAAACGGCGTCGTAGCAATCAAAATCAGGGAGCTCTGTAGCTTAAGATCCTCGCCGTCCGTTTCTACAGTTGGCAAAAACCGAAGGTTCAGATTGTGGCTTGTTTGGATAACACGTTAATAGCAGTAACACAGCACTTAAAAGGAAAGAAGATATGAAACTTGGCAATGGCTGTGGTTGCAGTGCAGCAATTCCTGTGCTTCACAGAATCAAATTGGAGACATATAACAAGGCCATGCATTCCCCCTCACAGTTCAATTCTTCTACGTTCCCGCAAAAAAATTCAATATTCTCTGATTTCATGCTCTTCATCACAGACCCCAGAAGCTGATACGCAAACTGCTGAATTTTGCGTCAATTTGGGCCTTGAGCTCTTCTCCAAGGGACGGGTATTATTATTATCATCTTCAACCTTTCCTTCCACTCTCTTCATTCTTCTGTTTTCCTCTTTAGTAGAACCATGTAGTTTAAGTGGGGCCTTAATAGTTCCTTTTTTTTTCCTCGTTGGATTTTTCAGGTTAAAGATGCTTTGGCCCAGTTTGAAACAGCACTTTCCTTGAACCCTAATCCGGTGGAGGCCCAAGCTGCGTACTACAACAAAGCTTGCTGCCATGCATACAGGTATAAAGTTTTTTTTCTTACAATGGATGACTATGGATTACACAATTTTCAGTAGGTAATTACTAATTAGTATTTTCACCGGTTTAATAGAATTTGTTAGTGTTATTATATGGTGGTAGTTCTTATTCAATCAGATCGAACACACTACTTGAGTCATGGGACCTGTATATTGTGAAATGGTAAGGCAAAGAATGACTAAGCAAGTGGGCATCTCTAAAATTATTGAATTTCCTAGGTTCCTTGTATTTTCTTGATATAATAAATCATATGAAAAAAAAATCAATTGGTTTTCACAGGGGACTGGTTAGCTAATACTTCTATTTTTATCTTTGCATTCTAATCTAAATGTTGTTTGGTCATTATTTTCATAAAGGGGAGAAGGAAAGAAAGCAGCCGATTGTCTCCGCACTGCTTTGAGGGAATACGATCTAAAATTTGGTACAATTCTCAATGATCCTGACTTGGCCTCTTTCAGAGCTTTGCCTGAATTCAAAGAACTACAAGAAGAGGTTTCCTAATTAGTTCTCGAGCATTTTGTCTGATCTTCGTGTGCTTTATTATAGCTGTTGATGACCAATTTTCCTAAAAGTTTAGCTGTTAAATGAAGGTCCATGAATAACTTAGTATATATCTCTAACAGCAGAGTTCTGAAGTATTTGCCTCTTATTTTTCCTCCCCTTGCCCCCATTGCTAATTTGCTACTATTGAAACAGCCTGAAATATGAAAGGATAACATTGATAGTTAGGGGGAAATCATTTGAAAGGAACTTATCTCCCTCATTATAATTCTGTCTAATTGAATGTAAAATATGTGAAGTTTTTAACATTGATTATTATTACTGTCCTACCATGTAACCAGGCTAGGCTGGGTGGGGAAGATATCGGCTACAGTTTTCGGCGAGATCTAAAACTTATTAGTGAAGTCCAAGCACCATTTCGTGGGGTTAGGAGATTCTTTTATGTAGCATTTACAGCAGCTGCAGGAATATCATTGTTTTTTACTTTGCCCAGGCTATTAGGTGCAATTAATGGTGGTGATGGTGCTCCTGATCTCTTGGCAACTGCTGGGAATGCTGCCATTAATATTGGAGGTGAATAACGATCTATTTAACTTCCTGAAAAACAATTCAGGATCAATTTATACTTACTAAATTTAGTGTTACTCTCTCTATGTCTTTGTCTCTTTGTTGCTTGTGTGTGTTTGTTCTCTTTCAAGATAATTGCAGTGTAATATCTGAGAATATACCTTTTACATTGTTTCATTAAATGACTAAGCACCAGAATCAGCAATGTGCAGGTATCGTTGTTCTTGTGGCATTATTCTTTTGGGACAATAAAAAAGAGGAGGAACAACTCGCCCAAATATCTCGAGATGAAACACTATCAAGGTTGCCTTTGTGCCTTTCAACTAATCGTGTAGTTGAACTTGTGCAGCTACGAGATACAGTTCGACCAGTCAGTATCTGTGTTCTTTTTACCTCTGCTCTCTCTCTCTCTCTACCACATTATGTTGGATTTTTTCTTTTTGCTTTACTCTTTATATACTTGTTCATTTCTGTCTCCTTTTTCTTCTCTTTTTATTTTTCATTTTTCTAGGAGGAGGGGGTTCTTGCAGTAACTTAAATATTTCTCCTGTATTAGGTTTTGAATCATAGAAAATGGGAAGGGGGGGGGGGGGGGCCTTCAAAACATGTGCATCACGAATAAATGCCAACTAACAAGAATTTTAAATGATTTTATATACGTACATAGATACATACACACTGACAAGGTAATTAATTTTGAAATTATTTACTTGTTGATATTTATCAGTTTATCAAAAGTACACTGCATTAAAGTGATTATTACCTTAAGACATTTCAAAACAAAATGAAAGTCATATACACTCATGGGACATTTATGAGGGAAGAAGGAGAAGCTTTATCAAAATTCTTTCAATTTTACAAAATGAGTGTATAAATTTCTCTATGCGCAGAGCTTATATGTCTTTTAGAGAAAAAATGTACAATATGATAATAGAAAAGAAAAACTTATCAAGAAATATTTCATTACCACACCACATAACTTTTCAAATAGTAACCTTCATTTCGTTCTTTTCCTTTTCAACATGAATGTTTCATGCTATTACTGAAGCTTTGGTTTTAGGTTATATTAGCAGGAAAAAAGGAAACAGTTTCTTTGGCTATGCAAAGAGCAGAGAGATTTCGAACTGAGCTCCTTAGGCGTGGTGTTCTGTTAGTTCCTGTTATCTGGGGAGAAGGTCAGGAAACAAAACTTGAGAAAAAAGGTTTTGGCCTAAAGCCAAAGGCTGCTGAAGCTCTTCCATCTATTGGGGTAACAATGTACCATCTACCTTCATCAATCCTGCTCTTCATCCAAAGCTTTTGTTTCTTTGATGAGATGACCCTAACCCATAAAACTCTGCTAGGAAGATTTTGAGAAGAGAGCACAGTCCATAACTGCAAAATCCAAGTTGAAATCTGAAATTAGGTTCAAGGCTGAGGTTGTATCACCAGCGGAATGGGAACGGTAATATGCTCTGATTTCTTGTCTATTATCATGGCTACTATTGTAATCTATTTCTTCATTAAATGAGGGGAAATTAGCATCAGCATGTAGTCAAAGGGTGGATTGATGTAAACTAAGAAGAGCGTGGTAGAGAAAGGTGGAGAGAGAGAGAAAGAAAGAGAAGAGTTACTAATAGTTGTTTGCTAACTCATGCTAACTTAACTAGGTGGATAAGAGATCAGCAGAAGTCTGAAGGAGTTTCACTTGGTGAAGACGTGTACATAATACTTCGCTTAGATGGACGGGTTCGAAGATCAGGGAAGGTAAGTTCCATTTCAGAGCAAAGTTGTTTTTGTTTTCTTCCCATTGTTGTGGAATTGTCATGTATTAGTTTGCTGGATGTAATAAAAACTATGAGCATAATTTTGAATGTCTTTCTTTATGTGATGACTTGTTTGCAAAGCTTGAAGATCATGCTGAAACTGCTGTACTTCGAATTCATTTCACATATAAGTTGTCAGCAATTGGGACGTTTTTCACTCGACTAGCTGAATTTGCATTAAGGGATATTATTATCAATTTATATATTACTTCTCAACAATGAACTGTTAACAAACAGTTTGATTTAAGGGAAACTTTGTGTGACGAGTACTTAAATTAAGGAAATTCACTCCCAGGTTTCCTTTCCCCCCCTCCCTCCTCTGATTGCAATACTGTTTCTCATACTCTGGCACTATCAGTAAGACACAAACATACTAATGAGTGCTAATGCATTACAGGGTATGCCTGATTGGCAGCAAATTGTGAAGGAGCTACCACCAATGGAGGCATTTTTAAGCAAGATAGAAAGATGAGAAGTATTGTTGAGAATTCAGAGGGTGCAAACTTGTATTATTATTTTTTTTTCCTGTCCCAAGTGTCATTATAATCCTGGTATCACCGTCGTTGGTAATGTGCCACAGCAATATTTTTCTTCACCATTAAACTAAACACTGTACCTTCATTCCTCCACGCTTACTACAAACTTTTTTTTTACAATGATCACCCTGAGGTTCAAGGTTTCAAGCTATAACTTAATGTATATTACCTCAATTCCCACGAGTAGGCCGACCCTAGTGATTCCATCAAGTAAATGTTATCGACGAATATTAATATTGATAAAATATTTTGATGACAAATATATGTTGTACTTAATTCGTCAAAAAAAATATACACTTAAAGCGAAGTTGTGCATTTTTAGACTAGTCAGAGATTGACAAGTGACTGCATCTGAGTTTATTAACTCTAGTACCCTACCCTACTTAAAACAATTTTGATACAGCCAGTTAAACTTGGTCATAATCATGCTCAAATGGTATTTTGATGTTAAGGTTAATCTAGTTTCCGACAGAGTAAGAGTAAAGATTAGGTGCTGGTGAGTGATATGACATTGCGACAAGAGTTGACATCTGTTGCCATCCTAAATGATTCTGCCTAAGGCTAATCTTTAGATTAGTAATAGTAATACCATTATTCCTACACCCTCCCATTTTAGGGTGAATTATATATATCGGTCCTGTTGAGGGCAAGTCTTTTGGGCTAGTTCGAACAAAAATATAAAAAGAGGTCTTTTTGATGTTATAAAAAGAGTTCATGTTTTTTTATTATGACATAAAAGTTTGTAAAATGTCCATTTATTTTTTAGGGAAATTTGTAAAATGTCAATTAATAATAAGAGGCTGGTTATATACTACTATCAATTAATTTTTATCAGAGTTATTGTGTGTTATTAAATAACTAAAAATTAAGTAAATGTATTTAAAAAATGTGTGTTCTAATAATTAGATTACGATTGAATTATACATTAATAAAACTGTCATGTTACATAATAACAAAAAAAATTACATTATTCTAAAAAAATTCTTTATCCTGTCAAAAAAAAAAAAACTTCGTTCTTTATAAACTCAACTCCATCGCAAATACACCTAGCAGGAGTCATCCTATCATTTATAGAAAACCTGAGTAGTAAATTATAAAAAATAATAATGTTACAGAACACAACCAACACATCTCTCTCTCTCTCTCTCCTTCTCCCTCTCTCTGGTCTTAAATTCTCTGTATTTAAAATTATATTGGATACCAAGTGATCCGAGTTTAGTCAGATAAACTTAAGACACTTGAATTCAAGATTTACTTTCTTGGCTCATAAAACTCAAATCCAAGATTGTATTTAATGATAATCAAGCTTTTGGCACTTGAATTAACATGTGTTAACGTGCATGTTGATTCATTAAAAGAAACATTTTCCAACTTTTCCAGAAAAACTAAACAAAAAAAAAAACTTCTTAAAATGAATTAGTTACCGTACATGCTCTAAGGTCATTCACAATTTGAGGATGATGCACTCTCACTATGGAGCATACCTATCATCACTAAACTCGTTTGATTTAGAATCGAGTGATTATCCCCTTAACATTTATTTGCAACTGCGTGGAACGTTCGAGCTTATGGTATTGATGTAGCTCTTTTAGGATAGGCACGATTGTTTGCTTTCAGAAGAAGCTGGTCCTTAGTGTCAAGTAGCCAAAGGAACTTGGCAGGTAAAATGACTTATAGTGGCCTGTCGTGGGCAACATGATTTCAACCCAACATTGAATTAGCTGTCTGCGTAACCCATACATCTTAGGCCCAATACTAGACTTTTCAGACTTAATTAGTTAGTGCTTTGAATCTAAACCTAGTATCATACTATCATTGATGCCCCCTCATTCTTAATATCATTTTCTCGGTAGGTTTTGAATGATTTATTTATCTTGTACCCAACTTTCTTCTTAGCAATCGAAACACATTTGAACTTGATAATTACTAGAAGGTTATAAGCTATCAACATGAGTTTCAATTTTCTTCAGTTGTGGGTCTTAGAATATTATTATTATTCTAAGATTGAGAGAATCAAACAATTGGTATTGATTATTTTAATATCCTGAAGACAATAAAAAAGAAAAAGTGGCATTACCGTAAAATAGTCTCTTGTTATAAAACTGAAACCCTTCTAAAACAAGTTTACCCGCTCCTACTACTCTCCTAGTAAGCTTCTATAAAAGGATAGAATAGAAAGAATGAAACACTTGAAACTCTAGAGAAAAATAAGAGCACCATCACATTCACTACCATCTTCACTAGAAAACAATGTCAAGCGTTTCTTTTGTTTTGGCCTTGTTGATGGCAGTAGCTTTGTCTATCTTTCCTTCCATAGTGGGTGCAATAGGTAAGCACCCGCTAAGGTGGGTGCCTGAGACAACACCACCATGCCAAGGCTCCATAGAAGAGTGCATGGCAGAAGGTGAGTTTGGAATGGATTCAGAGTCTCACCGGCGCATTCTAGCGACCTCGCAATATATAAGCTACAAGGCACTGCAACGTAACACCGTGCCATGCTCTAGGAGGGGTGCTTCCTATTACAATTGTAAGCCAGGTGCAGATGCCAATCCTTACACTCGTGGCTGCCCCATCATCACCCGTTGCCGTAATTCTTAGAACAACAACTTAATGCATGTTTGAGTTACCGTTTTCAAGGCTCAAAATTACGTTTACAAAAGGATTTCACTCGTTATTTATGCGTTAGAAGTGCAATGGAATGACTGTCACAGCAATTTGAACTGCACCCAAACATGTGCTTTCTTTCTACTCTTTCATTTCCTTACTCCTCTGCCTTCTAGTTATGATGATCAGGCTTGTTATGTTTTACTTTGAATGTTGTTTACCTCTTTGTTTTTGTAATTTTATGTAAATTAATCTTAACTAGTGTGGCTATTGTAAATATATTTGTGTTCTTTCATACTGCTTATTCCACCTTAAACAAGAGTTTCTATTGCAAATGGGAGGCAAGGTGAGCAAAAACTAAAAAGGGTGCTACAAACATGATGTTTACCTACAATGTTTGCATTCATAATTAAGCATAATTTATGAGGAGTTTAATCAATAAAAAAAAGTCACCAATTCAGATGGTGTTGAGTTTTAAATACAGATTTGCAAATCTCAAAATCTTCTTTTTTTTTAAATGTACATAAACAGCTAGGCAACTATCGGGAACAGTAAGTAAACAGTAGTCAAACCAAATAAATTGTTCTTGTCAACTTTGTCAATCTATGAGAACTTTCCACACTGAATTGATTATCTGGGACTCTATTTGCTTTAATATGTGCTTACTGAACCTCACGTGCGAAGAATAGTAGTTTAAGATATGATATATCTAGCTCAACTCATCTATCAAGAATCCAGAAATATAAAAAGATTAAACTAGTTCAACTAATTAGAAATCACCTAGAATAATTTTTAAAAAAGCAATTATGACAAAAATCATCAATCTTGTATACATGGCACCTTATGATTATATAACTGAATTGATTATAGTACCATAATTAAATTATTGAATATATCTATTTTACTTATAGGCTTCTATTTTGATCTGAAATCAACAACAATAAGCTTTAGGCTAGACTATATTTCTTTCGGGCACCATGTTGGACCGTGCTCCATGAGAATGGGTCGTGAATCAAACTTCTCAGAGCACTATTACAGCAAAATAGGATGGGGCTATGTAAGATGTCCACAAAAGGACTGAATAAGTTATGTCATTGACTACTCGAGCCAACATGCGAACTTGAAATTGAAAAGCACACATTTATTCTTTATGATTTGGAACACGGATTGCACCGCAGAGGTTTTGCAATCCAAAACTGATGGAACAGAAACAACCCAAAACATGCAAATCACAATTTAAAATATAGGAACTATCCACAAATATATAGCACCCAATCTAGCCCATCTTCAATTGGAAAAAAACAATAAACCAACAGTGCTGTGATTTTTACATAGTTTGAACAGTATGTTTTAGCTACCAAAGAGAGTTCACTAGATACACAGTAACAAAATCCTGAATGTATCATGCGAGACCCAACAATGAAAGACAAGGCAGTTGAACACGTAACATTACTCAAGCAGAACCCTCTTCTTTGTTTGACTCTTCTTCCTGTGGCTTAGCAGGGGCCACGGGTGATGGAGTGCTCTCCACTCCCATCTCTGCTCTTAGATCATTGATGCTTTGCTCCAACTCATTTATACGGTTTCCCATCTCATCAAGTGCATTGACGACGTCAAGAAAAACATTACTTGAGCAATTTGAACCAATAATTATGTAATAGAATTGGCATCGTTGCCCATCCTGGCTTAGTCAACATATGACAACTTGCACAGGTGGGGATGTCTTGAGTTTATAGATGCAACTGTGTGCAGAAATAATAAACCACCTGGGCTGTTGTGTAAATATGCCATCGTATGATATGTTTGAATTTTGATTCCTATTATATCGCATGATAGAGTTGCCCTTGAAATATAAAAGGCAACTAAAATCACAAATGATTCAAGGATTTAAACACCACATAACCAAACTTCGAAACTCTCTTTTAATTCCTTAACCAAATCTCCAAAATCATTCCTTCAAGATGGTTATTAAAGAATGTATGTTAGCAACAGGAAAACCACCTAAAATATCCTGTCATCTGACCTCTTTGAATCATCTTATTTCAGGGGGAAATCAATATCATGAATTATCATTTTTCTAAAATTAATTTCTTTTGAAAACTTCACATTCAAGATTAGCATACTTTATCAACTTTAAGAGTGTCTAAAAAGGATATTCTTTGAAATGATGGAGTCAGACATTGTCTGGAACCTAAGTTGCTGGAAACAAAATTCTTATTAGCAGCAGTGAAATACATACTGAAAATCAGCAATGCAGAACTACAAACCTAGAATATACAACTCACCATCTGCTGAAGAAGATTTTGCACCTGAAGAGAGAGAGAGAGAGAGAAGCAGAAAAAGGTCAAAAGTTGACATACAAGAGCAACAATTAAAGCATCTATATAAAAACCTGTCCCCAAATGTTAACATCAGACACATCAATTTTCATATTCCCACTATCTTCAAGGACTTTGGGACAACCAATCAGCAGAGATGGCTCAGAACATTAAACTAGTAATCTAAAATTGTTCTCAAATGTTGCCATCAGGTAAACCAATTTGCATACTATTCCCACTCTCATGGCGGGACAATGGAATAGTGTTGGAAAGCCAGCTCCTAGCATTATTGACATTAACATAAACACATGCAGATGAAATCATAGGACAAAATCATTAACTCATTCAAGATGCTTCACAACTTACAAAAGCTGTCATATCAGCAGTGCTTTGCTTTGGGTCTTCTGAATCATGCCCGTCCTGTTATCAAAAGGGAAGATTACGAATGAAAAAGGAACCAAAACATAAAAAAGTGAAATAAAATTGACATCTATCCATGCAATGCAATAGGATCCAAAATATTCATAGCGCAGAACAGAAGATCCCTAATAATTAAGCCATACAAACCTAATTATTGAGAATGGACATGTCTAGGGCTTAACGGGAACATTTAGACCCGGTTCATTGGATTTTGAAAACCCTAATCGCTTAAATATTAAAAATGATACGCGTGTATGAGAACAGTTGCAGAATAAAGCCACGCAAGGAATACGAATGAGAATGAGAGAACCTAACCATGGTCTGATTCTGATCAACGCTGCGCCTGCAACTCCTTCAAATAGTTTTCAAAGCCTAAAATGCGAACTAAGGAGGGGCACTCACACTCGGGTCCATTTAGTCGTTCGTACCCAACAACTATATTCTTCATTCAATGAGCCACAAGTGTAAATATGTAATTACAGAACTAACACAGACAGAACACCTTCATTTTTATTGAATTTTTATAAAATAAATAAAAATAAAAATTAGATTTGAAATAATTTCTATTTAGATATTAGAGTGTACAGATTTTTTAAATTACTCTCTCTTCATTTTCTCTCTTGTTTCATGGCCAATGCTTACTAAATTTCACGTAAACAGTGCAGCCTTTTCTTTATTTTGATTTATTATTCTCTTTTTCTTATTAGCTTATACGCATTCTTTATAATCAGAATAATAGAGCTGCTTATCTACAGTATTTCAATTTTAAAATAAAATATCAACGGACCATTTCGTCATTTTAAAAAAGAATAGTTGAAGAGTCTTCCAGCAGTTTTCCATTCCATTCAAATGATTGGTCATAGCATGGTAATTTATTATGCCATTTGACTCCATTAAGGGTGGTTTATTATGTCACCTTAGAAGCAAGCGTAAGGAGAAAAAGGATTACTATTAATAATTTTTAACATTATAAAAAGAAAAATAGTCGCTTATCATATGAGCACAACCTATTAGACACTGAAAATTTCTCATTTCCTCATTTGAGTCATCAAATATCAACAGATTTGTTTTCCCTCGATACCAATCCATTTATTCTACTAAATGTCAATAATTCCTTTTAAGATGCACTCATCACTTAATTACTAAGTGCAAAATTTTCAAAGCTAACGATGGAATTGAAAAAAAAAATCAAATATCTAAAGAATTGTCTCTCCTATATATCCTGTTTTACACCCAAGTCCTTAGGCTTGCTCCAAGATACATCACAAACATCTACATCAAAGGGAAAGGAGTGATAAGGGGAAAATCAAAACTCATTTGTCCAAGTCATCCTTTTTCCTCCACAAAATGGGAGAGCAACCTTTGAAATTTGAACTTCTATTTGTTTTTGTGAGAGGATGGTTTATTTTCTTCATAAGGATACTCAGGTGGAGCAGACCACAAACCCCAGAGAATAATTATGTGAAGACAAAGAAGTAACGCTGAAGAAAGGCTGTTCGAAGGATAGATATTCCAGCACAGCTCCACTCCCACGAACAAAATCAAACTGCTTGAACATGTAGAGAGATAGATTATTTATGAATCAAAACAAAATAAAATCGTTAACAAAAATAAACGAGAGCATGGGATGTGGGTTAACCTACCGCAGCAATGTTGGGTAATTCGTTCTCCACAACAAGTAGGGCAAGCTATAGAAGTACCTGTACCATAAGCCAAATTACAAGAGTTGGCACCACTGTGCTTTTTAGAATACAAAATCACAAATAATAATTCTAAATCCTCCTAATCCGTCTACTTCTTTTGTATGGTAAGTATTAAATGAATTTACTTTTTCATTTAGAACTTTTTTAATAAAGTAGTAGGAAGATTTGACAGATTTATAATATCACTAAACCAAAAATGGGAACAACTGTTTTGTTGTGTGCACAATATCTGTCTACCAGAATTAGTTCAAAAAGGTTCCACATAAAAGAATGTAAATAATTTATGAGAAAATACGATCCAGTTTATAAGAGAATTAGTAATTGGCCATTAACGGGAAAATAGAATGATTATAACCAGATTCTGTTATAAAAGGTGTTTTATCCCTTTTTAAATTATTTTGATGAGTAAAAATAAACCAAGCAGCAAGCTAGTAGTTGTATCATTAACAGAAGGACATGCCCAGCAGACTCACCACGAATAGAACTGATAATGCAACGACCGAGCACATACAATGCCAATGAAGTTCCCAACAAACATAGTTGTCACAATATCTGAGCAAAAGTCAAAACTTAGCATCACAAAAAGGGGAAGTAATGTTATCTTCTCAAATCCTACATGAGACTGATTACTTACGTTCTTTATTAAGGATCTTGAGGGATGATGAACTGCTCTTGCCGACCTTAGAAAAAGAGGAAGAGAAGAAAAGTGCAAACTTCATTCTCATAAAGACATATTTGGAATGCAGGAAGTTGCAAAGCCCTCCTTCATGTCTGTAAGCAACTAAATAAGTGAACATATATAATCCAGCTGCATCAATATTTCAATCCAGATATACATGAAATCCTATATATCCCAGTTATGATAGAAACTTTTGGGAGGCCGGTCCACGACATGGCCAATATTAAAACATTAGTCACACACCACCACCAACAACAACTACAAAAGCCATTTCCCTCTCAGTAGGACTAACTGCATAGATCAAACAATGCCGTTGTGCAATGTCAAAAACGAGGTCTCTAGAGAAGCCATATAGATCCAAGTCCTTTTTAGGCCTTGTATGGATAAAGTTCTCCATAAGTACTTCGGTTCCCACCTAAATTCTACATCATGCTTATAGGAGAAGAAAATAAAAAGGAAAAGTTAATTTTTCCACAAGTTAAAGTCAACTTATGCACTTTAACTTTTATAGAAGCTCTCATCTAACTTCTTCAAAAGCTGAGGTGCAGAAGTTGTTTTTAACTTATGAGAGAAACTCATTTCATTTTACTTTTATATTTTCTTCTCTTATAAATACTTATGGAGAAGTATATCTAAACATGGCTGTAATGGTTTCACTTAAAAGTTTTCCTTGGTCTTCTTCTACCTCTAACTATTAGGCTATCCATTATCTAATCAACTCTACTCATTTAAGCTTCTATAGGTCTTCTTCCAACATGGTCAAACCATCTTAGATGCATTACTATAATCTTTTCCTAAATAATTGCTAATCCTCATCTCTCTAATACATTGATTCATCTTATATTCTAGCATGTATACTCAGCATCACAACAGCACTAGGTTTTATGCTCTTGATCACATTTCACTGCCCAACATTTGGTAGAATAAAAGCATAGCTAGTTCTCATTATTTATTGTGTTTAAACAGAAGATAAAGAACTTATCAAATCTATATCTTGACAAGATTAATTAATTTTCATTTTCTAAAATACATATAAACTCTCCTACTATAGGTTAATAGCAGAAAACCCTTAAAACTCAGTAATTCACCTCCCTAAATTTAATAAATTGGGCAGGCTCTTAGAGCAAAACAGCAAATAACCCCTCATGCATGTGCAGAAAGCCCCAGTTGGGAGTCAATATGTACAGTTTGCTAAGTTCAAGAAGTCTTAGGTTTTTACACCAAAAATGGGTTTTCACCAATTGACCTATAGTCAAAGGGGGTTGCTAGCATTTTCTGTATAGAAATAATAAAACAAAATGAAATAAAACTTTTATACCTACTTGCACCAGCTATAATGCGCAAATGAAGCAAGTGAAATGAGGTGAGCAGCCAACAAAAAGATTGCAAATCCCTTGGACACAAATACTGGTTCAGGGATGAATTTGAAGTTAACAGACCTGATAACATAAAATTGAAATAATACATCAGGAACACCTTACTGAACCTACTAAAAGAAAGGCAAAATACACTAACCTCCTCAAACATAAGGGTAACACAAACTAAATACACCAACTTCAAGATCCTACACTAAATCCTTTGATGTTTAAATAGAAATGACACACTCAATTAAATTAAATGGTACAGGTAATGTGTGTAATACATGACCATTCTCCAGAAAATCACAAATCCACTCAACCCAAAAAAATGTAAGCAGTATCTCCAATCGTCCACAATAAGACACCATATCTTCAGCGGCTTATTAGCAATGTATACTTGCATCTAGAAGCACCTATCTAAATATGTTGTTCTCAAGTGCCAGAAGGTTGCAGATGATCCTTGCGTAAGATAAAATTTTAGATACCCTTAATTGCAATCTTTCCCTTCTCCCATTCATAATTGTTTGACCACAGAGAAAAGGGCTTTAGATTATACTAAAAGCTAAATTTGTTTGCAGAGTTCATGGTTATCACATCAAGTATACATCAAAGTGCACACTTAAAAAATAAGTACCAGAAATGGATGAAGACACGGCCAAGGTTGAAGGCTCTTGATAGGTATGCAACTGGGTATGAAACCAGGAAAGGAAGTCCCAGTAATATCTGTAGCAGTAGTTAACCATATAGAAGTTATAACTAACATTACCAAAATTGGACATTGCTCACTCTAGAGAACCAATCAACGTTGAAGCCCAAGAGAAACTCACCTGACAATATGGAAAGATTATTTTAAGACAAAAAATACCCAACCATCAGGTTTCTAAACATTTGCGCACTCTGTAAAAGCATTTTGTATGATGAAGATACCAACAGCACGTGACTATAGCATCACAAATATACAAAAGAAACTGAAAAGTAAGTGACCTGAACCATTGCTGCGCCAGATAATGCCAATAACACGCCACTGATATCCATAGCCTGCATGTGTGAAGAAAAAAAGCAGGGTACATGAGCACCGTCACGTAAGAAGTCAAAGAATGTAACATACCCTAACTGTAAACATTGCATGTATGTACCTACCTTCAGCATGAGAAGCAGCAAAGGAGGAGCATAAAGAAGAACATTCATCTTCACCGAAACAGCTCCACTAACAAATAATCACGAGAGGCCACGTAAACATTATATCCTTACAACAAAAAAACAAGGCTAGGAAGAGAGCATTTACCTAAACAAAATCAGCCCAAGATTCCACCTTCGGTGCACGAGTAAGAGCAATGCAGCATGAAAAAGTGTCATGGCCACACAGTCATTAAATAAACGAAGCACGAAGATAGAATGCACTCTTTTCGACAGAGAAAGCAAGCAAAGTGCCCACCACGGAACCTGTGAGACACGTCAGTTTCCAAAAACAACGGAGAATTAACATCAATAATAAACCAAAAGAAAATAATGATATCCTTACCACATCGGTTTTGACATAGATGGCGAGAACGGTTGCTAAGTTAACAATATACAACACTCCGAACAAAATCTGCAATGAGAAAAGACATAATAACATAAGGCATGAATCAGTTGCTTTGTTAAAAATGAAGTAAAAGATGAGTGACCTGAGCAGGGTAAACTTGTCCTTCGGTAAGATACTGGAAAGCAGAGTAAATGTAGAGAAAGCCAGCAGGGTAGACGAGAGGACCAGTGTCACCCTTGAGGTTGCGGTAATCTCGTTCTCCACCGAGAAACCCGGTAACCTGTGACATGTAAGCGTCCCAATCTATCTTCGTATCTGAAGTTAATTAATAAACGCGCGTTACGTAAGGTTCTGAGTTGAATTGAATTTGAAGGAGAGGGGAGAATGTGGAATTGGAACTTACAGGGGACGAATGCGATTATGAGAGAGACGAGGACGGCGTCGGCAAAGAGAAGAGCAAGGGCGAAGGGTGTTTTGGGGTTTTCGAGTAAGGTGATTCTTACTCTTGATCTCGGAGGAGGTGCTGACTGCGTAACCGATTCAAAGGCCATCATTTCTCTGCTTTTCAGTTTTCTGCCTCCGGTTTCCATTTTGTCGTCCACGAACACGATCAATTCAACGCCCTCACTTGGATTCCTTGCTTAAAACATCAAACTCCTCTCTCACTTTCACTTTAATTTTTGTTTCTGGGCTCAATCCCGTGGGCCGTCTGAATTGGTTTTTTCTTTTTCACCAAATGACTAGACTATTCTTTTTAGTCCAAAAGAAAGAAAGAAAAATACTACTATCTCTTCTCCTTTGTTAATTTTAAAATATAAAAGTATGTCTCAATTTTTCTACTTTTTTTACTTATGTATCTTTTCTAAAAAATTGTCTTATCATATGAATAATAAGCATGAGTTCGTTCTACTCTGTACAAACACTGGTCACGTAAATTACAGTATTGCACTATGTAATAGAGGGACAACTCATAAAATAATATCACGAGATAATAACTTAAAAAATATATTTCATCAGTCAAAGAAATAATTATATTATATATTATGAATAAATATTTTACGTTACCCTAATTTCTAAGTTCCAAGTAATATATACCTGCACTCATTAACACTACCTTTATCTCAAAGAAATTTTATATTAAAAATATTAGGATGATGTTATTTTATTTAAAATTATCCTAAATTGTTTTGAAATTCCTCTTACAGTTTGTTTTGTAATATAGGGAGAAGGAATGGGCACGTGCTGTTAGGGACTGCTTGCACATCTCCCGCGAGACCTCAACATTCTTATCTGTCTCTGTCTAATGCACACATGGCCAAACCACGTGTCACTCTCCTTTAAAACCATAGTGCACCATTGGCATTTGTTGTTTCCACTTTCATATAGTGTTATTAAAATTGGATCGGATCGGTCGGTCCGAC
The DNA here is from genome assembly GCA_013407115.1 of Glycine latifolia. Classification (NCBI taxonomy): domain Eukaryota; kingdom Viridiplantae; phylum Streptophyta; class Magnoliopsida; order Fabales; family Fabaceae; genus Glycine; species Glycine latifolia. Next base: position 30,047,798 of record CM023943.1, read on the forward strand.
TGGTTAGACCGGGAATCGGTAGCATAATCGATCCGATTCTACTATTAAATCAGTCATGTAGTTGACCTGATCAAACTCGATTAAAATTGGTCAAAATCGGCCAAAACTGGACAGTTTTTTTCAAAACCCGATTTTGAAAACGCACAACAGAAAGTGAATAAAGCACAACAGAGGAAGAGGAAAACGCACAGCAGGCAGCACATAAAATGAAATGGAGAAGAAGAAGCTGCACAACAAATGAAATGGGAAAAGAAGCTGCGCAGCACATGTATTATTAGGATTAGGTTATAGCTTTGGACATCCATTTGCTTTTTGTACTCCTTTTTTTTATAATTTCTGTAGTTCTTTTGACTCATTTTTTATTAAAAATTGGGCTTCAATTTATATACTTATGTTATCAACTTTACTTGTAGTCCTTTAATTGTAGTCTTTTAATTTAATTAGTTGTTATTTACACTCTATTTTATTATTAATACATTTTACTTGTATTATTAACTTTAATATTTCAATTGATATTTTGAATTTTTGAGTATTTTTTTAATCAAATAATATTAATTATATATTTATATATAATATAATTTTAAAATTTTTAATATATATCGATTCAAACCAGTTTAATTACTGACTCACCGATTGAATCACTAAATCACTGACCCACTATTTTGACCGATTCAATGACCGAATCGATTTTCACAGCTTTCATTCCACCATGGCTTCTAATGATCTAAAACTACACTTGCGTCGAGAAGTCCCTTCTGGTTCCCACCTCGTGCGTCCTCCACTTGACGTGTCCTGCTTTAAGCTTCTTGATGGGTCCCTCTGCTTGGATGGTGTGGGCAGACATGGCTTTGTTGCTTTACTTCACTCAGCTCCTCTTCACGGTGTTGTGGGACCCCCTTGTCTTTCCAGCTGGGGCAACACAGCTCGGCTTAATCTTGTGTGTTACATATATATAGCTGTAATCCAAACAGTGTTGTGTTGCGTTGCGTTGCGTTCCGTATAATTGTTCTGTAAACAGTCTGCTTAGTCACTTATTAGACACGCGTGTTGTAAATACTAGTCTTCTTTTTTTTTGGCTTGGAACCACGACTTGTGCTCTTTTACTTCGTTCCAAAAAGATTGAGATGTGTTAAATTTGAGAAGCAGTGTTTCCTTTTTCCAACTCATGAGGGATACATAGACAGTATATTTACAAATGTTGCAATAGTTTTGTTTATTTCACTGGCTCAATTTTAATTCAAATAAATTTCTTTAGTACTAAATTACTACACTTTGAGGACGAATCTTGACACAACGATAAAGTTATATCTTGGTGACTTATTATTTATACATTCAAATTCAGAAATAACCTTTTTACATATACAAAAATAAGGCTGCGCACATAGCGTGAATCCTCGAAGCATTTAAGTACATAGTTTTTAGTATTTTTTATACTAAATTACTACACTTTATTTCCATATGCTACAAGCAAACAGATCTACAACTTTTATCGATTTAACTTTGGAAACAAACGCTCACATTGACATTTTCAATGCTCTTTTTTTTTTGTTACTCCCTTGGTTATAATAGTGCTCTATCTAGAGGAATGCTACGAAACAACCTGGAGTTTGACAGTAACCTTGATGCAGTGGCAAAAACACAGTATTGTTTATAGAAATGAAGATATTCGTCACTAGATCAAACCGCTATTGTGCAATTCTTGCCCAAATCTCTACGACTACGACTACGATTACCTACTTAACTGATAAGTAAGATTGCACGATTTGCTATGTGAGATGCATACAAAACTAGCGCACAGATTAATGTCATTATAAATGGTAGATTACGAGGCAAATAACTGACACATTTCCCTTCATTTAACTAAACTAACTCCGTGGATATTATATGATGACGTATGTTTTGGCTTTATTCTAAGCAGATAAAGATCGTTGGGAGGAATTTGGAATATCTTGAATTATAAATTGATGTGCGATTCGGGCAACCTTGCATGTATCTAAGCTATGTGTATTATGATGAATTTGGCGTCACAAAGAAATGAAACCATTCTTTTCACAATTAGATGTCGTAAAATGACTAAGATCACTATAATTTAGAAAGAGCAGAGGATTATAAAGCATAAATAGATCACAATTAACATCATATTGACAGAAAAGAATAATAATGCAGTTCAGTTTCAGTGGCAAGCAAAAAAATTCAGATATGAACAGAACTCAGTCTTCGGTAACAATGCCAGACAAAATATGGTTTTTCCGATCACATGTAACCTATCTCAGTTTTTGCATTATCCTAGTTTCTGATAGATATGTCCAATCATCTCATCTTCGCATGGACCAAATTAAATTGCAGCTCAGTTGTCATGAGAAAAAGTTTAAGACAATTTTTTTAAAAAATATCAGAGATTAAAATTCAAAACTCCAAAATGCTAGGAATACAGATGTCGTAAAATGGATATTTTAACTTCATGACTACAAGCAGAAACCAAGATGAAAGGTACAAGTGACCATGGACAACAAATAGAGATATGTGCAAAACCACCATGCAACTTTTTCCATTACTTTCATACAAAAATTGTGTTACAATTCACGTATAAGAATAACCTACAAGTATAAGTTGAGAAGCTTAAGACCGAGAAAGAGAGAGAGGCTACCAAATAATTAACAAAATTTAACCAAAAAAAGAAAACGTATATATATCCTCAAAAAATACCATCTATCACAAATTAAACGTGAGGAACTAAATTGCCAAAATTTCTATGTCTGTAAAGACTGTAACTAAATATGCCACAAATTCCACCAATATGCACAGACATGACGTGTTTTCTGACTAATTAACCGCATAAAGAAGAAGGATGAGCTCATTTAAATTATGATACCTCAACTGCTTTAAACGCAGGGCTCATCTTTGACCTCAAGAGGATTGCTAGTCTCATTCTGTATTCTCTTAACTCCCCTACTACCCAACGACTTGTGTGTAAAGCCATAAATCTGCAGTATCTGATTATCCCCAAAATTGAAAGCCCTATCCATCTGCTTCAAGCACCTCTCCACCGGATGATCCCCAAACTTCCCACAAGGCTTGCACCCCACAAAATGAGTCACCA
>CM023943.1:30051297-30225883 GCA_013407115.1 Glycine latifolia
TAATTATTTAATTAGTTTATTTAATATTATAATTTATTTTTTCAATTAATTCTCTAAATTATGATCGTTTTGACATATCGTATGCCTCCATCGAACATTTCTTCCAAAAGTTATGATCGTTTTAAGTTTTTGGAAAGCCCAGTGAATTATGTGGCAATAGACTTCAAACGGTCATAACTTTTGGAAGAAATGTCCGATGGAGGCGTACGATATGTCAAAATGATCGTAATTTAGAGAATTAATTGAAAAAATAAATTATAATATTAAATAAACTAATTAAATAATTAAAAAAGTAGAAAAAAAGAAATTTTTGGCTGATTGAATCTTAAATCCTAATTTTGAGGCACTTAGAGACTTTTTTTGGAAAAAAATTTTGACCAAATCCCTGTTGGGTATTTTTTTGAGGCTAGAGGACTGAATTTCGAGCGTTTGACCACTGATTTCGCGTCCATCGGACGTTCCAGTCAAAAGTTATGACCGTTTGAAATTTTTTTTTCAATACCACCTAATTCGCTGGGGAGCCCAACGAATTACTCACTGTCTGCCACGTGTCCACCACCTATTTCGCTGGATTGATCAGCGAATTATGTCACATGGCAATCTGATATTTAGTTTTGCTGATGTGACATTTGGATAAATAATATTTTTTTTTTGGCACTACGGTCTATGTCTCGAATGTGTGATTATGCGCTTGGGCAACCCGACCAATTCAACACCCGTGCTAGAAATCATGAAGGATCGGGAAGGGTTAACTTGTCATTCAATTCCTTTTATATATCACATAATGCTTTGACCATGCATTGTAGCCAAAAATCACCCCTAGACACAATGTGCGGCGGAAACATTTTCAAGTTCAAACTTTTGACAGTTTAACAACAATTATAATTTTTTTTGGTGGTTTTACAATGTCAAATTTGATTTTGTGCTAGTGCTATATAACCTATAATTAATGGAGTTACATGATAAAAATACCTAAGCATTTAAAATAATGCAACGAGATTTCAAGCTTCTATGCAAAAAGATTAAAACAATGGAGAAAGTTCTCGCCATTACAAGGAGTGCTATTGCAAATTGTTACTCACATGCTACATCATCTTGTCTAAAAAAGTGTGTCTATCCTCTGCAATTTCAAGGCTCTTCGTTTTAGAGTTAGTGAATGAAATAATTAATATAAGTGGATATAAAAGAAACATAACTAGCAAATAGAAGGAGGAGGGAGGTGTTGATGAGAAGAAGAAAAAATCAAACAAGGGAGAAGGAAAGATTAAAAGGGATAGACATTGATAAAACTCGACTGATCTGTTTTATAATTCAACACACATCAATGTCATTGTCGATATTAAGACTTTTTTTTTTTCATAGCTCAAAATAGAATTGAAACTTGAAAGTGTTTGTATAGAGATTAAAATCATTCTAAGACGCAGAGATTAAAATGTAAAAGTTTATATAATTCTAGAGACCAAAATATAAAAAAAAAAATGCAAGTATAAAGACTAAAACATAAACTACAACACATGTCAATGTCACTATAACATTACACTAGTGCTACGTTAGTATCTTTTAATGACGTCAAGTTATTTTTAACGCCCAAGACCAAAATAAAACTAAAAGTGATGATACATGAACTAAAGTACATAGTTTTTAAGTATATGATCTAAAATGTAAATTTTGTGCAACTATAAAGAATGGTAATTAAATCTAAAATATTTAACATTTTAATATAAACTAATTAAACAAAATAAATTTTAAAGTTGTTTATATAGAATATACTTACGCTGGTTTTAAATATAAAAAATACAATATATTAACTTAAAAATTAGTTAATAACATTTAATTGCATAAATTTTAATTAAAAATATTGTCTTCTTAACTTATTATTCATTGAAAATTAGTTTAAAGATAAGAAAAAGTCAATGAAATTATAATCTCAATAAAAGATATTTTAGAAATAATAATATTAAATAAAATAAAGTTAATTGATTTTTTTAATTAAATAATATTTTTTCTTATGTTTAAAACTAAAGTAAATAAATAATTTGACAGGTCAATTTACCAAAAATCGACAGACAAACTGATACCTAATTTAGTTTCAGGTCGAACAATTATTCACTCTCAAGTAAAAAACCAGCACGTTTGACTGAGGAAACGTGGAACCAAACACGGGCCGAATAGTTGGCATGTGGCACTAAACTGGAGCTTGCGCGTATGGTAGTCCCACTGCCACGTCTATGCCATGCACTGCAGGAAGGATGGGGATGTAATTATTATTTCACATTTTGACCAGCGAGATTTATTACAAATTTTTTAACTGAATTGTTAGGCTCAAGAGTTATTGATGTTAGAGATTTTACTTCAGAAAAACTTTCAAAAATTTCATTTTTATTTAAAACTATTATTTTTAAATAATATTTGAAATAAAGAGAAGTTTTTTTATTCTTTTAAGTAAAATTTAATTTAATAATCTAAATTATAATAGGTCATAATCTATTATAATTTAACTAATTATTATAATTTAGATAAATTTATAATGATTAATATATTGTTATAATATTTATTTTGTATAATTTCTATTGTGATATATAAATTATGATCATTAATCAATATTATGATTATTATTATGTTGTTTTTAACTTAGACATGTTTTCTTATATTTTTAAAATGATTATTATAATGTTATTATTATATTTGTAACTATAAAAAAAAGAAGATTTATTTTAATAACATTTTAATCAAATACAAATGTATTGTCCTTTAATGCCAAAAAGATTAGTGTCATTTTGGTCCAATAGAAAATTAATGGGTCTAATTAAAAATTACTGACATTTAGGTCTAATAGAAAATTATTGATATTTGAGTCTAATGGTAACTCAATGACATTTTTATCCAAAATCTATCATGTTGACAATTATTTTTGTGACAGAAATTAACGGAATGATGAATTTGTCGTATTTTTTTCACTTTTAGAGGTAAAAATCTGAATTTTCATCTTTCATAAACAAATTTATTAACGCTTTATATATTTAGGGATGAAAATAATTATTTATTCTTAAATAAAATACTAGTATACAAGAAAAAATAATCTATTTAATAAAAGAGCTGTGGTTAATTTTTATGATGACTAAAACTTTCTTGGAGGAACAATAAATAAAATTAATCTTGACGTGTTAGGAAATACAGTGGCCTTTGACCAAAACCCAAAAAAAAAATAGTAGTAAAAGCGGTAGTATATAAACGTGAACCAACGTCACGAAGAAGTTTGTGAGCATAAAGACGCATCTCGTGTCAAAAGAAGCATCTCGTGTATCGTCTCCTAAAAAAAAAATGGAATTGATGTGTCATTGTTCGAGCTTTCTTCTTCCGCCGGAAAATCCCAACACGACGTGTTCGCTTTCTCTAAAGTACGCTCTCGTTGTTCTCAACCAAAGCCTCCCGAGATTTGCTCCTCTGCTCTGGGACCACGGTATCTCACCCTGCACCCACCGCACCCCCTTCTTCCTCTTTACTATATTGATTCATGCATTGATGTATGTCTATGTGGTTGCTACAGCTCAAGTACGAGTTTGCGCTGATGGAGGTGCCAACAGGGTGTATGATGAAATGCCTCTTTTCTTCCCTCATCAACAACCTTCCCATGTTCGCACCAGGTTCCTACTTGTCTCTTTAAGGGTTTTCCTTTTTGTAGAATTTTTTTTATTTTTTTTTCTAAGACTTTGTTTCTCCCTTTAGCTTAGTTCCGTTTCCGTGACTTTGTGTTTGTGGTTGGGTTGTTCGCGCAATTGGGATACTGAATGAAAAGTTTTGAGTCTGACTTTCCCATCATCACTTTTGATACCTGTCATTCGGTGGTCCAGGATAAGTTCACAAAAGGCCAGTTTTAGTGCTTTTTTCATGATGAAAGTTATTGATTGCTGAGCTCGATGTCTTTGTTGAAAGTTTCAAAGCTGCTGCGATTTTCTGCAACTTTGTGTTACTTATTTGTGCGGGGGTTGGGCTTATTAAAATTCTTAGTGGCTTTGAGTGAAACAGAAAAGGAAATAGCCAAATTGGATTTGTGAGTTCGTGTAGGTTACATCAATTAGATTCTGTGAATCCTTTTTGCCATTCTTGTACTGAAGAAATCAGTCCATGTTTTATTATAATTATGATTAATCATGATAAATCTGCTCGATAGATACAATGATATTTCACTCTTACCTCTGGTCCTTGGTGACAGGTAGTGCTTAGTAGTGCCTTGTTTGTTTCTGCTTGTCGTGGAATTCCTATGTTCCGCATTTGATTTTATATTATTATATTAAAGATATTCAACCGTGTTATATTTCCTTATTTATGTTTTCACTTGTATGTATCTGGGTGGAATTATTAGATTTTCATGGGATATATGTGGAAAGTCACATCCTTCATCTATGAGTGGTAGTCAACAATATCTTTCAATTAACTGGTCTAACTTTTCTTATAACAGCTTCTTTATACATTTTCGCTGTTGGAATTGATGCCAAAGGCACAGGCCTCCAAATGATGTTTATTTCCATTTCTAGTCTATGCAGTTTAATTGTTGGAGGACTTGGTTAGACTGAAAACTGTGTTACATTTATGATTTTCTGTACTACTGTTAGTGTTTTGCTGTTGTTAGTTGCTGGGAGAATGGTTTGCCATCTCCAGTTTACCGTTGCAGATATCCTTTTATCTAACTTGCTAGGTTTTTATCAGGTACAAGCCTGATGTAATTAAAGGAGATATGGATTCAATCAGGACAGAAGTACTTGACTTCTATGCAAAGCTGGTATTTCTGTCTATCTATCTATATATGTTTATGGTTTTTTTTGTGTGACTTGGCTTGCAAGTATGCATGTAATGGACAAAATGAATTCAAAACTCAACTTTCGGGTTCACACACCAAAGTGCCATTTTTTATTCCTGTGTTACTTCTATATATACAATCTTGAATCTTGTATAAATCAGGTCAAGGCTCTTATGCTAGTTTTCTTACTGCAGGGAACTAAGATAATTGATGAGTCTCATGATCAGGACACCACTGATTTACACAAATGTGTGGCATACATACGTGACCTCACCCCAAATGTTGATGGATCAGAAGTGAGTTGAATACTTGGTTATAGTATTTATTTTCTGATTTTCTTTTGGAGAGTGGGGATAGCGGAGTGAACTGTGGACTCAAATAATTTTGGAATAATTGAAATGAATTAAGTCTGGTGCCATACCTGCTTTAATCCCTTTTTGACAGTAAAGAATGTTATCATGCTATGTGTATTTAGTTATACCGTTGGAATTCATCTCAGCTTGGCATCACCCCTCTCCCCTTTCTCCCTAAAATGGCAGCTATGCATTCTTGTTGCTGGAGCACTTGGTGGGAGATTCGACCACGAGATTGGAAATATTAATGTGCTGTGCCGATTTTCCAACACACGAATTATCCTTCTATCTGATGATTGCCTCATTCATCTTCTTCCAAAGAATCATTGTCATCAAATCTTTATTGAATCTTCTGTTGAGGGTCCGCATTGTGGACTCATTCCCATTGGGATGCCATCTGGAAGCTCTACATCAACAGGACTCAAATGGGACCTCAGTAAGTATTGTATTCTGTTGTTTAACAATAACATTAGGTGATCACTTTAAATATGTAAATCTGTAAATGAAATTGAGCTTCCTAAGTCTCCGCATGAGTAGGATGGTAATTATTGTCACTGATATCAGAAAATTTTGACTCTTGTGTCGCCATTATTATTTAGTATATGGGATGGATTCACTTATCCTGTACTAACTAATAAATAAATATTTAAACATGTTAATTATCAATCTATCAGAACATCACATGACAGAATAAATATGAGGCTGTGGTATGATGGAGGATATATGGTTCAGATAAAGTCATTAACTTCCATTTCCTTTTTCAATCACCCAGTTCTGAACTTCTTTTTTAAATGTTGTATGATGATTAACATTTTTTTTTTTTTACTATTTCAGATGACACAGCGATGAGTTTTGGAGGTTTAATAAGCACATCCAATATTGTAAAAGGGGAAATAGTTACAGTACAGTCTGATTCAGATCTTCTTTGGACTATTTCTATTAAGAAGCTCTAGGTTTTACATGTTGCATAGTGCGGTGATTTTTCAGATCTTCGATACCAATTTATATGGGTCCTATATTCCATTTAAAGGCCAGAGCTTCTGCTGACCTTTCTAACTTTACGTTTCATTCTTTCAATTTACTCTGTGAATTATGGGAGGGTGGAAGGGAATTAGGAAATTATTCTTTAATGTAGGAAGTTCTATTCCTAGTAACTATGCCTTGGAAGTCAGTTTTCAAAGAGGTTAATTACATTCCTTGGCTCAGTTGTATTGTATGTCATTGTTATCCGTAAATGAAATAGCAGAATAAGATGGGCAAGAAAAAGGAGAAAACCATGTAATGTACTATTGCTTATGCATACAGGACAGTTACTGTCAATTGAAATGGTTAAATGGATTGTTAGTGGCCACTCTACACTGCAGGACCATAACGGGTCAATAATCCTGGTTAATATCTAGTATGTGATTAGTGATATGGATTTTTGAATTTAGAAGAATGACTTAAAATTTGATTGTTATACACTGTAATGGGAGAAATTATTATATGTGAGACGGGTTTTTCAATTTACAAGAACGAGTTAATAAAATTTGATTATGCATGAGTTTGAATGCAGTGTATTTGATTATGACATAGATTGATTAACTTGGATATTTCTCGGTCAGTTTAAGTGAAAGATTTTTTTTTTTAAGGGAAGTGTAAGCTACTTAATTGATTTTTATTCCCAATAAACAAATTAAAAATAAAAAATAGTTGTTATATACTAAAAGAAAAAAAGAATTTGTATAAAGGTTTTTTATAATGTTCAATTGGGGATTATCGTAAAATTTAAAATTATTAATTTTATAATAGTTATTTAAAAATTTATATTTAATGAAAATTTTAATTGATTGATTGTATAAAAGTTATTTAAAGTGGCGATGTATTAAAATTAAACTCTTAATTGTGATTTTTTAAATAAAAAAATATATTTTAATACCTTTTTAAAAGTTTAAAAAATTAACCTCAAGGAAAAAAAATTATATCTTTTGATCATTATTGATTTACACATAATTATTTTTCATCTTATTTCACTTTAAATTTATATTTACATAATAAATTAAGTAACTATTCAATAAACTATTATTAAATATAATACTAATAATTTTGTTATCAAAAAATAATTTGTCTATATATGTAATTGTAAAATTTATAATAATTATAAAAAAATTTATGCATATTTTATACACTAAAAAAACTCATAAATTTTCCCTAATTTTGTCACCTGAGGAGCAATTTGAAATAGTGACTGAGCCCGTCCGAAAACCCTTGAACAACATTGTATGAACAGAGAACAGTTGAGTTGAGGCTAATCAATGTCATATAGAGCGCAATCATATCCCCTCTTTCTTCTCTTCCGCCTTCGTTTTCTTTGAAACACACAGCTTCAATCACCGACCACACCACCCATCAACGACATGGTAAGTCCTCTTCTTCTCTAAACCTCATTCTCTTCAAACGCTAACGTTCAATTTTTAAGCGGAGCGGGATTCGACTTTCCCCGAGTGATCATAGAATCCGAAGCTCTAGGGTTACCGTTACTGTTAAATTAACCTAACAGTGTATATTAATTTTACTTTTAATCCCATTCTCCGTTCACTCCTTCTTGAAGCTTCCTCTTTCCCTTCTCAAGACTGCCCAAGGCCACCCTATGGTAACTCACTTTTCATTCTCTTCTCTTTTATTTCTAACTTATTATTATTATGATGGTGATGGTGATGGTGATGATGATCTAACAGTTGGTGGAACTGAAAAATGGGGAGACATATAACGGGCATTTGGTTAATTGCGACACATGGATGAACATCCATCTACGAGAAGTAATTTGTACATCAAAAGTAATGTTGCTTTTGCGACCCTTGCATGATTTTTTGTTGTCTTGTAATTTGTTTATGATGGAAATAGCTTGATTTAGATTTTGGTCATGTAGGACGGAGATAGATTTTGGAGGATGCCTGAATGCTACATACGAGGCAATACAATCAAGTACCTTCGAGTTCCTGATGAGGTGCGTATTGTGTGTGCAGTGCTGGGACATTTTCTTTTTTTCTTTTTTTTTTTATTTTTAAAACTGGTAAATGTGTTGAGAAGAAAGGGAGCCTTGCCACAGTAGTAGAGTTGTTTCATTGTGATCTGGTGGCCACAGAAAAAAAGTCCTCATCCTTGGGCGTTTAAGGGAACCAGATTCAGTGCAGTCTAATTTGCATGCATAACGCATTTATAACCATTCGATGAAGATGAATGCATGTTTTATCTCTGATTCATAGAAGTAAAATATGAACCATCTGGTCTTGATCGGGTTCCAAATTGTTAAATGCGTGAATGTGTAAAATTTTTATTAGAATTGTTGAACTTTGATCAGCCCCCCCCCCCAACCCACCCCCCCCCAAAACCCTGCAATGATGGGAGCCTTGTGCATTGGGCTGGATCCTTTTAGTGAATAGAATTGAGTATTTTTGTTGACTGATGTCTGAGCTGCACATACATTTATTCTACTAATCTTACTCTTTTGCTATTATTTTTAGGTTATTGATAAAGTTCAAGAAGAAACCAAGAGCCGTGCAGGTAAGCTTTGTTTTGGCATCTAGTTGGTTGGTATGAGTTTAAGTATGTGGATGTGAGTTTGAAATTTATACACTGTATTAGAATGGACATGATGAGGACCCTATAAAACCCACGAATCTAATTCCTTAAGAGTATCAGTTGATATGTGGTTTCAGGCCTTGAGGATTTAGGTTCCTCAATCGTTAGAAGGTCCATTGGAACAAATCTTCTTGCTGTTTTGAACTCTGGCTAATGAACCCAACAAACTTCCCCTGGTGAATCTGATAGTTGGTTCTGTAGTTTTATGTAAATTAACTAGGTGATCTTATAAGGAGGGGACAAAGGAAGATTGCAATGAGTATCATAATAAATATTTGTATCATTTTTTTTGTAAATCAGTAAATAATAACTTAATACTGCTTATTTGAAAATGCTAATTTAGCTGTGTATTATGAACTTCTATTCATGCTTCCTTCCAGTTGCTGAGAAAACTAGACATTCTCTGATTAATATTACCTTTTTCAGATCGCAAACCCCCTGGTGTGGGGCGTGGAAGAGGAAGAGGCAGAGATGAAGGTCCTGGTGGGCGCCCAACAAAAGGAATTGGGCGTAGTCTTGATGATGGTGGTGCCAGGGGAGCTGGAGGAAGCCGAGGCAGGGGTGGTCCCAGTGGAAAGCCTGGTGGAAACAGAGGTAAATTACAAATCCACTCATTGCATGTATTACCCGTCCATAATCATTTCTATCCTTCTATCCCTCTAATTCACCATTCACAGTTTGAAGAGTTTCTTTCTACTTTTGCTTCATTTTCACCTTGATTGGATGAGCTCCTAGCGAGCAAGAAATATCTTCAATAAACAAGTATATTATTATTTGATGAACACATTACTGGTTCTTTAATTTGGTTAGTTTTAATGTAAAATTTATGGTTGGAAATGTCTTCTATAAAAAATTGTATATACCTTTTTCTTTTTAAAAAAAAAAAGGTAGCTTAAAGTTAAATTATATGTACGAATATTGTCCAATGTATTTATTTACTTGTTTTGGTATGTACAGGGCGTGGTAGAGGCTGATTCTAACAATTGACATGAACTACTTAATGTGTATCGGTAGCAACTTCACTGCCCGTGTTACCTGTTGCCTTGGCTTTTAGCTTCCAGTGTTTTTCTTGTGTTTATTATCACAAAAATGTTAGTGCTATTATATTACTCGACGAAAGTTTCTCTGCCAGACGTCCCCCATCTCCCTTTTAATATTCCCAACAGCAAACGTGTCTTTTCCTTCTTTCCTTCCAATGAAAAGTAATGATGGCGCAATGAGTGAAATACTCAACTCAACCTTGATATATTTAGAGATGTTAATTTGACAATTGTATATTTGGTACCAAGCATACACCACGACCTGTATTTTTTTCTTTTCTCCTTTTTGGTCAATTGGAATTGGATTTGGAAAAAAAAATTATAGTTAATTCCACCACTAAAGGGATTGCATGCCAATGTCCAAAATGTCATTAACTTGCTTATTAAATACTAAATGTTTTTTTTATTAGAGATAATTTTGTTAGAGTTAGATAGGATCATTATAGATAAACAATGTGTTTTGATTATTTATAGTTATATATCCAAAGACTTAAACTCAATTTTTTTTACAAAAATCTCCTTTTAAATATTTAGTACAAAACTTGATTTTCCTAAACTGATTACATAAATTATCAAAGCAATCTAGAAATCATCACATAATATTGACACTCCATACAAATGAATCAAGTGTTGTGTATTTTGGATAAACAAAAAGGGCTATGAAAAATGCCCACGTACAGATGTTACATGCAGTAAGGACATATCTGACAACACAGATTTTTTTCTTTTTTTTTTATCAAATCCAACACCTCAACCAATGGTGTGGTGAAAAATAAAACTAACTACTGGCAAATAAAACAAAATGCTCCTCCGGCATTGTGCCCTCTAAGTTAATGTCTCTGTGCTATTTGTTAGTAGGGGTGATGACGGTTTTTCTTGCGAGTACTTTCTGGCTTCAAAGTCAATGTGCTTGAAATCCAAGATTGATTTGATTCAGAGGAATCATCAGAGAGCCAACAACATAGCCGACCATCTTCCCCACCCGTCCAACCGAAAATGCCTTGGCTAGGACTATTAGTAGGTCCACTAGGAATTGTTGACATGGGTAAAATACTCCTAATAACACTTGTGTGGCCACCTTCAAGAATTGCTTCTACAGCTCCAATCGTTGCCACTCCTTTGTAATTTACAGGAAAGTAGCCCATAGTACCAGCATTAGCGCCACCAATCACCCATAGTTTTTTCAGCTTCTCTGGAGTAGTGACAATTAATGAAGTAGTCAACCTGCCAAAGGAAAGTATCAATTTGTGGGCTAAGGATTATGAGAGATAATACAATATTTATACACTGGAGCAGTGTAAAAGTTTTGCTTTGGGACCAGTTGCCACCAGTTTTATCCACAGCATGAAATTTAAAGATATTAATAAATACAAGCTTTTGCATCTCCTGGAATTTTGCTAAAAGCTGGGCTATCATTCCAATTAAAAAGACTCGACATGGCTCAAAAGTACAAGAAGCAAAGCCTCTTGCAAGGAAAACTCCAGAGGATTAACTTTTTTAAGAGAGCTATAATTCTTTCAATATATACCAAGTTATCGCCCCCTTCCTTTCTATCTAAGAATTGATTTTTCATCTACATATGATGCCTACACATCACATCACATTTTTTCATGCATGTTCCTCTGAAAGCACAATGCTTTTCCAATTCAACAAAGCAAGCATATTCCATACTAATTGAGAGGAACTCACATGATCCAAATTCCAACTTTCAGAAGCTAAAGTACGAGCATCTGAGAAGTTTCCTTCATTGCTACCATCTTTCCAGTTCCAGATACTAGGAAGCAGAGTAGAATGAAATATTAGGGTCAAACTTTGAAAACGAGGAAAGAGTTAGAACTTAGTATACATATGCAAATTCATATAACCCACATTAGGAGCATAAGAAAATGTAATTGTTAGCATAAACAGTATGGTAGAAGTACTATCTGCACACTACCCTGTGATCAAGACAGTTATGAAATTATTACAGTTGTTTATTCTGTATATGAAAGCAACAGTAAAAACATTAAATCTGCTGCAAACAACCATATCAGGCAGAAATAAGAGTATGAATAAGCCATGTATAACCGTTATGATTTTTTTTTAAAAAAAACAAACTAATGGAGATTAAATGTACCCCAGGGTTTCAATATGTGTTAAGCACCAAAGCTTCTGGTAAGTCTCTCCAAAAATCCCCAACTTTGCAATTGAAGTCCCCATATTAATCACCTACATTTTAGTAAACAAAAAAAATTTATAATTTTGTATGAGAAACATGCTGTAGGTCAAACATACAAAGGACACAGACAAAACTTTCCTCATGATTGATTGGTAATAAATAGATCCATCAGACAGATAGAGAGACAAACAGATATCTATCTATCTGGATACTTAGAGAGATAAGGAAAAGCACAGTTAAAGGGAGGGAGGATAAGAAATCCTGCAGAACAGAAATAAAAGTTGCGTGAAAAGAAAATAAAATCCAATCCAATCCCAGAGAGCTTAGCTGTCTTCAATATCTTAATTCATTTCATCAGACCATTAGATGGTTGCAACTTGCAAGAATTATCAACTGATGGAAACTGAACTGAAGTCCTGGACTTACTGATTCTAGATGATCATCATCATTGATATCTCCAGTAGTATCAAATGTGCAGATCAACCCATCTACTGAAGCAGAAATCAGCTTGCCTTGTTCATTAGGGACAAAATGAACCTAGCATCAATTGCACATTTTCAACAAAGCAGATATAAATCCATGCCTCGTATTGGATCATTAAATAATTTCATTTTATTTACTAAAAGAATAAAAGTTAGTATATTATTTGCAAAAGCTTTATTTTTTATAATGAAAAGGATTGAATCATCTTATGTACACAACAAACTATGTAACAAATATTATCCTTGCCCCATTCTATGACAGGTTACCTTAAACCAGATATATAAATGCATTAATTATGGGGAAGAAGGGGGTAAGTGGTGAAGAAACAAGTTGAAACTATCAGAAGTCATCAAGCCATAAAACATGTCAACAGCAAGTTTGTGTTGAATTGGTCAAGTAATGAAAATAGCTACTGCCTGAAAACAAAAATTCCAACCAGTCTGACTAACAATGTCCAACCCAGAAAATGAGGAATCAAGTACACTGTTCCATAAATCTGCAAGGAACATCCTTCATTAATTCTTCAAATCTAGTAAGATATTCACTTTTTTCTTGGGGAAATATTTAAAGTCCATTGGTTGCCAGTGTTAGTATTCTACAATTTTTATAATATTGAAATAATTGAATTAATTGGCGCATTTCTCATAACAACAACAAAAATATTCTGGGAGGGAATCACCAAGCAAAACATCCCTTTTCCCACCAGATTATTGTTTTTAGCTAATTCCCTTAGATCAATTTTTCAACCAAAATATAAATTGTTGTCTCATGTAGTTCAAGCTATTTGAACAGCATAAACCTGAGTGACATCATCCACATGAGAGTCCTCCAGGCATGCAACTTGCTTCATATTTCTCCAATCCCAGAACAGTACCTGAGCAAAAAATACACTTGAGTACATAGCTTACATAACACTAGTTTAAATCATGTAACACGGAAATATCCACAACCAAAAGAAAACCTGCGATTTACACCCGGCGGCAACTAAATTTCCACTAGTCCCTCCCATACAGAAGCTGAAAACCTCCTGAGAAGGACCAGCATTGATAGAAGAAACCTACAGTTTGACATTCAATCCAACACACTCAAGCATCAAATTACTCATACACATGAAAAATAATTAAAGAGATGGAAGGTTGATTCGGTGGTTAAAAAAGAAGGGAAGAAATTGTCCCTGTTAACAAAAACTAATAATTAATATTAGCCGATTAAAAAATGAAAAATACTTAAAATTAAACAAAAGGTCAAATCTACCTGCTGAAATGTCCGAGTGTCCCAAGCTCTAATGGTGCCATCAGAAGAACACGAACACAAAATATGGGGATTTGAAGGACCCGAAAACGATATCTGATTGATGGTTTCAGAGTGACCCTTGAACTCTCCAAAATACTGACCCGCCACAGGTGAATAGAGTTTCACTGCGTTAGTTGACAGTGACACCGCCATTGCACTCCAATCATCCCTTTTAATTCACAAAGACAATTCGAACCCAAGTCACATTTAGGAACTAAAAAAATGAAACTTTACTTATCCCATCTAATTTGAGTATAAATTCACAGCTTAATCGGGGAATTAAAAGAACGTGCGTACTTTGGGACGATTTGGAAAACATAGTCATCACCGAAGTTGGTTTGAATAGAGTTTTTAACGCGGAAGCGTTTAACGTTGTTGGCGTTGGGTGAAGGTTGGTCCTCCACATCCATGGCCGCACTGGTTTCCATATGAATAGAAGTTGGGTTTCTATAGGTTAAAGTTGCGGAGGAAGAGAAGAAGACCATCCATCGCGTCTTTTCATAACTTCCTGGGTTTTAGGGCTTCAATCACCTTGGATGGGTCCACTTAATTTACTCAGTATATTAATATTAAATATATCATTAACTTAAATTTTAAAAATAAATAATATTTTTTTAAGAATTTGTAAGAATAATACTAAAAAATATCAACATCATATTGTAATAAATATTATATTAATATTTAATACATGTTATAATGTTATTTTTTAATTTTTATCATATGCTTGTATTTCTTATATTTTCTTTATGATATATTATAAATTATAAAGTTTTTAAAAGTTTTTTTATGTTTTATGGTATAAATTTTTTAATGTTATCATCTGAAGTTTTGTGGAACTTCTTGTTTTATTTATCCCTACACTAATCTCTTAATCTTTATTATAAAAAAAACCCTTAATCTTTAATGTTAAAGTAAATTACACCAATTAGTCCTTTCGTTAAATTACATAAATCTTACTTTTTCTACTTTTGTATTAATTCTTAATTATTTGAAAGATATTATGTTGACACCCTTATAAATTACATTGATCCCTAATTATTTAAAAAATATTGAATCATTATTCATTATAAGGGATTGTAAATGTCAAAAAAGGAGGAAGAATTAATTTAATTTCATGAAACGATGAATTTGACTAAAATTAAACTTGAATTCTTTAAGTAAGAAATTAGATTTGAGCTATGCAAATAAAGTAAACATGATTATAACGACAAACATATTAATGATTGTCAATTAAGTTTTCTAATTAAAGATTAGTAATTGACAAAACTATTGAATAAAGAACAAATAACATGATTATCCAAAAAATTATTTGATGTTAATTGTGTCATTAATATTTTATTTCCAATTTAAAAAGATAATATATAACTAACTAAAATTATCTTTAGAAAATGTTATGCAATTCTAATAAAATGGTAATATTACAATAATAGTGTTCCTCCTTAACCAACAATATTGAATTTATATTTTAAGTATCTAATTACATTAAAATATTTAAAGAAAAAATTTTGCTTACTTGGTTGATTGTTATAAAAGGCAAAGGAATTTCCTGACATCCAAATAATTCAACACTCAAGCCAAACATTAGACTTTATTATCTTGCTTAAATAAATTAGATCTTAGCCACTTGTTCTATACTATTGAAAAGAAGGAAAAATCCAATAATTCAATATCCATCTCAAAATAGAGCATGCACACAAATTTCGTAACCTATAACCGCCATCAATTTACCTGAAAGGAAAAAAGAACAATAAAAACCACCACAACCTTGTAAACTCCTCGACGATCTCCAACGCAAGTTCATCGTGAACAACCTTGCAGTACACGTAGAGTATCATATTACCAGCAACGTTTAGAGCATGAGGGGGGTTGAAGTGAGGACAATCTGGACGATGAAGGCCCAGTCTTTCCAGGTCCCACCATCGGAGCCCACTACGAGGAAAGAGATGTTCCAAAGGAGGAAAGCATGCAAGCAGGCGAAGGAGGGGCAAGTGGCAAAGGGATTTCATGTACTTCAAATTTGGAAGTAAATTAATTCATATGGTTCCCACTTGCGAACTGTGTTCTTAGATCTCATATCTGATTCATCGTTGGCCCAACATTGATGGTGAGGACAAGTGAAAAAACTTCCAAATCTTAGTCACTGTTACAAATAGGCGAGAGAGGTCCCCATGGTCGTGTCTAAAGGAGGATAGATAGCCATGAGGAGATTGAGAGGAATTCTCATCAAAGGAAATAGAATTTTTATCAACAACACATACTGAGGAAAGGGATGACGAAGACTACGTCATTTTACAATGAATGATGGATTAAAGTAATTTGGACAAGGAAGAGGAGAAAGGAAGTGGAGCAGTGGCGTGCTTTGGGGAGAAAAACGACAAGGGATTACTTTATATTTTTTTAATACCTAAAAAGAACCAGACACCATTTGAGACGAGGGGTTAAAAAATGTTCTAGAATGAAAGGGTATCAATTATTATCAAACACTAGTTTGAAACTTTTCCTCACCATTGCAAACACATACTCAAGTCGGAAGTCTACAGTACAGGGTAATTTGGAGGTTTCACTTTCTAGTTAGAGAATACCAAATTAATCCATCCAAACAAGTTCTAAACATACATAACACATAAAAATGTAGAAATCCGGATACCGCCATTCAAGCATGAAAATATCTCAATTATACAATATCCTAAAGGAGATTTTTTTGGGTGATAAAATAATACGTGCTAAATGTCTAGCCAACACAGGAGAGACACATGAACGTCTCAACTTAAAAAACTACCAATTAATGGTACAGATAGAGAAAATTTCACTCGAGAATTTTCATGCACATATTCTAGGGTAGCGTCTTGATTGCAACAACATTATGTGCTTGGAGCAGCCTCTTTTTTCTCTGTTGACGCCTCGCCAGCATCTTGTTCAACAGGCTTTGACACTTCTTGCTCTATAGAGTTGGCAAACAAACATATTATAGTTAGCAGAGTAAATGAACCCTCAAATAAAACAATAATGGTCCAGAAATTTATACGCATATGTTTCTAATTCCTAGTATTTCAAAACTTCATACACATTTTTTTTCATTAGAAAGAATTGCATAATTCAATTCCTCTTTTCAAGATAAATAATCGTTCCCCTTTCAAATTGCAATGCACTTGATGGATGATAATACCACAATCAACATCAACACCACCTTTAACCCAAACTAATTGGGATCCAGATAGACGAACCCAATGATAGATACAAGGAGGTTGAAAAAAAATGTTATGATATTTAAAGCTCTCAAAATTAAAAGATCAAGGATCTCCTATAACTCAATCCACAATTGAGAAAAAATGTCAATTTTTGAAAGACTATTAGGGGTACATGACAATAATCAAAGATTACAAGATCTATTTAGATTGAGTAAATGTTATATTCTCAAAGAACATCTTCCTAAGCCACCTAACACTTATAAAATAATATCTTGAAAAGAAAAAAAATTTAAATACTTAATGAAGTTAGGATTGATAAGATGTAAGAGGATATAAAATTATCTTCATCTTTACATTTACACTTTTTTCAATTGAAAATAATTTTGTTTATATATTTTGATAAGACTTCACTGTCAGAAGTACCACCAATCATGTTATAAGCTACTAATTCCACACATGCCAGGTTCCAGCCTTAAAAAGAGAGCTAATTAATCAGCTTTAACCGTTAGTTCCATCATTTATAACCTACCTAAGAACAAATGCAAAGATGCCCTTAAACTACAAAACTGCACATTTCAATCACAAAGCACTGACACCTCACAGTCAACTTCAATTCTTTGGTCTAAGATCTAACCTTCTGCCCTACTAAATCAGCACTCTCCTCCAAACTCTACCACCTTACCCATCAAAACCCATATAATTCATGGAAACAAAAATCCTTAACACTAAAAAGAATCATCAAATATTTTAACACGCCCTGGAGCTACCTTTAAAGTCATAAGCTGCAAAAACTGTTACTCAGTTTTCCAAGTGTTACTATTTCCTATAACAGTTAATCATAGAATATGCACATTACCATAATTAAACATGGAAAAACAAGTAAAATCAGCACAATTTGCTTAAACTGCCATCACTAAGTCAGGAAACTGAACATACTTTATTATAGTCAAGAACCATGCAGAGAAAATGAGAACCACAAATTTGCAGACACATACCTTCATCATCACTCTCATCAATGTCATCCATTGCATCACCCATCCCACCAAATTTCTGCAGCATCCATAAGTAATCAAACGCATAGTAACATCAATAAAAGAACAGTAAATCAACTTTACACATTACTTACAGAGAAATCCATCCCACCCATCCCTCCCATCGCTCCCATTGCATCCATCCCTCCCATTGCATCAGCACCCATCCCCCCAAATTTCTGCACAAAAATATATAGTAAGGATAAAATAATATGATTAGGATAAGAGTTTGAAACAGAGAATCAAATGAACACATTGCATACCGAGAAATCCATCCCTCCCAAGTCCACTTCACCTAGTCAACCAGCAATGAACCGATTTAATTAGACTATGTGTAAAATTATACTGCATAATATAACACATTATTTTTTTTAGCATAAGTGATGCATACCATTATTACCCTCATCTTCATCCTCATCCACCCATTTATCCCAATCTACTTTCACATAATGTGGAGCCTTGCCTTCTCCACGCAGTAACCTTTTCCACCATCCATTCTCTGCCTTCTGCACTACAATGAATACGCTTCGCACTCCTACATTAATTTTGCTCTCCTGAAAGAGAATGATGAATGAAATACATTAAAAATTATATCAAACATAACTATAGTTTGCAAGTGAAGCATGACATAAACACATACACAACTTCCACAAAAGTGCTACAAAGCATCAGAGCAATCAAGACATACCACAGTACAATTCACAGGAAAAAGTGAAAATAAACATTCTTAATGATATCAATGTTATATTACAGATTGGGAACATCTTCTCACCTCTACGTTAACCTTGTCAAAGAGCTCCAGTTTTAGCTCATACTGATGGTCTTCAGCACCAGCACTACCAGAGAAAGTAAAAATACCATCTGGCGTAAGATCCACTTTTGCATTTTTTGAATCAGCCAATTGCACCGTGATATAGACCTTGTCAAGTCTCTGAGCCCACTTAACCTCGGGATGACGACTGCATTGCAAAGAAATAGTGTGAAACAATTAGAGAGGGTTCAGAAATGCATTACAAGTCAAGGAATATTAAACGGGAAAGCAGCCAAACTGCTGAAAATTCTTATCACTGACATTTCAAAATATTGAACAATCACAAATCACAACCCATCTTTCCATGAGAACAAAAGAGAAGGAAACATGAAGAAGAATAAGAAATGAAATGAAAGAAAAGTGTTAGTCAAGATGCAAATTAGTCATAAACCAAGAGAAAACGAACCCTAACAATCAAACATCGGATACCCAAATCTCCAAAAAAAAAAAATGGCAACAAAATCTTCCTTCAACACCTATATTAATCATCTTAGATGGTTTGTTTCAATTGGCACTAGAGTTTGAAAATTCCCCCTAAATATTTTGGGTTTACTATCACATTTGTCAAAATAAAAGAAGTTCGCGATGTAGCTAAACAGTAAGAAGAACTCATCATTCTTCGGGATCACAAGTCGGTAACAACTCAACTCAACAAAACAAGAGAAACAAACAATTCGATCGATTACAAACCCTAATTATGAAAGAATAATGTCAAGTCGAAGGTAATGAAGAAAACATTTCATGATATGTTGATAAAGAAAAAAGGAAAAAAAACGATAATAAGCACAGAGATTCCGAACGGATAACCATCAAAGGAAGATGCAGGGTTTATAATTTGTACCTCATATTTGATATTAGATTGGATTTGATTGACGAAAACCGAAGATAGAGAGAGAGCTTTTATTCTGTAAAACCCTAGTTCCTTCTTCGTTGGCGAGAGAAACCCCAAAGTAACCCTCTTTCAACTCTCGCTTTTGAACAAAGTATTTATATAACATAAAATACGTTGCTTGAACGTCACTTCTGGACTTCTAGTACCTTCCCAGTCCCCTGCGCTAAATCATTTTCTAGAATATGATCAGACGTAACTATATTGGCCCAACCCAAATTTACAAACTGCACAAGGGCTTTGTATTTCCATCCACTTTTTTACTGTTTTCACCCCAAACCTTTTTTAAAGAGAGTGAAAGTCATTTTTACCCTCCCCCTCACTCCACACATATTCTCTCAATTCTCCCACTCCTCTTGGTTTCCTTTGTGTTAACTTCTTTTGTCTTTGTCATTGCTAGTTATCTACCCCATTAAGTCATTGGTTCTTTGTCTCCCTAAAGTCCAAAGATCCCAACCAAGTGGTTGTCTCTAATAACTGAACTCTCTTCGAAAGTTGTTGCGTAAAGTGACATTGTGATAGAATTGTAATTAGTTGTCCCTTATGGTATTATAATAGTTTTTGCAAGTATCTCTTTTTATACAACTTAAAAGATATGTTTCATCTCTTTGTTAACAACAAATCAACCACACACAAAAGGAGCAAACAATATGGAGTGAAGTTTTGTTAGGAGTTTAGGACTAAAAAAAAAAGAACATTGAGTCAATGTTTGTACTAAATTATAGTAGAGAATGTACTCGTATAGGATCGAAGAAGGCCAAGGCTCGCATTTGCAAGAAAATTTCTTAATCAATCAAAAACATTGAACCACCAATTATGTTCAATTTTCTTAATTTTACATCGGTTTGATATTTTTTTATACCTTTTTTCAGTATCCAATTTTAAGGCTCATATGGATTAGATGATAAACCAATTTTCGGTCCAATTGGTCAAACCATTTAATTTGATCCATTTTTTCAAAACTATGTTCGTAAAACAATAAAAACATTTTTTTTATTGTGGGAATGATGCAATACTAACGTGTTTCCATTGTGTCTATTGCACTACAAAAAAACTTGTTGTGCAATTGACACAATGGAATTGTGTTTCCATTATAAAATAGCCACAACACCTCCTAACACAATGAAAATATGGTTCCATTGTGTCTATTGCATGATGTAAATGTGTTTCATCAAGGATATTTCCGAATGAAAAATCAAAAGCACATTATGGGGTAAAATAGCATAAAACAAAGTGGAAATAGCAAAGCCTTGATACGAGGCGTGGCCCATATTAAAACACCATCGCAACCCGGGCCTAAATCACCTTTTCCTCTTTTCCTCTTGTGCAAGTGACAACGATCATAGCATAGCATTTAGTTTAGTGCATATATTTTTAAAATTACAACATAATATATATAGTTGAAATAATGTAAAATACAAATATTGAGAAATATTTTTTCTAATACTCATGTTTAAAATATTTGACCTACTAGAACCATGGAGCTTAGTATACAAACTAGCTTTTGCCTTACAGATGACTTAGGAGGTTCCCATCGTCCACAGTAGTAAGTGTGACAAGTCCTACCAATATCTTCTTGAGAAAACTCAAGCCCGACTCGGTAGTTGGAGAGCTAAATTCCTCTCTTTTGCTAGGAGAATCAGAATAACTCTTGCTCAATATGTATAATCATTTTGTGCCTCTGCCAAAAAGGTATTTCATATTTGTAGATAAGTTTGAACAAATGAATAAGAATTTCATTTAAGGTGGAATTGAGGATAGGAGGAAGTGCAAAAATAATTAACATTTTTCTCTTGTTTAATTGTAAAGAAAAATTAACTGTTTGAAAAACATCAGCATTTTATTAATATTTTATGGGGAAAAATCATCTTTAGAAGTAAATATGATCATTTTAAAAAAAAACATCATTGTACTTAATTTTGCTAATATCATCAAAACTTATAATCTTTTTATATAACAAGTGTTAAAATAAATTAATTTAAAAATGTGCACATTAATAAAAGATATATTTATCTTTAAAAAATAATATTACATAACAATTAAAATAATAACAAAATGTTAATTTCTCATGCATTCCATGATCTACATATTAGTTTAAAGAAATTTGAAATATTTTTTATCTGTAAGAATTAAACATGGTATCAGATTATTTATATAATATTCACACACATATTCAACAAGCTAGACTACCTTGATAGAAATAGAAATTGGAAATTATAATTTGCTAATTAATTTCTTTTAAAAAAATAAGTAGATGTAAGTTATAAAACCGACATAAAAAATACTCAAGAAGAGAATGTCAAAGATACAACTATATTTAGATCATCTATAGTGCATAATTACTTATATCAGTTGTTTATTATAATTTTGTGGGTTTTATAATTCCATATAAATTTAAATATTTTAAACAAAATTTTACTTTAATATTAAGATTATTAAAGTGAGTAGTTAAATTAATTTTATGAATCTTACGATATTTGAAAATATGTTATTTATGATATAATATTATTAAACAATAATTACTTACACTTTACATATACAAACAACTCTACGTCATATATTAAAATGAAAATAAATAAATAAATAACATTACTTAAAATTAAATAACTCATATAAACAGCCATTAAAAATACTCATAAAAAAACTTGGACAGTCATAAATGTTGGACAGCTATATTATGTATTTTCGTACTGAAAGAGATTGGACAAAATGTGGTGTTGTTTTCTTTTTTTTATAGGTAGAAATTAAATTAAGAAAGCTATGTTTTCACATGATTTCATTGTATTCCCATAGATACGAAAATAGAAATATATATTTTTAAGTTTGTCAAAAGATAATAAAAAGATACTTTTAAGTATAATTTATTTCAGGATATATTATATATGTTTTTTCATCTTTCTACTCTCATGTAAAAGATAAGAATCTTATATTTCCATAAAAATATTTAAAATAAATAATTTTTCACTTTTTTCTTGTTCTACTTTATTTATTTATTTAATATTTTTAAAAAAATAAATTTAAAAATATTTTAAAAAATATAAATATTTATCAAACATCTCTTATGAAAATAATTGCATTCACATAAATATTATTTCTGGTAATGTAATCAAATCCATGAAACAAATATTTCATAAGATATAAGAGAATTTATGATAATTTACATATAATGTTGAATTAGAAAAGTCATTTAGAAGAAAATATATCTCAAAAGAATGAACATTCGTTGACAAGAACTAATTAT
Organism: Glycine latifolia; assembly: GCA_013407115.1. Taxonomy (NCBI): domain Eukaryota; kingdom Viridiplantae; phylum Streptophyta; class Magnoliopsida; order Fabales; family Fabaceae; genus Glycine; species Glycine latifolia. The sequence continues at coordinate 30,074,204 of CM023943.1, forward strand.
AATTCTCCCTTTTGTGGAAAGGAGGAGGAAACAACAAAAATTTGCTGATTACATGCTATGAATCGAACATAATTTGGAAGCATTGTTATAGATGGTTAAACTTACAAATTGTATTGCCACAGAAGATAGAAGCTCTCTTTTGGCAACACTCATGGTCACTCAATTGGAAGAGAAGTTCAAAAGCTGGAAACTGGTATGGCTTGCTACTATTTGATCTCTTATGGAAATGTAGAAATGATATATTGTTTAGGAATAACATTTAGATTTCACTTCCCCTAATGAGAGCCCAATGTCCATTCCCGTACAAACAACAAAACGTACGGCACAAATGACACTGGTCTAAGGTTTCTTAATTCTCACTCGCTGTACGGTTAGAAATGCAAAAAACTTAATCGCTGTTTTTAGGAACATCAATGCCACTGGTACACCAAACCATAGATCCGAGACTGTTTGACATAGAAAATAACATAAAAAAAAAAAATCTGACCGAAACCCGGAATAAACCAATAAGATAACAATTACACCCCAAAAAATAATAAATACTTTTTGAACATGTATTCCGAAACTCCCTTGTTAAATCCAAAAGTTTGGAAGATTTGAAAAAGTAATGCCCGGAAAAGAGAAAAAAGGGCTTAAATAATTTCTGGTATCAGTAAAATAAGTTGTGTTTTTTTAGTTCTTTTTGGTGTTAAGTAATAGCATTAACTAGCTTATTGACTTATGACACACATCAATGAGTTTGATATTATAGTCACGTGTAATTTATTTTTATATTTTCAAATCCTTTGTTGATTAGTATGATATTAATAACTATTTTGAATAGATGAAAAATATTTAAAAATACAATTTATCAAAAAAAACTGTACACAATTATTCTATTAGACTCTTTAAAGATGTGACAAGTTAATGAACTATAAATGTCATTTTTACGTCATTAGTTAATACAATTCTTGACACTAGAGACTAAAATATAAATAAAATAAATTATTGAGAGTAAAATCAAGATAAAAATATTTAAAAAATACCCTATTTTATAGGGATAAAAAATTATTTAAACAATTTTTTTTATCATGAAGGTGAAAAAGGTGATGATTTTGTAAAATTGATTTTGATTAAAGTTGATGTGATTTATGTATAAATGTTTTTATTATCAAATCAAATTAAGAGTAACATTCATTCTAATTTTTTTATCTAATATAAAAATGACTCAAAATCATTTTTAATGATAATCAATTATGAAATCTTCTCCAAAGTAAAGTCAAACATATAAAGATTTATCTAAAATCAATTAAGGATCTCACATTAATTCTCCAATGAAAAACCAAACATACATTACATCAATGTCATTTTATCCCAATTGACAAAATTAAAACTTCTAATGATGTGTTTGTTTTCTCGTTTTAGCCCCCCTTTAATGAATGTTAAGACAAAACAAAAACTTATTGCTTCTCAACAAATAATGCTTCAGAATGTGAGTCAACTAGATGAAACATGCATACAAACATGTCTTAAGAAGACAAAAACAGATAAAAGAAAAACAATAGGAAATTTAAAATTAATTAAAAGAAAAATGATGGTTACCTAAAGAAAGGGAACTATGGAAAAAATAAATATATGAGGATTGCTAATTTATTTCTTATTGTGGACTAAAAATTTACTTTTTAGAAAGAAAAAAATAAAAAATGAAGGTAATGGGATTTTATGATTTTTATTTAAAAGCACACACTCTCTCTAATCACTGAGACTGTCCCACCAATCATCTTTCAAAAAATTGCTTTACCCTAATTCCCAATTTCTTTTTCTGTTCCCACGAGTTATGTTGTGCACGTAGAAACATAAGCTTTTTCCCAATTTCATTAAACATCATTTGCAGCCAAGTTGTTTTATTGAAAAAGGTATGTTAAATTATCAATATTGCTTTTTTAATGGATTATAAATAATACAAGAAATACCAAAATCCAAAACAAAAATACACCACCGTTACTGCATGTATTTAAATGTTAATACTTGATTTTTGAATGGCACACAATTGTGTATCGGTCATCCCTATGCCTCAATGCAGTTTGCATCTGCGATATTGGAATGCGTACACGTTGCTCCTCTTCCTATTTTTTCGGCACGTGAAGCAACTTGTGTTTGGAAAGATGGTAGGTGGGACAACCTTAGTAATTAAAAAGAAGAGAAATGTTAGAACATTGAGGTGACGATTGATGAGTGTATTGCTAGGAACAACATTGAGGTGAGGGAGCTCACGCTGGACCTGCAGAGCCTCTGCGGGTTTTGCTCCAGCATCGACGCATTAGGTTTCAAAAGTGGCCGCAGGAGAAAGTCGTCGGAGATGACGCAATCGACGTTGTCGAACTGGGAGATAACAACACTCTTGGCACTTTGAAAGTTGTTCATGCGGCTCTACCAAGCATGAATTAGTATATATTATTACAGGTCCATTTATAATTATATTTTAAAGCATGTCTATATGAACTTGAAGTATAAACTTGATGTTTTGTCAGTTAAAAAGTATAAACAATCACGCTCTGAATCAAGTCAAGTAGCTCTCTTTTTTCTTGAAAAGCCAAAATATAATATTAATATTATAATTGTAGTTTATAGTAGAAGCTATACATCAAAACAAACTACCAAAACATGTTTGAGTTGTGTTACAAATGTTATGCATCGATATTTGATAGAAGAAAAATGAAAGGTAAAAAAACTACTTCTGCAAAGATAAACCAAAACACCCTGCTAACATATCCTATGAACCTATGAATCCAAAATGAAATATACAAAACTACTGCATGCATCATAAAAACATAACAAGACAAATATAACAAGATAAATTGCAATTAAAATTTAATTTCATAAAATAATTACTCATAAAAATATTTGACTAAATAAAATAAATAAATTAACCAAAAAAACATTTTTTTTGACTAATAATAATAGTAGCAATAATAATAATTATAAAAATTTGATAACCAACAAATAATAATTTTTTCACAACGAAAAGACAAGTTATATTAAAGGCCTTCAAGACCATATTGGATGTTGAATGTTGTACAAAGATTGCATACAAAATAGCTTAGTTTACGATACCACCATATAACCAAAAGCATAGATGAAAGCACCAAACAGTAGCATCACTAGAGCATACAGTTAACGAAATTAATTAAGGAGTTAATAGACTGAATTTTATGATCAACTTAGCATTTATCTAAAAAGAGAGTGTGTTTTTAAATTAAAATCACAAAATTATCCTTCATTTTAAATTGTTTTTTTTTTATAAAAGAAATGGTTTTTTAGTCCATAATAAAAGGTATTGATTGCTAAATTTTTGAATGCAAATTTACTTTTTCATACAAATTAGTGGAAATAAGTTAGCCATCCCCATATGTATATATATCAAGAAAATTAATTATGAACAAGAAATTTAACAAAAGTCAAGTTTTCAATCATCAATATTTTCAAATTGATAACATTATTAATTACTTGGAAGAAATTTTTTATCGTTCATTTTATCGAATTCAAATATAATTATCTACAATGAATGAAAGATATCATTTAGGAAAAAATAGCATTATTAATTACACAATGATAGTTCAAGAGAGGTTGACGTAATTAACCCTTCTTATTGTTTCTCAAAGGGAACCAAACTTTCAAAATCTTAAAAGAGTCCAAAAATTTTAAAATAGAATTGCCAATCAAAATTCCATTAACTCGGAAAATTAAGTAGAGGAGCCACCATACATTGATAGAATAGCTGTAACCTGAGCTTTTAACTGCATTATGAAATGAACAAAAATAATAGATCTTGATTAGAACCAGATACCTACCGAGGTCGTCTTTATCAAAGTCATGATAAGACATTACCAACATAGGCGACTTTATTGACTGGTGGGTGTGATGTTTGGGTACGTGCCTCAGTTCAGCTACCAAATATTGAATGCCCTAGGCTGATATCCATAAAACCAATGGGAAGTAGGACAGCTTCATTATAACTTACATAAAAAGACCAACAACATCAGCAAGGGACTCTGGTGAATCCTGCAATCATATAAAAGATATTGTTCCTAAAAGACAAAAGAACAAAAGGAAACATCATAAACAACTGATGAACAAAAAGAAACATCATAAACAACTGATGAACAAAAAGAAACATCATAAACAGCTTCATTAGAAGTAATTATCAACAAATTTCTTAGCTAAGGGAGCAACCCATGGGTGGATTCTAACGTGAAGTCCAAAAAGTAAGATTCACGGGTAAAGCAATAATTTTACCGAAAATAAACGATTGTCGACCAGAACCAAAAAAAATAATAAAAACAAGAAAAAAGTAATTTATTAGAAGTCGTATAAGAATTTATGATTTTTTGAAGTCCTAAATCGCCATAGGACTTTAAAGTCGTAGGTTTTTTTAGTTTAATTATTTTAGGATTTAGGATTTTAGTTTAATTATTTTAATTTATTATTTTTTTATTTTTAAAAATGGCCAATGAGTTAATTTTTCTCTAATTAAATTTTAAAATAGAATAAAGTAGTTAATTTTTATTATTTAATTATTAATAATTTAATTTTTTTTGTTTTGGTTTAATATTTTGTATATATTTTGAAATCATTGTAATAAAATTATGAGTTAGGGTTTTATTTTATTTAATTTTTGTTTTGTTTTGGTTTAATTATTTTAGTTTGTAATTTTAATTTATTTTATTTTAAAAATTGCAATTGAGTTAATTTTTACTATTTAATTATTAATAATTTAACTTTTTTGTTTTGGTTTAATATTCTACATATATTTTTAAATCATTGTACCTATTAATTACTTTACTAATAATTTTTTAAATATTTTTCATTTCTTTTTATAAAAAAAATGCATTTGGAAGTCAAGCTTCTATTCATTCAACATTTTTTTGTTACTTAATTTGTTAGCCCACAGGAAGCAAGAATAACGTGTTGCAGGGGCACCAATGGAGGAGGCATAACTTTTTAAATGGAAAAGGAAACTGGTGACAGACGACAGTAGTGTAGGTCCATGGCCAATTGGCATTAAAAATGAACACTATCTATATATCCACAAATTATTGATATATAGTGGCCTAAACCTACCATAACATAATATATATGCTAGTGTACATGCAAGTTATATAAATGCTGCACCAAGCTAATATTTAATTAATGGGCAAATGATAATATTATTAGTGTTTCTCTTAATTAGGGTACTGATTTAATAGACAGTTATTACTAGATTAAAAAATTATTTATACGTAATATATTTTTAATATACAAACTAAAATATTAAATCAAATCAGAAAAAGTTAAATTATTAATAATTAAATAATAAAAATTAACTACTTTATTTTATTTTAAAAATTAATTAGAAAAAAATTAAATCATTTGCCCATTTTTTAAAATAAAACAAAATAAAATAATAAATATAAATAATTAAACTAAAACCCTAAATCCTAAAATAATTAAACTAAAACAAAAAAAAAATAACCTACGACTTCTAAATGTGTGTTAGGCGAAGGTAACAGTAATCGGTACTTAATCTCACCCGTCTATTATTTTAATAATATATGCTATGATAAAAATAACTACTTCACCGGTGTAGTCCAAAAATGCAGAAACTTCATATTAGACTTCACCTAACCCACCAGTCAAAATAATGACTGAAATGCAATTGTCAGTAGCATGTGTATTTGTGCATTTCTCCTGTCATTCATAATGATTACCGTCAAAATCAACTTTTATTAATAATTTTTTTTATATCTAATCTACTTTTATTACTACACTATCCACTGACCACAGATAAGAGATATTAATATTAGATAAAATTATACTTAGATAAAAAAGTTGATACGTTAATACTACTAACAAAAAAGTTAATACTTGATTTTGGAACCGTGCATTTAACCCACTTAAAATTTACACATTAACTTATTCATTATATTCAATATAATATCGTAAAGTAAATAAGAAAAGATAGTTAATCTATTTCTCTCTGTATAGAGAGAGATAGAAAAAGTGGAGACAAAAATAAAATAAAAGCAATAGATAATGGAATGTAATAAAAAAGAAAAATATGAAAAAATAACAATATTACATATATTTAGATTATTTAAAAATTTATTACTTTCATATAATCATTTGTGTAATTAAAATAATATGCCTCTGTGTGTTGACAGGTACGTTGCATAATAAATAGTTAACAAAGCATCAACAGTCATCCGTTTATATCAATAAATATATGTCTATGGTTTCGGACACATTAGATTATCAGACCATAAATGTTTTCCATTCGCACTCCTATAGGTCAATGGTTTGCGCGACCCGTTTTCTTGTACAAGAGTCTTCAGACCTCACCAATGGTCCGTCATTGTGATATTGGATTTATTCCTCTTAAATAAGATTTTAAATAAATCTAAAAAATATGATTAAAAAGAGACATTATAAATAATTAGTCAAAGATTCAGATTCTCACGAGAAAATTAGTCACCCACATCAAGGTAAAAAAAAATAGTCTTTGGACTTCAAACTTTTTCTTCCCCTTGCATGTGACCTAACATTACTATTACTGCAACTTTTTTATTTTACAATTCGTCTTCGTGGTCGGATTCTAGTCACGCGAGGTGTTAAATAACTAATACTATAGCGCTGGTTCTCTAAGGTGGGTGAAGCAGCAGAGTAAGAGACTCTACGTGGGAGCAAAGTTTGAAGGTGAAGTTTCTCCACTCTCCAGAGAGTGCACTCACACACAATACAAACATGTCCTTCGCATCATCTTCAACTTGGTTAACATCCCTCTCATGTTCATTCCCCGAAAAACAAACCTCAAGGGACACGTTTGTCTCAACTCTGCTTCAATGGCTGAGATTTATTTTCCTCTCACATTGTCCCCAAAGAGCTATATTGTCTGTCGTTGATGTCGTGTTCCTCTTCTTTCTCTTCTTCTTTGCTGTCACCAAGCTCTGGAAAAGGTCCACCAACCTCAACGAACCACTCATCAGAAATAGCAATAACAGATCCATTTTCTTAACAACTTTATGGTTTAAGCTAACCTTAACGGTGACGATTGTGTTGACTCTACTTTACTCAGTTGCTAGCCTTCTTGCTTTCAGCAGTTCCTCTGAGGTGCCGTGGAAGCAAGTTGATGACTTGTTTTGGTTAGTCCAGGCCATAACACATGCGGTGCTTGTAGTCTTAATCATTCACGAGAAAAAGTTTGAAGCTGTTAAACACCCTCTGTCGGTGAGAGTTTATTGGATTGCGAATTTCTTTCTTATTTTGCTGTTCACTGTCTCTGCGGTTATACATTTTGTCTCCGTTGGTGGAACCAGAAGCTTCCAGGTGGATGACGTGATCTCTTTCATTTCGCTCCCTCTGTCCTTGTTTCTTCTTTTTGTTGCGTTTAAAGGATCCACCGGAATGGTTTTGCCGACAGAAGAAGAAACACAACCACTTGTTGACGAGGAAACTATGTTATACGATGGTGGTAGTGAGACAGAATCCGAGGTTATTACTGGCTTCGCTTCAGCTTCTATATTATCCAAGGCATTTTGGATTTGGATAAACCCCTTGTTGCGTAAAGGGTACAAGTCCGCGCTCAAGATTAATGAGATTCCAACGCTTTCTCCAGAGCATAGAGCAGAGAGAATGTCATGTATCTTTGAATCAAAGTGGCCTAAATCAAACGAGAGGTCGAAGCATCCTGTTAGAATCACTTTGCTTCGGTGCTTTTGGAAGGAGTTAGTATTCAATGCTTTCCTTGCAACTATTAGGCTCTGTGTCATGTTTGTGGGGCCGGTTCTCATTCAAAGTTTCGTTAATTTCACATCAGGGAAGAGAAGCTCTGAATACGAAGGATACTACCTCGTGTTGATTCTTCTGGTTGCAAAGTTCATTGAAGTGTTGTCTACTCATCATTTAAACTTCCAAGCTCAGAAGCTTGGTACGCTTTTACGGTCCACTCTTATCCCTTCTTTGTATAAAAAGGGGTTAATGCTATCATTCTCTGCTCGACAGGAGCATGGGATAGGGACTATTGTGAATTACATGGCTGTTGATACCCAGCAACTCTCTGACATGATGCTTCAGTTCAATACTATATGGATCATGCCATTTCAAGTTGTCATTGGCATGTTTCTGCTTTACAATTGTCTAGGTGCCTCTTCGGTGACCTCGTTTCTCGGTCTTTTTGGTGTATTTGTGTTTGCTGTGATTGGTACCCGTAGGAACAACCACTTCCAGTATAATGTGATGAGGAACCGTGACTCTAGAATGAAGGCTGTGAGTGAGATGCTTAATTACATGCGTGTGATCAAATTTCAGGCCTGGGAGGAACATTTCAGCCAGAGAATCATGGGATTCCGTGAGACAGAGTATGGGTGGCTCTCCAAGTTGATGTTCACAATCTGTGGCAATATTGTTGTGATGTGGAGCACGCCATTGTTAGTGTCAACTATCACATTTGGTACGGCTATTTTGCTGGGAGTTCAACTTGACGCGGCCACGGTGTTCACCACAACAACTGTGTTCAAGATATTGCAGGAGCCTATTAGGACATTCCCACAGTCTATGATATCTCTCTCACAAGCATTTATATCACTGGAGAGGTTAGACAGGTTCATGTTAAGCAGAGAATTGTTGGATGATTCAGTTGATGGAGAGGAAGGCTGTGGTGGACGAACAGCAGTGGAAATCATAGATGGGACTTTTAGTTGGGATGATGATAACATGCAGCGGGACTTGAAAAATGTTAATTTGGAGATAAAAAAGGGAGAGCTTACTGCAGTTGTTGGGACTGTAGGGTCAGGAAAATCCTCTCTCCTCGCATCGATTCTTGGAGAGATGCGTAAGATTTCTGGAAAGGTATGATCTTCTGCTTAAGAATTTAGAACTATTTTTTCATTTAAGGATGTTTAAAGTTGAGTCTGATTACAATAATTATGTATTTATGTGACAGGTTCGGGTTTGTGGGAATGTTGCCTATGTTGCACAAACATCTTGGATTCAGAGTGGGACCATTGAAGAAAACATTCTCTTTGGTTTACCAATGGACAGACGGAGGTACAATGAAGTAATTAGGGTGTGTTGTTTGGAGAAAGATTTGGAAATGATGGATTATGGGGATCAAACAGAAATTGGAGAGCGTGGTATCAACCTCAGTGGAGGTCAGAAGCAGCGTATACAACTTGCCAGGGCTGTGTATCAAGACTGTGATATCTATCTTCTTGATGATGTCTTCAGTGCTGTTGATGCTCATACCGGTTCTGAAATATTTAAGGTTGTTATTCTCAAAGTTAAACTCTCCTACTCCATTATAATTTTACTGATTCATATATCAAGAGAATTGTTACATTAAGTAGGTTGAGCTCATAACCTTGTCAAGACTCATGCTTTTGGGATGATATAATTCATTTAACACCGTAAACAAACTTGAGAAATAATGCCATTTATGAAAGAGCTCGTGTTTATCTGCACAACTATTCTTTGTTAGTTAGGTGCAAAATCTATATGATTTTTAACGATTGTCGTATGACTTTTATACAGGAATGCGTCAGGGGAGCTCTAAAAGGCAAGACCATTATTCTTGTAACACACCAAGTAGATTTCCTTCATAATGTCGATCAAATATTAGTAAGTCTCTTTTTTCGAATGTTGTTATGCTTCATCTGTTTTAATCTGTATAATTTTATTAATAATTCAAATACTTTTGTATGTGCTTGCTAAAGGTGATGCGGGAAGGTATGATAGTCCAATCAGGGAAATATGATGATTTATTAGATTCAGGAATGGATTTTAAAGCTTTGGTAGTTGCACATGAGACCTCCATGGAACTAGTAGAGCAGGGTCAGGGTGCGATCATGTCTGGTGAAAATTTGAATAAACCAATGAAATCTCCGAAGGCAAGAAATCCTGGTGAAAGCAATTCTCTTGACCGGCCTGTGTCAAGCAAGAAAAGTTCTAAACTCATCAAAGAAGAGGAGAGAGAAACCGGGAAAGTGAGCTTACATATCTATAAACTCTACTGCACCGAGGCTTTTGGGTGGTGGGGCATTACAGTAGTATTGGTTTTTTCTTTGTTATGGCAAGCGTCTATGATGGCAAGTGATTATTGGCTGGCATATGAAACCTCAGAAGAACGTGCTAAAATGTTTAACCCTTCTCTATTCATTTCCATATATGCAATTATTACTCTTGTTTCAATTATTTTGGTAGTGATAAGATCCTACTTCTTTACACTCTTGGGGCTAAAGACAGCACAAATTTTCTTCACACAAATTCTTCGTAGCATCTTGCATGCGCCCATGTCTTTCTTTGACACTACGCCATCTGGGAGAATTCTAAGTAGGGTAAGAACTTTGGTGGGCAAGTATGTTGTGTTAAACGTTCATTATCTGCAAGAGTCTAATCCATATTGATATAAACTTTTGTATTTCACATGTTAATCACACACTTACATTAACTTATTTGTCTTTCTTAACTTCTACAGGCATCCACTGACCAGACCAATGTTGATGTGCTTCTCCCCTTGTTCACGGGAGTTGTTATTGCCATGTACATTACAGTGCTCAGCATCTTGATCATCACCTGTCAAAATTCTTGGCCAACAGTGTTTTTGATAATTCCTCTTATTTGGTTGAATATATGGTACCGGGTATGAATTTTATTACCCTGATTGTCAAATGTTTTGCCTTTTCTTTGATTGCCACAATGTGTCCAAAGATTTGTTTCATCTAGTAACATGGATAAGTAGATTTATACTATAACTTCCAATAAGTTGAAGCTATTTACACAGAGTTTTCGATTCAAATATGCTAGTAATTTGAATGGTTGTGTTTTACAATGTGGAGAACAATAATCACTGCACCCACGTGTCTGACAAATAATTTCCATATGAATCCCTAGTCAGAATGTAATTTGTTTACAATTAATGATTCTATGTTTTCCTTCTCTTTTATGGTCTTTCAGGGTTACTATCTTGCAACATCTCGTGAATTAACTCGCTTAGATTCAATTACCAAAGCACCAGTTATTCATCACTTCTCTGAAAGCATTGCAGGGGTCATGACAATTCGTGCATTCAGAAAGCAAAATAATTTCTGTGAAGAAAATCTCAAACGGGTGAATGATAATTTGCGTATGGATTTCCACAACTATAGTTCTAATGTGTGGTTGGGAGTACGCTTAGAGTTGCTTGGAAGCTTTGTCTTTTGCATTTCTGCTTTGTTCATGATCATCTTACCCAGCAGTATCATAAAGCCAGGTAAACTGACTCTATTGTCTGTTTATAAATTTACTAACTTACTATCATAATGCTTCTTCAAATTATGTAGTTCTTATCATTGCGTCTAATGTCTATTTGAGTAGCTCATTTTGTAAACGAGTGATATTTGTGTTGCGCTGTCTCAATTCAGTCAGTTGTATTAACATAGTAAACTGATTGGGTTGTTCTTCTGCTTGATGTAGAAAATGTTGGTTTATCTCTCTCTTATGGGTTGTCCTTAAATGCTGTCTTGTTCTGGGCTGTATTCATGAGCTGTTTCATCGAAAACAAGATGGTGTCTGTTGAGAGGATAAAGCAATTTACAAATATTCCATCAGAACCAGCGTGGAATATCAAGGATCATATGCCTCCTTCAAATTGGCCAAGACAAGGCAATGTAGATATCAAAGACTTACAGGTAACTTGAGTATGAAAAAATTGATTATTTTACATTTGAAAGCCACCTACATATGTGCAAAATAATTTATTGATTTCTATTGGTTTAAGCTACTATCCTTGGCACCATCTCCTAATGTTGAATTTTCCATTATCAATATGCACTGAGCAACAATGTTCTGATTATTTTAGCTTCTCGTTAACAGGTCAGATATCGACCACACACTCCTTTGGTTCTTAAAGGCATTACTTTAAGCATTAGTGGAGGAGAAAAGGTTGGTGTTGTTGGTCGAACTGGGAGCGGAAAATCAACTTTAATTCAAGTATTCTTTAGGCTGGTGGAACCTTCAGGAGGGAAAATAATAGTTGATAGTATTGACATATCCGCACTGGGGCTTCATGATCTTAGATCACGGTTTGGTATCATTCCTCAGGAGCCTGTCCTTTTTGAAGGAACTGTCAGAAGCAACATTGATCCAATTGGACAATATACAGATGAAGAAATATGGAATGTAAGTAATGCGCCAATTAAATACAATTTACCTGCTTGATGAAGATTTTCAACCCATTAGTCTAATAGTTTTTTTTTTCCGTGTAGAGCTTGGAACGTTGTCAACTAAAAGAGGTAGTTGCTGTTAAGCCTGAAAAGCTTGACTCTTTAGGTAGAGACTTTTACCATATATTCTTTGAGTTGCTTCTTTGGTTTCGTCATTTTACTAATAGGAATGCTTGGACTTTTGAAGTGGTGGATAATGGAGAGAACTGGAGTGTGGGGCAAAGACAATTGCTTTGTCTAGGGAGGGTTATGCTCAAGAGAAGTCGACTCTTGTTTATGGATGAGGCAACTGCTTCTGTTGATTCTCAAACCGATGGTGTGCTTCAGAAGATCATTAGAGAGGACTTTGCAACATGTACCATCATTAGCATTGCTCACAGAATACCCACAGTCATGGACTGTGACAGAGTTTTAGTAATAGATGCAGGTACGATATTCTCTTTGCCTTGCTCATTAAATGATCATTGTGATTCTTGATGCTTTGACCACAGTAGGCTAAATTATGTTCTTGTTTTCTTTATATTAGGGCGAGCCAAAGAATTTGATAAGCCTTCAAACTTGCTTCAGAGGCAATCTCTCTTTGGGGCATTAGTTCAAGAGTATGCCAATCGCTCCACTGGACTATAAGAATCTCTCGTGCTCCTCTTGACACGTCTGTGTTGGGCTTTTAGCCTAATATTCTTCTTAGTTTAAGATAATACATTCTCTAGTTAAAATTTAGAGGAGAAAATAATTAAATATAATGTGAGACCTATAAAATTGTAATTTTAATTAATAAAATAATGTGTGTGCGTCCAAAAAGGTGTGTGAGAGTGTGTTCGAGCATTTCTCAAAAGACAAATTATAGGATTTTTTTTGTAGGCATTGAGTTGCCTATATATTTATTAAAGGTGCTGGACGTGACTTTTGTGTGGGGTGACCCTGGTTTGTTTTTTTGTGCGCTTGCAAGATTATTTTGTGGGAAAAAATTTGTTCATTTTTAAATATTTTTGGCTGTTGGATTGTGTATTGTTTTGAGTAAAAATTCAAAGCTGATGTCCCTAAGTTTTAAGCTTTTTATCTGAACGGACGTATTTGTATGTGTATGGGTTTATTAACTTTTGGTTTCTTATCTTTTGTAGATTTCCGTTTAAAGTCTCTAAATTTTTTTACTGGTCTTTCCTTAATTTCCCCCCCTCTAATTTAGTTCCTAAAGAATTCTACATCAAGAACCAAAAGCGAAATGATTTTTTTTTTTTGGATTAAAAACAGACAAAATTATGAGGACTGAAAATAAAAAACTACCAATGATAAGAGACCAAAAGCATAATAGATCCTATTTTTACTTATATATTTTGAGGTTGCTTGTGCAATATTCATTGTAAGTATTTATTGTTATTTGTTGTTCTTCGTTATTTCTATTTTTTCTTGGTGACAAGTAACAACGGTTTATGATATTATTGTTAATTGTAGACTCTTTGTTGTATTTATTATTTTTATGCTGGAGATTTTTCTCCACTTTAAAGGGATTATCAAGGGGTTCTCCACGTTAATAATATGCTAATTATTTATATTTATTTGTTTAGGTTGTATGTATATTTTTCTATGGTTATATATTACGCTCTCATAGTTCTGTCAAGCAGGAAATGATAATTTGGTCACTTACTATTTATGTTATTGTTATTGTTGTGTGTGTCCACCTTTGCCAGCAAGTAGCATCAAATCGAAGTTGGTTCTGTTTTTTTGGGTTTATTTAATTGAATGATACGGGTTAATTATAGTATAATGATCTTGGAATTTATTAATAAGTATAATTAAAAATTATCTTAAAATATATTTATAATAAAGTTTGTCAATGTAATTCAACTAAAAAATAAGTATAAATTAATAAATTCTCATGAATATACAGACTAAAATACAAATTATAGTTATATATTTACTTTTTTTCCTTTTTTATCATATTGGTTATTATATTTTTTTTTTCTCTTTCCTTTTTTCCCCTTTCTTTCTCATTTTCTTACAGCTATCGGCACCAATTTTAACGTGAATGTTTAACACCGCGAAGAAGGCCGGGAATGGGAACTACGAATTGATTAAATATTATTTGGCCATCATGTGTTGCATCAAAAGGGAAAGGGTTATTCTGATGGATACAGCTTTTCGCTACCCGTCCTAATATCGTATTCAATCTTTTTCCTTATTCAGACTTCAATTTTTTTCTTCCTACGCTCATGTGAGCTCCAACCTTGTTAATTATATTGTACGGGTATTCGGTCTAGCTGAACCTGAATATGTCCTTGAGTCCTTTAACAATTTGAAGCATAACAAGTTCAGCTAATTATCTAAATCGAATACTCTAGATACAACACTCGATATTATAGGTATTCAAGTACTCAGCCTAACCGAATATTTAAGTATCCTTCGTGATCATTACACGTATTCAATTACCCGACCTGCCTCAATACCCAAATACGTAAAAGACAGTAAAACATGTATAAAGGTTATAGAATACAATTATCTTGTGAAAACATTGTCATAAGAAGTCTGAATGATGGTTATGAAGATATTACTAGATATGGTAATGACGTACGAGGACACATAAGTCTAAATACCTAATAAAATTGTGTATAAATAGTGAATATTGAGATAAAATAGTGTTAATTATACTAAATATTCATTTTATTATTCTTATCCGAGACGTGACTTGAGCGTCGAAGTACCTTTCAGGTATCCCACATGATACTTGGAGAAGAAGACATTGGTGAAAAAGGAAGCTTGGAGGAAGATTATTTGTTTACCCTTGTGCAAGTAGATTAATTCAGGTATGCTATCAAAATAACTTTTAACATATTTTTTTAAATAAATACTCAAGTATTGATTAAAATTTATCAAACACCATAAATTAGGGGTGTTCATAAACCGATTCAATCCAATGTATATCGAAAAAAATTGATAACTGAATAAACCAAAAATAGATCAAAAAATTGAAAAACCAATTTTTTTTATTGGATTAGATCAAATTTTGGATTTGAATTTAAAAACCAATTTAATCCAAACCAAATTTGAACACCTATATATTTTTATTCATAAATTTATAATATTACTCATATTTTTATTTTTATTCCTATATATTTATAAAATTATTATATAACTTATACCTATTTGTGAAAAATACATTTACTTAAGAATTTTTTTATTATCTATTTGAGTTGAGATGAATAAATATAT
The DNA here is from genome assembly GCA_013407115.1 of Glycine latifolia. Lineage (NCBI taxonomy): Eukaryota > Viridiplantae > Streptophyta > Magnoliopsida > Fabales > Fabaceae > Glycine > Glycine latifolia. The sequence continues at coordinate 30,089,623 of CM023943.1, forward strand.
CATTATTAGTTATATAATGACATATGAATAAAATATTTGATATTTTAAATTATTTTTATTATATATATCTTATTTCTCATTTAATATTTTCTAAATAAAAAAGAAAAATAAAACCGAGAACTTATCCCATCCAAACCATTTTAAATTAGATTTAGTCAAATTAAAATTATAAACTAAATCGATTAGATGATAAATCAATAAAGCTGAAGTGATTGGATCAAACTATCTAATCCAATTTGGGACCACTCCTAAATAAGTTGAAAGAAAAAATACATTTTCATTTGTAGAAATAAAAAAAAGATAATAATATTTTTCTTATTTATTTGAAAGTTTAATATTCCAATTTTGTCACATTTTTCCATCTTTTAGCTTCACACAATGTTTAATACTCTTCTGATTCTTTATATTATAAAAAATAACTAATCAAGATTAATGAACAATATTTTATTGACAGTCTATGTTATTAATAAATTAAAAATATTAAAATCAATGTGTAATTAATACATCTAAAAATGATATATATTTTTAGGACAAAAACTTGCACCTTTTTGTTTTCTATGCAGAGGAATGAGGGAGTAGTAATTAATAATTAAAAAATGCTAGTAGATCTTACAAAAAGGAAAAACACTACTCCAAACTATATATGTGGCTTGATTTTTTCTTGTTCCTTTTTAATTTTTTTCTTAAGTTATTTAATTTGTTCATTAACCAACAAAAACTCACTCCATATTCGATCGTACAAATTCATGCATAATGTTGCATCAGGCATCCTAATAATTTCTTAATAAATAGCTCTGCTTCTCAAAGTCAGAGTTGCATGAAGTAGTAGCAGAGAGACTCGGTGAGGGCAAAGTTTAAGGTGAAGGGTGCTCTCACACAAACATGTCCTTCGCATCTTCAACATGGATAGCATCCTTCTCATGTGCATTCCCTGAGAAACAAACATCAGGGTCAGGGGACACGTTTGTCTCAACTCTGCTTCAATGGCTTGAGTTTATTTTCCTCTCAACTTGTCCTCAGAGAACTATATTGTCTTTCGTTGATGTCGTGCTCTTGTTGTTTCTCTTCGTCTTTGCTGTCACCAAGCTCTGGAAATGGTCCACCTTCAGTATCGGTTCCTCCACTGAACTCAACAAAGTACTCATCACAAACAATAGAATCATTCTCTTAACAACTATGCGATTTAAGCTAACTTTAACTGCAGCGGTTGTTTTGACCATACTCTACACTGTTGCTGGCGTTCTTTCGTTTAACAGTTCCTTTGAGGTGGTGTTTTGGTTACTCCAGGCCATAACGCATGCAGGGCTTGCAGTCTTAGTCGTCCATGAGAAAAGATTTGAAGCAGTTAAACACCCTCTTTCGGTTCGAGTTTATTGGATTGCGAATTTCTTTGTCATTTGCTTGTTCACTGTTTCTGCGGTTATACGTTTGGTCTCCCTGGACGTGGATGGAACCAAAGGTTTCAAGGTGGACGAGGTGTTCTCTTTCATTTCATTTCCTCTGTGGTTATTTCTTCTTTGTGTCGCGCTTAAGGGATCCACTGGCATTGTTTTGTTGGAAGAAATTAGTCAAGAAATACAACAACACGTTATTGACGACAAAAAGATAAATAATCATTTATATCTTTTGAATATATGTAGAATTGTGACAAATTTATAAGTAGAATTGTGACAAATTTATAACTAGAAAGTTTCTCTCGTGCCTTGTTAATAGGAGCTAAAATTCCATAAATTAAAAATGTCAAAATAGGAATAAAATTTGATATTATTAAAAATGTAAAAAAATCATATTCTTAAAGAAGAAACATAAACTTATACTTCATTCTACATATTTACGGACGAATTTATCATTTCTTTATTTCAAATATAATTTTATCTTTATATTTTCCTTTTTTAATCATTATAAACATAAAATTATAATAAATATTTAAAAATTAGAAAAACAAACATAATAATAAGCATAATTTGTTTATTGTTTTGAAATTTTTATTGTAAAAACATTAGGTAATCAAAAAATTAAGTTGGGTCTTTTTTTTTTTTTAAGAATTAATTTAATGAATATACATTTTTATTTGAGTCTCATATTTAATTGAATTAATTTAGTTCAACTTTTAAAAGTTTTTCATCCAATCCGAGATAAAAAATTTGATTAAAAATTTAAAATGGAATCGATGATCTAACATAAACATCTCTCTTGATAAAGATTCAAACCTTCATTCATCGTAGTGGGAGACTAGTGTCCTTCGTTGGACTCAAATTCGTTGGTGAGAAATATGTTTCAAAGCATGAATTAGGTAAAAAAAAATCAACTTTTTATATTCACTTATGATCTAATTATATATATTATTAGTTTTTATTAACATAATATAAAAATATTCTTTACTCTTTAATATTATTTATTTTATTTAATATTTAATTTTGTTTATAACTATCACTTTATATATAGATATGATTATCATTGAACACATGATTAATTATTACAAAGCTATTTAAGCTTGATCAATTATTTTATATTTGAGTATTATCAAATAACATTAAATATTCAAAAGAAAATTTTATTACTTACAATATCTTATTTAGCTTGAATAAATTTGTCTTATATAACGAATATATGTAGTCTTCATAAAAAAAATCTTACACATTTCATTAACTTATTTAGCCAAATTATCTAAACACTCCTCTGGTTCTTAAAGGCATTCATTACTTTAAGCATTTGCGGAGGAGAAAAGGTTGGTGTTGTTAGTCGAACTGGGAGTGGAAAGTCAACTTTAATTCAAGTTTTCTTCAGGCTGGTGGAACCTTCAGGAGGGAAAATAATAATTGATGTTATTGACATATCCGCTTTGGGGCTTCACGATCTTAGATCGCGATTTGGTATCATTCCTCAGGAGCCAGTCCTTTTTGAAGGAACTGTCAGAAGCAACATTGATCCAATTGAACAGTATATAGATGAAGAAATATGGAAGGTAAGTAATTTGCCAGTTGAAATTTATTTACTTGCCTGATGAATATTTTTAACCATTAGTCTAATAACATTTTATTGTTGTAGAGCTTGGAACGGTGTCAATTAAAAGAGGTTGTTGCTGCCAAGCCTGCAGCCATCCCTGCCCCGGCAAGTTGATGTCATGGCCAAATAGATAGAGACTTTGATGAAGGCTCAGGCACAACTCTTGTAGCCTGCTCCATCACCCCCTATTTGTGATCTGTGTGGGGAGGCAGGCCATACTATAGCTAACTGTCATATGGACAATTTCTTTGCCAAGGATATTACTTTCAACCGAGACCACCCACCAATCTGTCATAAAATAAGATGAATCAACTTTCTAAACCCATTTTCAACGACAGATTAAGCCGTTTAGCCTGATCTCTCCATAATACTCATTTCTGAAATAGAATTAGAATCCCTTACTTTATAAGTCAGGCAAGAAGTAACCACATTGCCACTAAAAAACTTACAAATAGTTTAAAAGCAGATTCGCCTTATTCAGAATATTACATACACAAAAACTATTAAACAGATGCATATTCACATTTCAGCCAAAACTACAAACCTTAAACTCTACAAAAGAAACTAAGAAAATTGCATGCTGTACTTAGACGCCCACGAATGCCCTACACTGTGAATCCCAATGTTCCTTTATTTGCTTAACCCTCTCTACCCTTTCTGTTTGAATCCTCTGCTCCCAGTATTCCTGACAGCTGTAAAACGATTGAAATTATTAATGTCAAAGGATATAGCTGAAAAAAAGATCATATGAAACAGTTTTCTAATTACATCTATCTCTTCTTTTACCACCCTTGGTTTTAAGCCCCCGTAATAATGGAACAAGTAGGATCATACCTTCGGCTTAACAGAATATTTAGTTCTTCCAAGCGCACAGCACCTTCATAAACTGCTCCCTGCAATAAACAATAGTAGAATTATTTTAAAATTGCTTCAAAACCAGAACACGAAAAGAAAAGACAATGATATTGTAGTCAATTATTAACAGTCTATAGTTGTTCAGAACTAATGTGCCTAAAATAAGTGTACATAGCTTCCTAACAAACTGCTATTTATCACTCATCACAGGATTTAAATAACCAAGGTCCAGAATGGCATAGGGAATGCACAAACTTGAGCATAGTCTATGCGGAAGATCTAAATATTAGATGGTAAAACCGGCTTTAATGCTTGAGCTCTAACAAATTTCACATAAAATATACTCTGAAAGCTAACGGCAAATAAATCTTAGTGTGATCCTGATCTTATGAGTACAAGATATTAATATCAGGTTGGTGACCATCTATTAGGAAGCTCTAATGATCAGTAGAGGGTGAATTGTGAGTTATTAACATGATTTATACACACCTTTTATTAACATGAAATTTTCCCATGTTTTAAACCCTGTTACAATAAGAAACTTGTAGGAGAGCGTGCAATATAAATGTCATGTATCTGGATTCTGGAAGCTTACCTCACGACATAGAGGACACTTCATTTTAGGATCTGCAGACTTAAGTCCGTTAACAATAGATACTGATGCAGCCGAGCATGCACAAATATAGCAGAATATATGGCCACAAGTCAGAGAAACTGGATCAAACACGGTGTCCTATCACGGAGAAGCCAGATGAACAATATCAATGCATAACAAAGTGAAGGACAATCAAGGAAAATGCTTTTCCAAATCCATAGGAAACATATTGTTTTACTTTTCAAAATCTAAGGTGATATTGTTAATTTACTCCATCTTTTTTATTTAAGTTGAATGCTTTGTTTTCCGAAAAGTGAAAATCACTGATATTTATGAGATAAATGAAACCATATACAAATAAAATAGTTTATTATGAATAAGCATTCATTGTTTTGGTAAGAACAGAAGTTGACTTCAATTTAAAATTCTTATGTATAATCTTTAAGTAGACTAGACCCTGCTTGCATTCGTACAACAGTAATATACTAATATTCGAATTGACAATGAATAACACACTAAAATTGAGGTAAAATAATCCATTTCAATGACTGATATTGAGAAACTTACCAAGCATATAGAACAAGTCAAGTCAATGTCAACTTTTATAGAATCAAAGAGCTCACAAGTAAGTGACGGTTTCCCATCCTTGCATGTGAGAGAACATCCATCGAACAAAGCATGTGTTTTCCTTGACTTGACCTTAGTTTCCCTTAAATTGATATGGAAGGCCATAAGCTCACAAAGCCAGGGACTTTGAAGAATCTCCTTGTGCATACTCTGGACCTGCGACTTGAACAATTGCCCTTGCTTGGAATAATGAATCTGCAGTGACAGTAGTAGAAATAAGAACATACAAAAAATACTCCTCGTGAATTTCACCAAAATTGACTAAACTTACTAATTACTATTAGCACACAACCAAATTAAAGAAGGATTTTTTAAAAACACAAAACTTAGATTACATGAATTTAGGTATTAGAGTTTTCCTTTGAACCTTTATTTCATTTTTATATGGCATAAATCTCCAATTCTGATAGGAGAATAACACCAGAATACCAAAAGCAAATCTAACAAACCATGTATAAGTTTTACCCTTTGTAAAATTCATCTGAGAAGCATAAAAGATAGTCATACCTTATCATATTTTTTCAGTATTTTTCGAATTGCAATGGCATTTATGAGTGCATAAGTAACAAGATCTTTGCCTTCTTGAATCAGAGCAGTATGGTTCCCTTGTAATTTGCCTTTGATCCAGAAGAAGTACTTTCTGACCCCAGAAGCGAGATGTAGCTCCAACAATTTCTGAGCACGCTGATTAAAGCACCCCACTATATCTGACATTTCATTGAGAAGGGAAGGGAAGAAGGTCCCATCGCACACTGAATAATTACAACACACATGCATCAAATGATAAAAGTTGAAACAATTATATGAATAACACTAAGAAAAAAGTCTCCTTACACACACAAAAAAAAAATGCTTTGGAATTGGTTTATATATATATATATATATATATATAACATATCATGCCTGCCATCATAGCAGGCCTTTTCTCCCTCCATCATTCTATTCTATCTCCTGTTGATTGATTGCACTCTGTAAAGGGTCAAAATTAAAACTTGGAAAAAAAAAAGATTTTGATTACCTGGGCAATGGTCGGGGCAGGTTTTGACGGCGAGGGATGCATGAAGGGGTTTCTGGGATGAAGAGTTTCTCCTGCACTTCTTCAAGATCTTTTTGAGCTTCTTGAATCCTACGCCTGGAAGCTTCTTCTCCTGGCCTTGCATGTATTCCTGGTATTTTTTGCAGAACTTCATGTTTTCCCTACGATGAATTGCCCAAGAAACAGAAACGACAACACAGAGAATGAAGGAGTATGAGAAAGAAAGAATAAAAAATGTGACTTCGGTTTAAGGTGTAGGATCGAAACTTGGCTTGTGTTTGTAGTGTTTCCTTATGTCTGATTCTGAATACTTGTATCTCCCTCTGTTGCCATATGCCAACCCCAACAGTTTAACGTGTGAAAATAATAATCTGAGAATATGACACCTTCCGACTCAATCTCGGCGAAAAAGTCAAAATATCGGATCTTGCTCTCCTCGTTAAGTTAATGCATAAATAAAGGCCTGGGTGAAATCCTTGGCCCTTGCAAATGTATACGAGTAGAATTTTTTTTTTAAATGATGTATAATTATCTTAAAAACAGATTAGCTACAAATATGTATATATATATATATATATATTTAAATTTATTTTAAAAGTCATATAATCATTTATTTATAATAATTAAAAGAATTGATGTTATAATATAAGACGATCTATATTATTCAAGTTATTGTTATTATACCCATCAATTAACATTTACTTGACAAAGAGGCTACAAAAGTTACAAACTCAATATGAGAACAAATAATTCAACTTAATATGATATCTAAACTCATCACTTTTGTTGTTAACAGAAATTAATGAGAACACAAGTAATATAAGAAGTTCACACTTCACAGTACCAATGATTTATTCCCAACAAAACATTTTTGGCGTCAAAGGAGGGGCAGAGGCCCCAGAAAAGGCATGATCATAATTTACTTCCCTCATAGTGCTATATTACTATGGAACAATAGCTTAAAGTAATGTCTAATTGCCTTATATATTTCATTTTTTTAAAGGAGAAATATATTTCATTGTTCTTTAAAACTATCAAATTCCCCAAAAAAAAAAATTAGATAATTTGGGTAAATAAGTTAATGCAATATGTAAGCTTTTTTTTTTTTATGAAGACTACAAATATATTCGTTATATAAGACAAATTTATTCAAGCTAAATAAGATATTGTAAGTAATAAAATTTTCTTTTGAATATTTAATGTTACTTGATAATACTCAAATATAAAATAATTAATCAAGCTTAAATAGCTTTGTAATAGTTAATCATGTGTTCAATGATAATCATATCTATATATAAAGTGATAGTTATAAAAAAAATTAAATATTAAATAAAATAAATAATAGTAAAGAGTAAAAAAAAATATATTATATTAATAAAAAGTAATAATTTATATAATTAGACCGTAAGTGAATATAAAAAGTTTATTTTTTTTTAATCTAATTTATGCTTCAAAATATATTTTTTACCAATGGATTTGGGTCCACTGAAAGACACTAGTCTCCCATATGATGAATGAAAGTTTGAATCCCTATAAAAAAAGATGATTACATTTAGTATCCCATCATACTTTGAATGTAATTATCTTAAAAAAAAAGACACATGAAAAACAAAAAAGACAATCAATTCCATTTTAAAATTTTAATCAAATTGTTTAACTCAGATTGGATGAAAAACTTTTAAAAGTTGAACTAAATTAAGTGAATTAAATATGATTATTTTGAATTTAATTTAACCTAAATACGAATCAATCCAACTTATAAATATCTCTTATTTAATCAACTTAAAACATAAAATACTATCTAAGTGATTTATCTAATCCGCATTGAACACTATATAAATTAAGAACTTGTTATATTTTTATTATATTTTATTTGAGTTACTTTTAAAATAAGTGAATATCTTCACTTATAATTAATTATACCACTTATCTTGTCTAATCTATCGAACAATTTCTTATATTTATTTACCGGATATATTTGTGTAATGCCTTGATTTTTTTTTTTTGGTGAATACCTTGATGATGTTGTTTAGTGTTATGCTTATAAGTTATCGAAAAAAAAAAGTCCCAAACTTTTAAGTACGTTTGAACGAGATTTTGGAATTCGGAAACGATAAATTGTGAACCGTTTGGAAACGATAAATCAAGTATTTTGCGACGTGTAAAGAAAGCAGCGGCGATGCAACATGAACAGAAATATGTCGTGTTGGTGATTATGGGCCTACATAGTCACACTCATTTGCAAAAGCAAATTTACAGAAGCATAATAGAATGTTTATCCAAAAAACAAACAGCATAATTTTTTACAATTTAACATTATATTTTTAAATTAATGGTAAAAGGATTGATTTTAAGAAAATTAATATTTTAAATTTAATTTTTGTTAAAAATATTTTAAAAGTAACATTAGGTAAGTTAATTTTATTTAAATAATAAAATTTAATCATTTTAAAATAAAGTATATTTTAAAAACTTTATTGAGAAACATTATTTATTCTTGATACAAAAAAATGAAATAAAAAACAATGTATCAAAATTAATTTCAAAAACATTAAAACTAACCATACACTTTGATATATTACTCCTCTATTCTTTTTTATATGTCTTTTAAGATTATTAAGTAGAAATTAAAAAATGTAATAATGTTTTTATTTTAATAAAATAATTGCAAAGTTTTTATTTTTATTTTTTTACTTCACAATAAATACATTATGAATAAATTAATTAAAATTATGAAATAAGTAATGATATAATTAATATGATCTTAAATTTTATCAACGAACAAAAAAATAAGAATAATTTTTTTCAATAATCCAACGATTAAAAGGAAATGGGTAATATCTCATAGAATTGGGTTCATTATCCTAAGCCAGAATTTCAAACAATCTATGATCATAAAGTGATAGATACGAATAAAATGTACCCTTTCCACAAGCAACAACTCCAGCACCAAATATACGCAGTGGCGCCATGTTCAAAGGCTCTCCTACGTTACACTTTTGGTGTGACAGTGAAGTGAACACGGTTTACGTTGCGTCCACGAAAGAAAGTGGTCCCCTGCCCCCTCATCTCCTGTTAATCTTTTGTGATAGTTGTCAACTTTGCCATGAATGTCATATACATTTATTGTCCTCATCCCTATTCATATATTATCCGTTTTAACGGTTGCATGTTCACACTTCACAGGCAAAAAAGCATGCTACAAACTTAATTTGTATCACAACATTAACAGTAGCTCCATTTCCAATTTAGATTATCTTTGGTAAAATTAATTAAAAATTAAAAATTAATTGAAATTTGAAAAGTTAGTTAGTGCCTAAAAATTAAAAATTTATTTATTAAATTTAAAATATTTGATAAAACTAAAAGCTAAAATAACTGAAAAGTATAAAATAGTAAAAAAATAATAAATTGTTATTTATTTAAAAAATATAACATGAAAATATTAAATATATCAAAAATAAAAGGGAAAAACATAATATAAAATTTTAGAAGGTAAAAACGTATCATTTATTTTCCCAAAGTAAAGTGATTAAAAAAATGGAGGAATAAATGAAGAGGACTTTTTCTAAAATCATGTAGAGTTTATACAGAAATAAGTCACACGTGGTCTATGCGATCAAGGATTTAAACTATCTTCCCTCTGAAATCTCTAGCTAAATTTAAATACATAACTTGAAAGTTTTGTTTCCATAACCAACATCTTTGTTTTTTTATATTTTTTTTTTTACCTCTTTTCTTTGTTGTACTTTTCTTTTCTCTGTTGTACTACCAAAGTGTGTGTGTTCGCACTCAAATTCACTTACGCTCACCCGTACACGGCACACAGAAAAATCTTGACAGTGGTTTTAAATTGAACTCATCTAGATCATATCTATAATCTATTGATGATGAAGATGCCATAATAGGTTTCTTTTAGGTCCCAAATTTTGTATCTTTACGACTTTACCAACACTGATCTATCTATATTATATATTATACGCTTCAGCCTCACACTTTACATCCAGTCGACTCATAATTCTTATGATCCTTTAAACGGATGGCCGTGAACGTGGTACTTTACTCAGAAGCCAAAATGGACAATAATTAAATCATTGTATTTTTGACGATTAGGGACAGCAAGTGGAAGGATCATTAATATTTGTCGAGCATTATTCCATTATCCATATCATATATTAAAGCAGTCTATAAACAAGCTTAGACACACCAATAGTGTGCCGGATTGAGTGTAATTTTCTCGCCATTAGTAATAGACTAAAGCTAAGGTAGAACGAGAGTAAGGAATGTGACTCTTGACATAGGTAACACTAAAGAATACAGACCATGACCATCACAGAAATAGTTGATGTTATCCTTCTTATGCCATTTTTTTTAAAAGTCTATATTAATACGAAGTAATCTTAATTGAAAATAATAATTAATCTTTTATTCGACATCATAAATATATATAAAATAATATTCTTCTTTCATATCTAAAACTATAATACTCATATCTAAATTATTTAATTAAAAAAATATAAATTATTATCACGTGAAGACTTATACAATAAGTGAACAACAACCCACTTTGGAAAAGTGACCAACTTTTATCAGTCAAATACAAGTCATTCATTTGCTCGGTTTTGTATTTAAGTCGTCCCTTAGCATTAATTTATTGCGTTTCTCATTTCTTCGTGCTTCTACACGTCTAACAATTTATATCAGAGAAATAGTTAAATTCCAATGTGGGAAAACAGTGTTATTTTAATGCCATTAGTTAGAACCACATAAGAAGAATACAATGTCCATAGTGATTCAGGTGACCAAATTGACAATGTCATATAGAGAGAATTTTTTTTTTAAAAAAAACTTAAGATTGAGAGATATACTGAAACTTAAAAGAAAATGACATGTACTTTGTATGTAAGTATTTTTTATTTTGAATAATTTTGTATAGTAAATATAAATGCAATTTATATTTATAATAAATAATATATTTACTTTTTCGTTTAATATTTTCTTTGTAGGTATAATTGGAAGATTTGTAGAAAAATATAGCATTATTCATTTTTCTTTATCTAGAATTCTAGATGTCTTTTAAAAAAAATAGTGCATTGGGAAGTGCAAGAATCAACAACCCAAATTTGAATATAATAAAAGATGGGCTTTGGCGTTTTATTTCAGAGGTGGCGTGATTTGTTTTAAAAGACACGTCCTTGGTCCAATTGATCGCCTTGCTTGGGCTACTGGCTCACCTTGGTGATATGATCACTAAAGGGATGTGCTAAATACAATATACAAATTTTTAATACATTTTATATAAATAATGTGTGAACAAAAATATCATTTGCAATTTAAAAGTTATGGATTCTGTAATCTTTGACAATTCATATGTAACCTTCGCGTTATTAACACGACGTTTCAATCAACTGAGCTAATAAGTCAATTATACTAAAAAATAATTAATCTTGTTACATATAACATTAAATTTTTTAATGTATATTTAATACACATATCTAAATATTTAATTGTTTAGTTTATCTAATTTCTTTATCTTTTCTTATTTCAGATTCTTATTTATTAATTAGGGATATTATTTTTATTTTATCAATTAATGAGTTGTATATAATTAATTTAATTTGAATTTTATTTTGATTATTGAGTTATTTCTCATGTTATTACTTTAATATTCTTAACATAATTTATTATTTAAACTTATATGTGTATTAAATATACATTAAAATATTTAGTGTTATATGTAACAAGATTAATTGTTTTTTAACATAATTTGCTTATTAGCTCAGTCGGTTGGAACGTTGCATTAATAATGCGAAGGTATCAAAACTTGCATGAGTCATTATTTTAAATTATTTGGAAAAATATATTTTAACTTAAAAAAAAGTGTGGGGGAATTAAACTCTTAATAAGAGCCTAAATCAAGCCCATTATTTTTAAGCTGCAAAACGTTTTTTTCCATTGCATTGGTTTAAACTTGAACAGTTACCCATTAGAGCTGGCAAATGAAGGATTTGTTGAATTTACATGAAATTATAGGTTCAAACTTTGTTGCTAAAATAAAAACTTGTACAAGCTTTGTTTTTTCTTGTCATTTTTTTAATTTCACTAGATAGAAGCATACCATAGCTTTAGATGGTATCATTTCTTTTATAATTGAACAAGAAACAATGATTTTTACCTAAAGAGAATATAATATTCTCCTATATTATAAAGAGTTAAATTTTATATTTATGGTTAAAATAAAATATTTTACATAAATATTCAAGAGGAATTCACCTTATGGTACTACTGTTGGTTTTGTTGGCCCTGGTAACTAACTCTCCATTGTCCGTTTTTTTTCATTTTTCTTGTTGAATGTTCATGGTGCTGATATATTAATATTTCGTAATTAAATACGATGATGTTTTGCATGCAGGAGCCGCTGAGGTGTTGCCTCTTGTCGAGGCCGATTTGAAAAGAACAGCTGCCAAAGTCACTGAATATGCTAAAGAACTATGCAAGAAGAAATCCGTATGCTATTTAATTTCATGCTATCGGTTTCTCTTTTCCAAAGTTTGCATGCTTTGCAACCTTATTTATGCACATAAATATTTGTATGTGGAATGTATTGCATGCATGCCACTTGTTTTGATATCATAGAAAAGGTTAACAACGGAGAGTAGACAAAGAAAATAATAATCCATTATTTAATTAATTTATTTTGTTTGTATTTGTTGTTCGGATGTTTAAATAATTATAAAAAGAAAAAAGTAGTATAACATTTAATATATCCAAAAACAAAAAACAAAAAAATGATTAATAAAAATATTAATACTAATTTTAATCCTTAACATATTAGAGTATTTCCAATGCAAGGAGCTTCAAGGGTTTTTTAAGCTAAGCACATGTTCCTTGGAAGTTCATATGCATTGGAGCACACTGACGTGGCGGAACCGGTTTCTTCCGCGAACCTTGGATTCCTTATATAAGGAACCTTTCCTTACCAATTAAAAAATATTAATTTGGCGCAAAACTGATTAATTTTGGTTATTTCCAACCACATGCACATGAAATTGACGAATCAAAGGAGGAAGGAAGATGAACAGTTCGAAGAAAAATCAAACCGATACTGACCTTGAAGAAGAGAGAACGACGGTGACGGCGAAGGACCGCGACGATGACGATGAAGGACCGCGATGATGACGACATGACGGTCTGTCTTCTTCTAAGGTCTAAGCCTTCATTAGAGGTCTGGGTGGAAAAGAGAGAGAGACGCTAAGCGGAGAAGAGGGAGAGCAGAGGGAGAACCTTGACGCGTTGAGAAGAGAGAGCAGCGGAAAGGACGCGTGTGACCATGAAAGGTTCTGGACTGAAGAAGAGGAAGAGAAGCGCGTGAGTTGGAGCACAAAACAAAAAGAGCATTTGCAATGCACAATAAAAGCAAATATAATGCACACAAAATATAACGCGTGTGACCATGGTAATTAACTGTTTATTAAATGAGGAATGCAAAGAAAAGTAACATTAAACAAATGCAAAAAAATATAATGCACACAAAAAAAAATTTAATTAATAAAAACAAATATTAGTAACGTTACTAAATATAAATGTTATAGGAAAAGTGATCGTTGGATGAATTTTGTTTATGAATACAACTCCAACGGGATTTACTTGAGTATATTTGAAAATGTTTTGGAAACGAAAATAATAATAACTAATTTTATATAATTTTTTTTTCGAAGTCTAGGTTTTTAATTTATTTTGATGTTATTATGTTTAATTATTTATTATTATGTAATTTTTTTAATATTATTACACATTTCATTTTATTTATCTTAATTTACATTTGTGAAAACTGAAAAAAATGTTAAGTTTTATTAAAAAAAATATAAATATGTGATTTTTTTTAATTTTCTTGTAATTTCTTATATTGGAACAAAATATTGGATGAATTTCTTAGGAGTAACATGAGAATGTGGGAATAAAAAAAGTATTGCGGAACAAAAAAATTATTTAAGGACCCATTGAAACTCCTTGCATGCTCTTAGGTATGCATAAAAAAATCACTTTCAATTACTACTAAAAAAGTGTTTTCTACACGCACCAAGTTGTCAGAAATCATCCTTAAAGACAACGCTATGACAATTTTATAATTAATTAAGTGGATTGAGAATAACAGTATTGGAATGACAAGTTTAAGAACGATTATTCAAAAACCGTGTTGAGTGATGAGTAAAAAAGGATTTTACAAAACCGTCTTTCTTTGAATGGTACTTAATTATCATTCTCGCGCCTCATTGTTCTCTCATTTCTCATGCAGCTCTCTCTCACACTAACCCTCTCCTTTCACCCGCGCCTTCTTCTCTCCTTCCGTTCGTCGTTGTCGCGTCGCTGTCGAGACCCTCGAAGGAGGTAAGAACTCCGTCGAAGCCCATTAGTTTTCTGTTTCTGTTCGAGTTTCTCTTACCCTCGAAGGTTCTCTCTCACTCAAGTGTTTCTTTTCGTGTTTCTCTTACCCTCGAACCTCTGCGAAGCTACACCGCCGCAGTTCCTCTCTCAACTCTCTCCGTCAAAGCTCTCTGTGGAGGTAAGAACCCCTCTCCGTGAAGTGTTTCTTTTCCTTCCATGTGGGTACTGTGCTTGAATCCATGGCCCCTTTGACTGCGTTTTGTGTGGCTAAGGCAACAGTGATTAATTATATTATTTAGGGTGATTTCTAATTTCGAATTGGTTGACAATGTAAAAATCTTTTTTTTGACAGGGTGTGAATATTAAAATCCTTTCTATTTGCTTTTGCTGTATTACAGTATTAGTAACATTATTTTTTTTCCTTTCTTCAATATTCAGAAAATGGATCCTAATGTGTCTGTGCAACTTCTGGAGTATGACAAACGTTTTCGGCAATATGGAAGTGAGTACACATTTTATGACTACAATCACTCTGAGGATATTCCATCAGAATTGAAGCATTCCTGCAAAGTTGTAGTTGCTGATCCTCCTTGGTGAGAATTAATCTAGGAAGCACGGCCACGGCAAAATACCAGCCGAATCGTGTCGGACACGAGCCGACACTCCAACACGATATCGGACACGCGGTCAACATCTCCGACACGTTGACCGTCGCGCACACGCGAATTTGACTGTGTACGACACGGTCAAATGACATTTTTTGTAAAATAAAAAAAAAATTATAAAACCCTTACTTGTTGAGCTTTCAGCCTGTCCTTGTTTCTCCTCCTTCACAACACTCACGCCGTTCGCTCCTCCGACTGCCATTCGCGCGCCGTTCACGTCAGTGCCGTGCATCACTGTTCGCGCCGCCGCTCGCGTCACTGTCCGGTGAACCACCGTCGCTCAAGCCGCTGTGACTCGTCTCCTTCAACTTCTCACGCGGCACCGCTATCTCACTCCTGGGGGTAAGGTAAGTGCTGCGGGTCTGGGCGATTGGGCCTTTGTGGGGTGGCTGAGTGCTTTTGCCTCTTTTTAATTGCTTAGTTTTTGTAGGTTTTTTTTTTTAAAAACAATATCATTTATGGACTATTGGATTACAGTATTTTATAATACCTTGCTTGTGTAATACCTTGTTTATGTATAGCTTGTGTTATTTGAAACTCCATTTTTATTTTTTTTAATACCTGATATTTTTATTTTTTTAATACATGATAAATGATAATTTGTGCCTATTTGATTTTTTTGGGGTTCAGAATCTGTTTTAATATTGAATATTTTGTTTTGAAGATTGAAATGCAACCTCTATGAATTTTTTTGGGTTACATTGATGGATATTATTAGTTTAGTTTAATTTTTGTTAAATTATTGAATTTTAAATGAAATATACACTATATAAATTAAAAATATTATTTAATATTAAAATGTGTTCTAACGTATCGAAATTCATAATTTTTTAAGATTGACGTGTCGGAGAGTTGAGTCGTGTCGTGTCACGTGTCGCGTGTCGGTGTCGGTGCTACATAGGAATTAATTGCTGAGATTTTACTCTCTAAATAGGTGTCTTCTAATTGTTTATGATGAGATAATCAGTTTAAAGAATTGCCAAGAAATAAAATTGTATCCTAGATTGGGTGTTCTAATTGTTGTATTACAATTACTTGTAGGTGAAGTGCAAAAAGAAAAAGCAGCAGAGATCTTGGGCTTGCATCCTTGTCAAACTTGGAAATGAGTTTCGGCTGTTCTCAAACTATGACCCTGGAACGAGACTAGGAGGGCAAGGTGATGCTATATTATTTGCTTTATGCTTCTGTTACTTTTTTTCCCTTTTACCTCATTCACCTGGGAGCTGGTTTTCTCCTACTACCCTAATTCCAAATTAAACTATGTTATAAGATACAATGTTAGTGTGGGTGTGTGTTAGTGTAGAGAAAATTGTGTATGATGTCTTTTAATACATATATGTTGAGCTGATGGAAATTTTTTTATATGGTATTTGATGTCTGGAAATCAATCTGAGCTAGATTTGGGACAATGGGGGCCTCAAGCTCCAAAATGGAGGATGATAAGGCACTGCAACTATGTCGCGAAAGGAATAAGTTTGTGAGGCAAGCACTTGATCATTGGCCAAGTTAGCAGAGAAGGGTGGGTGGGAGGGGGGGAGTGGAGAGTTCTTGGATAGTGGATTATTTTTAGAGTTCTCCTTTGGAGTTGTTATTTCTTGCACATTAAATGGGATTATCTGACCAGTAGAATGGACCGAATATGGACTCCTCTAAGAGCCATATACGTCCGAGCAGAGTCCTGAACGAATGTGCCCACCGGGGTGGATGATCTCCCTCAGGTAGTGTCTGTCCGAAGTCCTGAGGGAGTGTGCCTATTAAGTTAGATGATCTCTCTTGTTATATCTGTGTGATTATATACATGTGATGTATTTTATGAAAGCCGGGATGACTAGCTTGTGTAATGCTTGTTTTGATGCTATGTATCGTAGAAGTGAACCCGGGAAATGAGAAGTCTTCCAAAACCTGGAGTTTACTGAGATTATTATCTCACCCTGGTTGAAGGTTATATGTGATTGCAGGTGATGAGCACAGAGAGGACGGTGGATTCCAGGACAAGAGGCCCGAATAGCGAGGCAGTCCGAGGGACTCCGGATGAGAGGCCGAGCCAGGACGGGTTTTAAGTGAATCTTAGTCTATTTTTTTGAGCATGGTGGTTTTGTATTTTGATATGTATTTACGCGTGTTTGTAACCCGACCATGAGGAGAGATCGTACTCAGGGTCATTTATACTTGTAAACTCGTGTATTATTACCATACATGATACTAGTTGTTATTTATCTTTTGTGGACGTATGATGACGTCATTTTATTAGCTGCTTCCTGATTATTTTGTTAAATTAATTGCTGCGCTTAATGACCATAATGTAATGTTAACGACAGGATGTATACGGATTGTTACACCGTCACAGACCCTGTTTCTGGAGAAAAGGTGAATGCCCCCTCCCCCATCTACAGAGAATGTATAAAATAAAATAATGTGTTATACTGTTGCAGGCAGCGGGTGATTGTTAACGTTCTTATATTGTTGCTTTCATTATAGCTGATAGTCTTGGGCCGATGCATGTTAGTCTGGATACATTCATTTTGTCTTTTTAGGGTTTGTACGCGTAATGGGTGCTATTGTGCATCAGTTCATAAACCCTATTAGATAAAAGGGAGTTTGTTGGCTATTGATTCATGTTATATTATTGTCCACCCACATATCACAGCTTGCCATGCCCACGACAAAAGATGTATTGACAGATTCGTCTCATTAATAGTGATTTTTTTTTATTTGAAACGTGAATAAGAGATCAGCTCTTTAATTGTATTGTATCTTGGATTTTCTAACTTTATTTGACTATTATGTTAATACATAATATTGTAACTGTGCTGGTCTTGGTGGGATTAGTAAATTAAAAAAATGGAGGAGATTATTGAGTGATAAGCTATTTAGTCTTCTATTTATATAACAAGACTGGTTACCTGCTCTGTATTAATTTTGGTCTCTGTTGCACCTATAAATCTATGGTTGCTAGTGAACATATAATCAATGATATTCTTAATTTTTGTTTGAAATAAATTTCTGTCTATTGACATATATTTTTCTGTTTTATATTCTATTCTATGATGATTTACGGATGTTCACATGCAGGCTGAGAAAAATGTTTTTGCGGTCTTCTATGCTGGTGAAAAAGCAAAAGACAATATTCTTAGATGTCTACTGTAACCATAAGGCATTGAGTGAGTGCATGCACAATAGCCAAAGAGGTAACTAAGAAATATTTCCTCAAATATTTCCTTAACCATACTCGCTTACTTTGAGTACTTAGTACATGCTATTTGAAAGCACAGATTAGTCAGTGCTGTTTTATGATTGACTGATGGTGTAACTTAGATATTCTTCCTTTGTAGTTGGATCACTCTTTGTGCTCTTAAATGATATTCTTAATGGTGAAAGATATTATTGAATAATAAAATGAATCGTTATAGTTGCTGGTCGATAGCATAATCTTTCCTTTTCATGTGAAACAACATTTATCTAGCTAAGTTATTTTTTGTGTTATGTTTTATTTTGAAGAACCTTCATCTTTATATGTTTGTGTGAAGTTACAGTTTTTTTGGATTTATCCCTGATTCTCTAGACAGTTTTAAAAAATTCATCCACAGGTTTCTGGAAGACTTTTAGAATTGAAGACCACTATAGATGCTGGACTACTGCATCGGGATAACTTGCTAAATACTATTGGGGCTCAATTTGAGCAATGGGATATTTTGGCATGTCAAAAATAAAAACTAACAATGTTTTGTATTATGCATGTGATGAACATGAATTTATATGCCTGTTCGCCTACTTTATCATGCTTTTAATTTGATTAATTATAAATTTTCATTCTCAAGTATACAATTTACTTGTAGACTAATTTATTTTTCTATTGGAAAGATGAGGTTTAGTTATTGATAATATCTGCAGAATAAGTGCAACATTCATCTTGTTTGCATGATCATGTGTTTGCAATAAGTTTGCCCTGTAAGTTTAATGTGCAATATACCATTAGAATTCGGATGTACCAAAATAATAGTTTATGTCGTATAACTAGATCAGTCATTTGTTGGCCTCCTAGAAGTGGAACCTTACATTTGCTCTACCAATGTTGGCTCACTTCAAGTTATTTTTTTGTTTTACCGAAATATATTAGTATACCATCTCCAATTTGTGGTTCATTGGACATGGTTTATAGTCCTCAGAAAAATTTACCTTATAAATGAACTTGTTTAAATTATGGATATTTCATGTCTTCAATATAACTATCAATTTTACATTACATTTAGACAGCGTTGAAGGTGTATTTTGGCTCCACTTGGTATTTGTCCAGCTTTTTATAGCAATAAATTACTCGGTTGAGTTGAACACGTCAGAGGCATACTGAAATAATTAGATTATCAGCCACAAGGTAAAACTTCAAATATCTCACATGGACAAGATTTGAAACCTGAATGAAAATTCATTGATTTATTATTAAGAAATGTGAATTCTAAAGTCCGTATCATCTAAACAATTCAAATATAAAGGTTAAAATTCAATGATTTCTAACACATTGCAAGGTAAAACATCAAATTGGGAGATCAAATGGATAAGATTTGAAACCTGCATGGAAAGAAAAAATGTCACAATTTTAACTGTAAAACAAAATAAACAATATTAATTTTTGGAATATCATTTATAAAAATATTTACTTTCTAAGACCAGTTTTAGAGGGAAAAAAATATCTTAGAATGCACACTTTTTAGAAAAATTGTTTTAGAATGTATATATTTTAAGATGAAAATCATCTTAAAATATTTACTTTCTAATACAATTTTATGAAAAGTATCTTTAAATCCTTATTTTTTTTAACATTAATTTAAAAAAATTTCTAATATGATTTTCTGAAAAATCATCTTTAAATCTAGACATTTTTTTAACATTATTTAAACATAAAGTCTAATGTTCTAAAATGGATTCTAAAAAAATTGATACTGAAATCAACATTCTAATACCTTTTAAAAATCATTGTATAAAGTGTTGATTTTCCACAGTAGAGGATTAAAAAACATTGAAAATTGTTGGAGAAAGTGTGTTTTGTAGTAGTGGATACTGGTATACTACGTGCTCTCAGCTTGGTGGTTATCATCTTCAATTGTTCAGTTCTTATATGTAATGCTATTTTTTTATTATAAAAAAATGTATTATTCTTAATCTTGACTAATAATTATGTGACACATAAATAATTTAATAATTATTATTTAAAAGTATGAATAATATGATGATTTTGGAGCACCTACAATTTCTCCATTATTTCTCAATTAAAAAATATGACATGGTAGATTTTGTTTTCTCAAGTGTTATTCCCTGTTATAGGATGGGGGATAGATGGTTTGATTTCAATGAAAGGTTCTTGTTTAATTAAGAATTTGAAAGTAATTAACCCTTTTCTTACCAGACTCCTTCTGTGATCTTCATGCTTCCCATGGAATTGGAATTTGGAAGGAATTAAGGAGGAAAAAGTATGAAATTTCTTATAGAAAAGGAGAAGGGAAGGGTATTTTTTGTCGATTGCCTAATGCCTGTCTGGTTTATTTTGCGTTTATTAATTCTGTGACGTGTGACTTGTGAGACGGCATACCATATCCTCTGGTTCTGGACCCACGCTAACAATCTTCGTTGTGCTCCACGTGGGACATGTTTGGATCTTACTCTATGGTGTCAACAAGATGTATCAGTAGTTCAGTACTATGCTGTTCCAATTTTAATAGCTTGAACGTGACCTGAACATAATGATGCATCATTCTCATTTCTCAGAGCTGCAGGGTGGTACCTCTAATAGCTTTTGTCTTTGTTTAAAGAAAGAAGCTAATATCATTATCAGGATCCGTCACATCCTAGTTCATAAGCCATGGCCAAGTTGCATCTTATTTTAATTAATGGCTTCAATTGCCTAATAAGCCACCACGGGAGGTGCATCAATTTACGTTATAGATTCCATGTAAGGTTGTCCTTTTGGGGATATATTAAAAAAGGTACCGAATAGTGCACCCATCCTTGTAAGAAAATCTGATTTTCCTTTTTAATTTGACAGTTTAAGGGAAAAGAAAAATACAGATAAGATAGCATTCTGTATTATTTTACATTTTTTATGTTGAAAAACAACAAAATGTACGTTATATATTATGCGTGGCTTATGCCTGTGCAATTATTATCTGATGGATAATTTAAACAGGTAAATGACATAGTAGTGGAAGCGCTAGAAGGTGATCCTAGAAATGTTCTTTGTGATGCCGTGGAAAAGCATCATGCTTTAATGTTGGTTGTGGGTAGTCATAGTTAGGGACTTTAAAAAGGTACATGCTCATTTTGATTCTAGTAATTATTTTTCTGTTGCTTTCTAATGATATAGGTCATATGGGAGAGTATGACAATTTTTTTCTAAAATTTGTGAACGGGGGTAAGATATACATACCATGAATATACTAAATTGTGTTCTAGCATTCTCAAATAAACCAACATCATGCTAACTAAATTTGTTAAGAACATGAGTAAGATATTAGTTACCACACCTTAAATCCATGGGAATTATTGGCAGCTCCATCTGCTCCTTTGTTTTTTTGCTGCAGAAGCCAGCTTGACAATTTTGTTTTTGATATGGTCTCTAACTCTATGTTAGTTCTTTCGTAGTTAGCACATGTAGTTTTTGGGCTCATCTTTAACAGTTATCTACAGTCATTGTCACTTCAATTCATGGCAACTTCTTCACATGCTAGCTATTCTGTTGGTTGTTTTATGTAAGTCAGGTCTTTCACTTCAAAATGTCTTAATTCAGCTTTCTTTTTCACACCACCTTTATTTGCAGGGCAGTTTTAAGTATTGTAAGTGACTATTGTGCTCATCGTGCTCACTGCACTGTCCAATACAATTAGAAATAGACAACACAACAAACTTTCTAATTGATGACAATTAAAACTAGTCATTTTTCATATATAAGAGAATATTTTTTTGTGAATTAAAAATATATATATATATATCACTATCACGCATATGGATTTAGTGCTGTGACACCAAATGTTTTTGCTACTGTTTCATACAGAATATTAAGAGGATAAGAAAGGAGGAGCATCGCAGTATATATGTATGCGTGATATTATAATAATGACAATGCATACAAAGTTGACCTCCCCGGTGAGTATGGGGTAAGCACCACATTTAATGTTGCTGACCTAAGTCCTTTTGATGTAGGTGATGAAGAGTCAAATTCGAGGACGAATTCTTTTAAAGGAGGGGAGCATGATGAGGACCAAGAATTGCGAGGACCCATGACAAGGGCAAGATCAAAAGAAGCACAAGAAACATTGGATCATGAAGTGAATTACTTCCTTTCTCAAGCATTGGGTCAACATAGCCAACCCATGGAAACTTCTCACGTCACTCACAGATTTTGGGGTGGGCCACTCTCTAATAGCTTTTATCTTTTCTTCATCCACTTGGACTCCTTTAGAACTTACCATCCCTAAACCCTAAACCCTAAACCCTAAACCCTAAACCCAAGATGTATCAGGATTCAAGACAATGTTTTGGTGGCCAAACAGGAAAAAAAAAGGTTAATGAGTTTGTGTATGCATGTTTAGTTTGTCAAAAGGCTAAGATAAAAACATCAAAGATCCTCAGGTAAGTTGCAACCCTTAGAGATACCCTAGTGGAAGTGGGACAACATTTCCATGGATTTTGTAGTGGATTACCTAGAACTCGTGAAGAAGCCAAAGACCAAACACTGATCTCGATCGTTGGCTGCGATTTAATAGCAATGAACATAAATCTTTTCAGCAAAAGGGAAAATAAATGTTCTTAAAAATTCATCATGTTGTCATTTTCTCCATGCCTGGCTGACTTTATGATTTAAGGTTCATTTTACTTTTTTATTTTTAAATTTAGAACCGATAAATAATTTATGTAAGCACAATGCTTTTTCCCTCCACGGCCACCTGGTTTATTTTGTTCAAAAGCAATTTGTTTATATAAATGTTACGATTGCGTGCGTATAACTCGTGAAAGTTGTGATTTTATCGCATTAAATTGGCTTGTTTATTCTCGTATATAAAGTTTATGAAATTGGTCACACAGTTTTTTATGGTACTATGGTGGTAATGAGATTTTGAAGTTATACAAAATATTCAAACCCTTCATTCCTAATTCAATCCTAATGACTTAATTTATCATGAAGTGTAATGCAGCGACTAATTTCCTCTAATTCTGAATTTCTGATTATAGCCTATCCTCAACGCTTTAGATTCTATTGGTGCATGAGTTGTTATAATTATTTTGCTACGGTGAACATTTACATATTATAGTTTTTTATTATGAGGTTTTATCATGTTGGAGAATTTAATCTTCTTTTTATATTATTAATGTTTAATTACTCTTTTGGTCCTTATATTTTTTATTATTAAATTATTATGTTAAGATATTTTTTTAAAATAAAACTAATATTTATCTAGTATTCCAAAAAACATTTGATAGCATTCCAAATTTATACAAATTTGAAACTAACAACATGGAAAATCTAATCAAATAGTGATGAATTAACCACACTTGAAATAATAAACAAAATAAGAAAACTTCACTTAATTGTAATGGCATAAGAGATGTTCAAAATCATCGTGAATCTTGTTTATTATTGAACAAAGAACTCCAAAGATTCCCATGGGGGAAAGAAATGATGAGCTACTTGAATAATTTATTGTTTATTAACTTTGATAACATTTACTACCGTCGATTAAATTTGTAAGAATTTTTTAGGAGTGAATTTAAGATATTAGAATCTAATTAGTAGAAAACTTTTATATACCTTGTGAGCTAATTTAATTTACGGATTAATTAATATGAACATTTTAATATATTTTAATGCAGCACATATCAATAAAAGTTAGAGACTCTCTCTTAAGTTTTCACAAGTATTTTAAAAATTAATTAATAATTATCTCAATTGTGTTTTTAGTTTACATATTTTCCTTGTAAATGATTTAAATATTTTTAATTTTAATTGTTCACATATAATTCTCATAATTTTTCAGTTCTTGTCATAAAAATTCAATCAATAATTAACATAAATATAACAGAGGTACTAATTTCTTTATTAGACATCCTATTTATTCTCAAGAAAATCAATGTTTGAAAAATCAAGGTATCGTAAATTTAATTACATTTTTAGTATTATATTTTTAGTATAGCATTTTTTTAATGATCTTTTAGAATAGCACTTAAACCAACAATAATTTCCAAAATCATTTAAGAACAACGAAAAACATCATGAATTTTTCAAATAAAAAAAAGCGTTAAACGCGCACCCCCGAATACACCTCGCACAATGTTTTGGCCAAACATAAAGAAAAAGTACCACGATAAGTTGATAACTCTTTTTTTTTATTATTTTAAAAAAAGAATAAGTTGAGTTGATAACTTACTACTCTCCACGTTACTAAATTTGCTCCCCAAATTGTGACGGCACCGAAGAATTTGCCTTAAATTATAAAAGAAAGAAAAAAGGGACGTGGCTTAATGAAATCCATGTAAAAATCATAAATTAAGAAATTAAATAACTCCAAAGAAAAGCACCATTAAGACTTAATTTTGTCATGTTCAAGTAAAAATAGCTGAGAGAAATCAATACATGAATCACAGTTATAATAAATCTGTGGGGAGATTATCAGACAACAATATCTCAAATTCAGGTATTTTGACATGAACAATTTTTATTTTTTTTACTGAAACATGATCTACCTTTTCTTTGACAGTTAACCCTATTTTAGTTTTTTATTTTATTGTATAGTTGTAAAATTTAATAAATTATAATAACAAATATAAAAAGTTAGAACACTTTAATATTCTAAAAACATGAAAAGAAAAGATAGAGTGAGAACAATTTTTAATCATGTACTAATAGAGTATTTTTTTACTATGAAACTAAAGTAATTATTCATTGATAATTTGTAAATATAAATTAAATAATGGCATAATTAACGAAAACAATATGAAAAAAGCAATTAAAGAGATTAAAGTAATTGAATTTTGAGATTTAGGCCTATTAACATTTGTTATTTATTTTTTAAAGTAAAAAAATGTCACACATGTTACCTATAAGATTTCACACGTCACTTTTTTTCTTTTTATGTAAAAAGAGTTATCTTAATTTTAATTTAGATCACACTTTTTGTTGGACTGAACCGGAATGTATCAAAGCAGATCCTATTTTTAAAAAAAAAAAATAAAAACACACGGCATTCCATATTCCTTGAAAAAAATCAGAGATCTCAATTCTCAAGTTAAGCATTTATATATATAATGCCTACAACAAAAGCAATTCTATAATTTAACTGAATATACTTGCTTTCATTATCATTTGCAGTATATGAAGTTCAGATGAAATCTCAATACATGTTACTCTGAACTATTTTTTGAAAGCACGCATTTGAAATTATGTGCTCTTAGTGTAAATATCTTTTATACTACAGTATCATCTAATAAGTTTGTGTATGAGATGAGTGCTACTAATATATATTTTTTATCATATTCTTCAACGCAAACTTCACTGTTACTAAAATTACAAAATTATAAAAAAAATGAAATCTACAAAATTTTATAATACAATATTTAAATAAATTTTAATTAATGATAAATAGTGCAGTGCTAACATCTCCCTAAGTATATAATAAATTTGTTAATCTTTATAATAATTATTTAGTAAAGATGATTTTAAAGTGGTTGAAAGCGTAAAAAAATTGCCTTTAAAATAAATCTTCATTGTGTAAATTACTGAATTAAAAATTTAATTATAATTTCGGAACAACACACCAAATTGTTTTTTATCTAAAATAAATGTCCCTTAACAACAAAAAATGCTAAACGCGATTGGGTTTTAAATCTCAAAAAAGCTTTTCGACTGCAATCCTCATAAATATAAATCTCTGCAAACAAAATGACACTGCGATCGCAATTTCTCAAACAAGATTTCCAATCTGACATCCATCTTAACTATTGACAGTAACCAGTTGAAATAATCGAATGTAAAAACACCGTATACGAAGCCATTGGATTATTTAAAGGAGAAGGAGAATATCGCGGATTCGATCTCGAACAAACTAACATTGCGAGATGAACACCGAAAATGAAAATCACATAAAATTGGCATAAAACAAAATAAAATGCAGTACACATAAAATGCAAACTCAGAAACAGAAACAACGGTGTGGTTTTCCCGATCCGAGATTTGAAGAAGACAATAATAATAGGATAGAGTAAGTAAGAAATAGAATGAATCTAAGTTCATGTGTACATGGGAACATCGGTCCAGGCACCAGAGACATGTCCATTCTCACAAACATAAGCCCTGACCACAGGCTCCCCATCGTCATGGAAGCCAAACCCACGCCTCAAGCAAAAGGCAGAGTGCAGATCCCACGTGAACTCACACGCGCAGAACGCGCACGGCAGATCCATCTTCCTCTTCTTCCCATCGTTAACAGTCCTCCAAACCCTAGTTCGCCTGAAATTCTTGAAAACCCCTCTGAAGAGGCAGTACTTGCGCTTCTCCTCCTTGTGCACGCACCCTGGCCACTCGCACACGTACAAGCAATCATCACGGAACTGACGCGCCAGGAGTTTGCTTCCTTGTTCACGGCTTAGCGTCCAGCTTCCCGAAGCCAGGTGTGAGCCCCACTCGCGGGAGAGCTTGCGCTTCTTGCTGCACGCGCCGATGGAAGCCACATCCACGCCCGCTCTTACGGTAACGGATTCCGTTAATCGCGGCGCCTCAGACTCGGTTGGGACGTAGAGCGTGTCGTAGTATAGGTCATCGAAAAGGGACCAACAAGAGGAAGAACAATCATCGGATTCAGGAGGTTGTTGTTGTTGTGGTGGTGGTGGTGGAGTGGTGTTCGAAGGAGAATCATCGGTGATGACGTTGAAGTTGCCGGGGCCGAGGTCGCGTTCGAGGCCGAAATCGGAGGTGTCGAAGAGGAGGCCGGCGTGGCGGAGGCCGGGGCAGCAGAAGGAGAGTTTGTAGAGGGAGAGAGGGGGGTCGGAGTCGGCGGCGGAGAGGAGGTCTTGGGGGATGGTGAGGGAGCATTTGGTCTTCCAACAGAAATCCCTAACGAGGGAAGAGAATTTGGTGCAGACGCAGGCTAAGCGAGCCCAGTGGCGAGGATCGTCTTCGAGGTTGTAGAAGATTTTCAGAACGATGTCGTCGGTTAGTTCCGAGAACAGGTTCTTCTTCTCTTCAATTTCACTATCCATCACCATCATCTTCTTCTTCTTCTTCTTCTTCTTCTTCTTCTTCTCTTTCTCTTTCGGTTTCTCTCACAACTCCATTATTAAATTATCGGACACAGCACTACTGACAAAGCAACACAAACCACACGAATCAGGTCCAGAAAAAAGAGCTATTAAAATAATGCTTTTTATTTAGTTCCACAGATTTTATTCAGTGCTTTTCTCATTTACGTCACCTTTTTTATGAATAATGATAAAAATATCGGTCCAAGTCGAATAACTCGATAAAGACTTTTTTTATTTTTTTATTAAGAATGGTGGAAACTGGAAAGGCAGGCATTTTTTTATATTTTACAGTTAGATTTACTAGCAATGTAAGCAATTGTGTGTAAAACAAAAAAAAAAGTTGTGTAATTAATTGCGTTTTTAAGTAAAAAATAAAAACAGAAGATAGTCAAGGAATGTAAATATTGTTATGGTTGAGTTGTTTTTTTTGGATAATCGTTGTTGTGATTGTTGAACAATAAATCAACCTAAATATGTGTTGAGATAACATGTGTGTCTCTTAGTTCAACTTATAGCGTTAGAGGCTAATTTTATTTAAAAAAAATGAACATGAATTCTCCTAGGCACTCGAGTTATTTTTGGGTAGAGATCATAAACATGTTTTATTGAAAATAATTTTGTTTAAGTGAAATAGAAAAGGATAATCATTAGTAACATTTTTTTCCTTCAAAACATTTAACATAACTGCATTATTAAAATTTGAACTCCAAATTATTTGAAACAACTTAATGGTAACGATATATTAAATGAGAAAATGTTTTACACCCGTGTTTAAAAGTAAAATTGTTGAATTTTACAATAATTACTTAAAAAATTATATTAATAATAATTTATCATTCAATTATATTAATAATAATTTATTATTGAATGATAGTATATCACTATTTTACAATATAAATCCGTCATATAACAGTTAAACTCATTAAAAATTAGGTAGATGTTGGATTGGTATTTTTTGGCTAATATCTTTAAAATAATTATTCTTGAATATTTTTTAAATTTTGAAATAAAAATCTACACAATTAAAAATTTGAGTATATTAATATTTTGTATAATATATAAAAACCAAAATAACAATAAAACTAAATGTAATATCTTATTCTTGAATTAAAATTAAAATTTTATTTTATTAAATATTTTTAATATTATTT
This sequence comes from Glycine latifolia, assembly GCA_013407115.1. Taxonomy (NCBI): domain Eukaryota; kingdom Viridiplantae; phylum Streptophyta; class Magnoliopsida; order Fabales; family Fabaceae; genus Glycine; species Glycine latifolia. Next base: position 30,118,225 of record CM023943.1, read on the forward strand.
TTTATTGTGCAAGTTAATAAACTTATACTTCAATTTTAATTAGAAAACAATATTAAATGTTTAAGGTAACGTGTCTAAGTTACATCAGAATATATTATTTATATATATCCTTTTTTTTTTACTAATTATTCATGTATTCTTATATGCATAAGCCTGTTACCTGTGTCCTACAAGGAACATCAGAATAACATTTTTATACTGATTCTCTTAATACCTTTTCATCAATAATATTAACTTGCCATTAAAAGAATCTAGAACAAGAATAGCATTATTGGTTTCCCTTTTCACTTTAAAAGAAGTTATTTAATATTTAAATTCATTTTTGCATCATGCATATGATAAATGCTAACTAAGTTAAAATAACATTTATGGAATACATAATTAGTTAAGAACACAAAAAATATTTAATAATTACTTAGAGGCTAAAAATACTTAATAAAATATAACTTTTGTAGATATGAGAATAGAACTTTCTTGAAAATAAAGATACCCAAGAAATTTTATGATAATCTCCTAACAAATATGAGAATAAACATTCTCTCCTTCCTATTTTTGTGAATGCAAAATATTCCGTAAAATAAACGTCCTCTAAGATCATGTAAGAGGTTGCCATCTTCCAACAATTGACTTAAGATCGAAACCGTGAGTAGATGTTTAAATTTCATTCTTTCGTTCATTTCACAGTAATCCTATCCGTTCGTTTTTCTTATGAGTCTACTCGATTTTTTTCACGAGAAACCTGAGAATTTTTTTTAAAATTAGTAGCAAAGATTTTTGGCAATAATTATAAAAAATTGACCAAAAGGTTTGAATAACAAGAATGAAGAAAGTGGCAGATAGAATGAAAGCACAAAAATCACAAGGGAGACACGTGTGTCTTGTTAAACACTAGTTTATAATTTATAATTTATCTTTATTCACAGTGAAATAGTGTGGCAACAGAGAAAGAAGGAAGTTAAAGGCATAGGTGAAATGAGTAACAGAAATAATGGGAAGGAAAAAAGAATGAATGGGGTCCATGAGTAATGCTTCGTCATGACATGAAATAAAGATAAAGCAGAACCACACAAGGAGGACAGCCCAACCACCAGTGATGCTTCGTCATGTTTTAGATCACTGGTCAGTCACCGTTCCCTACTTTTAATTCGACTTGACAATCAACTTGTCCCTATATGCCAACCCCCTTTAGGCTTTAGCACTTCATTTCCTTATCTCCACAATCTCTCCATAAAACATGCAATCTCTTATCCAACTATGACCAACAAAAACACACAAACGCCTTTGATATCAAAACTCAACTACTTTCACCCCCATAAAAAGAATCATTGGCTCAAGGAGAATACACAACTATCTCAAGTGAGAATTGAGTGATTTCTGTTTTGTTTCAATCATTATATTTTTCACTCATTTGAATTTTAGTCCTTACACTCAAGGTACTAATTTCAGTCCATACATTTTCACTAATTTTAACTTTAAACTCTAATTTCTATGTAAGATATTAACGAATAGTCCATACAATTGCTACATAATGGAGTATTTGCAACAGCACAGGAAAGAAGCCTACAATACAATCAAATGAAATGCTTCAAAAATTTACAGAAGCATCGCCTCAGAATGCAACGCTGAAAAATAAAAATGTCATTATAACTCGACGCCTGCCTAATTTTACAGGTTGTTATATAGATAGATATGGAACATAACACCGCGAAACTCGATCGATCAAGACGTAAATGGATTAAAGCATTTATGGGAGAGAAAAAAGTGATATAAAATTTGTTCAGACAAGGACCATGGCGGGCAGAGACAGACTCAATTAAATATAGATAGGATTTCCCTTACGTTTGAACGTGTTTATTATGCCAAATTTATTTGTAAAAAAAACTTAAGACCGTTAACGTTATTTAAATCAAATCCCAACTATAAAGTGTGAAATTATTCATACACAACATAGAGGAATACTCATCAACGTTTAAAACATCTTTAATCCAAACAAATTGAGATCAATGGTAAATGAATTCCATGATAGATACAAAAATGTTAAAAATAAAATAAAAAAACTAGCTTCATAATTTAATTTTAACCCTCATAAAAATACTCCTCTAACTTCATACTATATATATAAAATTTAAATAATACATCCATCACACGTTTTTAAATTCAAACCATTCAATCATACACAAAAGATCCAGATTTAAAAAATAAAACTAATTAGTAATCGCATGTTATCGTCTAAGTAACTCAAACCAATCTATACTCAAAATATAATAATATAAGACAATATCAAATAGACCGGCACAATTACCCAAATAGCGCATGTTTTTTACATTCAACAGTCTATTACAGAAATCTAGGGTCCGTCAAATCCTCAATATTAAAACTAAGTCGCCAATAGGCAGAAAGTTTCAAGTTCAATAAAAGGAGATCAAACATAAAACCCAAATGTTTTTTTTGGCTAATGTCAATTTTACTAGAAAAACTTGGTAGCACTCACCATCATCCACTACTTCATCAATTGTAACAATCACAGCTTACCTGCCAGCCAAAGGCCAAATTAGATCCAAACAAGTTTGAGTATAAAACCAACACCAAACAAAATCTAAATCGACCAAGTCAAAGAACGCAGAGGCAAAATCATCCAGAAAATATCAGAGTTTAAGACAGATACCGAGACAAACTCTTGCTCCTGCTCCTGCTCCTACTCGGACTCCTGCTAGCACTGCGCTTTTTGGGGCTTTTATTACGCTGGCAAAGAACACAATTACATAAAAACTTCAAAATATGCAATCTAACGCGCTATACAATACCCACCCTCCACAGTAATACCAAAAAATTCTTAGAAGCCATAACAATTCACTATGTTAAAACGCCCACATGTTTTGCCATTATACAGGGCTTAAAAGAGTAAAAAACCAAGCAACACATCATCCGACTCAGTCAAGGCAAGGCATGCAATATAATAATGTTCAATCAAAGTTGAGAAAATTCACTCACCGGAGGCAATGGGGACCTGGACCTGGACCGTGATCTGCAAAAGTTCCACAAACAACAGAATTTAAAATCCACAAGTTCCCTTATCAAATTGATCCGATAGCCTTCATGCCTCTCCCATGTCACAGTTAACATATCCAAGGAGGTAAAAACAAGCATCATAAAATATAAAACAGACTAACAAAGAAAAGACAAAAAAAGGGAAAATAATAGACATTTATGAAAAACTGAATAAAAATAGACCATCTCAGTGTAACATATTATGGCACCAATTATCGGGAGAAAAGAAATCTTCCCTACTGCACCACAAAATCCAGAGAATCCAGATAGTGCATCCTATTGGCTTGGCAAATCTTGAAGCCCACAACTGTAATGAAATTGTCCTATTGCTCATTGGTGGTGATTTTCAAATCCAATTGCCTTTATACACAATCCAGCTCTAAAATGGCAATCCATGACCTCCTTGGTTCCCAATCTAGCACCCATGGACATTTACATGCTAAAAGTATTAGAACAGATGTACTGTGAAGGTATCCAAAGTCGCCCATTCTAAAAAATATCATACCTCCACAACAAAATGAGTTGCAGACAATTGAACCAAATCCCACCAAGATCCTAATTTCCAATTTCCAGTACGCTGCAAGTTTCCATATCTAAGAAAAAAAACAAAGGAATCTTCACAAAAACAAAAAGGAAACTGAGAGACCACTCCGACACTGAGGCAAGTTTCACCAAGTTCCACACGAACAAAGGTGGGAAATTTTTTTGACAGGGAGGGAATGTGAGCAACAGTTTTGTGTCAGGAAAAAATTATTGAATCTGAAGTTCATAAAAGAAAAATGATATATATAATTTGTTTACAGGCAAGATTCTCTAATCTCTATGACTTTCAATTTCAATGAAAGAAGGGTGGAAATGTAACAAGTTCCAGCCTTTGATGCCTTTCAACACAAACAACAGACTGTAAAACAAATGACCTCACCCAGACAAATCAAAAGAAATTAAGTTTGTTCATGCTAAAAGTTTGCTATAGGATATGTTGAATTTGATAAATTCATGATTGAATCTCTTATTTACTCCTATTAATTCCCTAAGTTAGCCGCGTGTAATCTATTAAAACGCCTCTTCAAGTGGGCCTTTTTCATCCCTGCACATACTGAAGAGGCTAAGAAACTCTAAATAGATCAGTTAAGTGATCAAGTAGGTCAACCATACGAAATAATTTTACCGATAAAAAAAATACTTTGAAAGATAAGTAACCAGACAAATAGTACTACACGAAAAAACCAAACGCATTTAAAACATTTCATACCCTGATAACGAACGGGACCTTGATCTTGAGTGAGAACGAGAGGGAGATCTTGAGGGAGATTTAGCAGGTGAACGCTGTGAAGACTTACCCTTTGGAGATTTGCTGCGTAAAGAACAAGAAATTGATTGAGAAAAAGATCGACAGGTTAACAATGAATCTTAATATAAGGAATGATTTTTAATTTAAAAAATACATATTGCATAGACCTTTGGCTCAAGTCCCGACTGTAACTACGGCTACGGCTACGACTGCGGCTATAGCTCCTTCCTCTAGAATGAGATGGGCCACGACTAGGACTTCTAGAGGAATCCCGCCTTGAATCATATTCTCTCACCTAAATGAAGATAAAGAGAAAAACATCAGTATAAGTAACATATCCGAACATATCAAATTCTTGACATACCCGAACATATCCCTTGGAAAATGCATTCCGGAACTCAGAGTCATCAAGCTTCTTGATCTGCAGCAAAGCAAAATATCAAAATTGGAAGTTATTCAGGTATTTACTAGAGATGACACAGTGCAAAGCTTCCTTTAAAATAAATAAATAGTCCATAGATGTAATCAAGTAACTCACAGCATATTTCATATCATCATAATTTGTGTAATCCACAATACCGGTAGTACCTGCAAGCCAATAATTATGCATCAAAGAATACGGCAGACAATAAAAACTAAAAACTAACAACAAAAAAAAATCTCAGACTCTTTGTAAATACTCAAATGCCATCTCTCATAAATAGAATCGAGACAAGAGAAGAAAGGACTAAAGGGGCAGAAAAATAGAACAGTTTAAAAACTGCTAAACTACTAACACATCCAAACAATAGGGTACAATTAAGAACCAGAAACTTCATCCAAGTGTTCCGTACCCCTTCCATCATGAAAAACTTGAGAAAAGCAAACATCCCCTGCCTTACGCATGTGATCCTGCATTTAAAGAAAATCATTGTTTTGAGACAATTTATCCATACACTCCCTAAAAATAATCTGAAAGAACTGACATGAACACAACTCTGTTTAACAACTCACCTTAAGATCCTGCCAGGATGCCGAAGAGGGCAATCCAGAGACTAGAACTGCAAAAGGATAAATGAAAATTTTAGAAACATACAAGAGTCCTAATAAAATTAATAATTATACCAAATATCTACACACCACGATATTCAGAGCGCCTAGATACCCCACGTCCACCTCGGCCATTGCTGTGACTATTGTATCGATCTCTTGAGGATGAATGACCACGTCCACCATGGGCAGGCTCCACCTATAAAGATTCAAGTTAAACAGTCTTGGTAAGTTATTTTCAGTCATCTTATAAATTTGTAAAATATATCAGATCATTAAAGCTTAAGTAATCAACCCAGATAGTTGTACCGATCAGCCACCCCAAATACACTATAGCGCGATAACCGCTATTGTGCAGTCTAGAAAACAATATACATTATTTATAATTTTATATCATACAAATAAATGCTGAAAAATAGAAAAATACACAAAATTAAAGAGCAGGTGAAAAGGTTTGAAAGATTAAAAAAATACAATAATTGATCACAATTGAAAAGGTTTAAATCAAATTGGGACGGAGTTTTAAAAGACAATAATTGATAAAGAGGGGAGGGGTAAAAAAAGATACAATTATTTTAAAAGGCAGCAATTGATAGGGAGCGCTAGTGCATAAAACTGAAATGAAAGATGAGTCATTGACGGAGTAAAGAAGTGGGTTTAAAAAAATAACAAAGTTTAACAAGACCATAATTGCATACGAAAAACAAATCCTTTTCCTTTTAAAAAGACAATAATAGATGAAGGAGGCGGGGGAGAGGGGGCATGTATGCACAACCGAACAGGTTTATACTTTAAATGATAAAAAATAGATCAAATAAAAAGATAAGAAAAAAAATACAAAAATCGAAAACGAAATCGGAAATGGTAATCGTCCAATTCAAGTGCAATTGAAAAAGCAAAAAAATTGATTTTTATCCGGAAATGGCAATTGCGCCCAGTTCTGCGCAAAGCTAACGCAATCTTCCAAAAAATGTGACTGCAACCATTGCTATCGTGAACTTGTGGTGCGCCACAGAATCACGTTGCACAAGCTTCAAAACCCCTAACGCTTTTTGCATTTCACTGCTAACATGGCACTATTAACTACTTAACTTATAGATTAAAGCATGTAGTTGTAAGATATAACCAACCCGTAACCGGTGCCCATCAAAATCATAGCCATCACGACCACGAATTGCATCCTCAGCATCTTGTGCATCTTCAAACTGCAATAGTCAGTCATCAATCAGGATAAAGGGTGGAAAAAATGGAAATTTATGACAAATTGAGTGGCTCCAAACTCACCTCTACAAATGCGTAACCAGGTGGTCTTGGGGGAACCTTTAGGTCAATGTGTGTTATGTGTCCATACTACAAAGTGAAATTTATGCATAAACAGCAAGCAACTTCATAATTATGAGAGAGTGTAAGAACCAACATTTGCTAAACATTAATCATTAATCATATAGGACATACAACAAAAAATCATTAGCAGTCATATGTACATGTTAGGAGCACATCCAACCTAAAAATGTCCCAAAGGGGACCGTGAAAAATTGTATCTTACTGTAATTACCATCCATTTTTATACCTTAATTTTGACCCACCTTAACCGTAAGCATTGATCACTTTAGTCCACTATCACTTTAGTCCCTTAACTTCACAATACCCTCACTACAGTGCCTCCTGACGTGGCAGAACATCATTCACTTTAGTTGTTTTCACTACATTTTTCATTGACATTAAAGACAAAAGTGAATGACATTTTACAAACAAGCCTGTTCGGTTGTGCATCAGAAAAGATGGACGTGGATACAACTGAAGCAAATTGTATTAGCTTTTACGTCAGTTATGTGAATTGGACGTTAAAACTTGCCAATACGTGAGTTACAGATGCTCAACCAGAAACACACAAAGTCAAGGACCAAAGTAATGACTTTCAAAGTCATATCATAGCTTACAATCATAGGGACTAAAAATGGAGTTCACTCCCCACCTTAACAAATACAAACCAAACGAAATCCTCAAATAACAGAAGAATAGAAATGTAGGTATAGATCATAGCAAGCTAAATGACTTTCAATCCCAAATACATGTAACATTAATCCCAAACGAAACCCATATAATGAGGTGTAAGCCACATCCCTTAGCTTACAGCAAGTACCACATATCAGATCAAAATGCAGACAAAATAAAAGAACATCAAAGCACCTTCAGAAACAAATCTTCAACTTCTCTTTCACGGATATCACCAGGTAGATTCCCAACGTAGACAGTTCTGCTCGAGCGTCTACTCATTTTCTTTTCTGCGACACGTGAAAAAAAAATCGGAAAATAAGAAACAGCACGCTACAATTAAAAAAAAATATATTATTTTCCAAGACACGTGTGAAGGTGAAAGCCACAGTTGAGTAAATTCAGCGACAAAATTAAAATTCTGAAATAGAACAAGAATATCGTAGCAGAAGGGAAGGGATCAAAGAAATCGAAATTCGCGGTGGAATAGAAAGAAGCGAAAAAGTGTGTAATTGGGGGAAAAGGGACTCACCTTCGATTTGTGGGGATTGGGAATCGGTGGCGATGCGGTGAAAGCTTTCTGGGTTAGGGTTTTTGATTTTAGAACAGAATGGAGACACAGAGAGGGAAATTTGGAAAAAAAAAATGTGTAATTTTATATTACACGCCCCTCAGAGACAATGACCAGCCCCGCACGCTCTTGCATTGTGTGCGTCACACCTGATTCTCACTTGGGATTTTAAATTTTTAACTAGTAAATTTTTTATTAATTATAAGAGGTTAATAATAAAATTCTGAAAATTAAATATTAAAGTATTTATTTTAAATTAATAGAAAAAAATTATCTTAAAAATTATTTTGGAAATATAAATGTAAGATTAAGAAAAAATAACTCTTACATTAACAAAAATAACTCTTCTCATTAAAAATGAGAGAAATTAAATTTATATTATAACTAGTTTAATAATTTATGTCATGCACGGATCTAAGATTTATAATTTATAAATTCTTATATCATTATAATTTTTAATATATTTCTAAATCTTTTATTTTAAATATATATGTGTACATGTACATATGCATAAATGTGCATATACAGCAAGTATATTCATAGGTATTTTTTAAAAAATTAAAACAAAAAATAAATAAATTTGATAACATATTGTTATTCTGAAACAAATACTCTAAAAACATATATTTATATTAAACATAAATAATTTTGAATTTTATATTTACTCTAAAATTATATTAAAGCAATTTAACTTATATATAATTAAAATTATTTAAGTAATTCCAAATTATAGGTACTCATAAGTTTGAGTTATTACCTATTCATGTTTAGTTAACAAGCAAGTAAAATAAAATTGATATATTTTATCCTTAAATTATTTATAATGTATTTTCAACGTTTTAAAAAATGAAAAATTGAATATTTAAATCATGATATTAATTACTTTAATTACCAACTTGAATATATTCATTACCTTAATTTTTTTAATATATAAATTGCTTAAACCAATCATTGTAGGTTTAAGCAAATAAATTATACCAACCTTTTTTTTTAAGTAAATGAGTTTGTACTTAATATTAATTTTTTAAAAATATTGAATGAAAATATATATTGTTATGGGTTAGTCGTAATATTCCTCAGAATGTGATTCCTAAAATATAATATGATACATTGAAATAAATGTTCTAAATAAATTATTTTTTTCATGTTTTGATTGAATTTTATTTTGTTTATTTTAACTAAAAAAATAAATTAATTACACAGAAAAGAAAAATATAAATTAGACTGACTATTTTAAATATCAATATAAAATAAGATGATGATGTTAAAAATACTTTGAAAATATGATAATTAAAATTCTCAAAAACAAAAAACAAAAAACAAAAAATCTAACTTTTGTTAATAAGTTATATTTTTAAAGACCAATTTTATATCAAGTTGCACAGTTTATGAATCAATTTGTTATTGAATTGTCTGTATGACCAATTTATCCTATTTTTTGCACATTTAAAGGTTAGGTTTGAATTTTTCATCGTCAAAAGATCAATTTATTATTATCTCATATTTTCATGGACAAAAATGAATATCCCCAAAAATAAAACTCTAAAAAAATGGCAATATACTTTAGAAGTTTTCTTTGTTAGAGGATTAATATTAATATTTAATATTTATCAATTGTTATTAATTATTTTATAGAGAGTAGTTCTCTCTCTTTTATTTCTGGTGCAACAAAAAAAAATATTAAACTTTTTATTTCACATCCAACTAATCTGTCTTCCATCAAATTGATCCATTTTGTACCAAAATAATACTTCTAACTGCGACTGCATGCCTAATGCCTAAGCTCGGAATTGAACCCCACAAATTGATTAGGAGACCCTATAAAATGTCCTGCTAGTTTTATGCTTATGCCAATTATTTATTTGAGTACCACATCAATATTAGAATTTTTGTGATACAAGATTTAAGGTGTGTTTAAATTGTCAAAAAGTATGTTCATGTTTAATTACTCTCTAAAAATATGTTTGAAAGTAAAATTTTGTCCAAAATCTCAATTTTGAAAAAGAAACACTTGATATATTTTTATAAACTCAGTTTGCAAACTTAAATATGATCCAATTTTAAATTTGCAAACTTTAATCTAACACATTACTCGTCAAAGAAGAAAAAAATATTTGGCAAAGTACTAAGACCAAAAACAATGAACACATTGTTATTCAATTATTAGAGATATAAAGCAGAATCCTTGATAATAATCACGAAGAGCATAGGAAGATTTAGCCTTAATCCGTTGTTCCTAAAAGAAAAAAGAGAGATCAAATTGATTTTGATGTGTTTTTTGTAGAAATAGAAATGTAGTCCGTCGCTCTTCCTCACAATCAAGATTTTAATCTTTTGATCTTTATCATTTTGAGAATTTCAATCCTTTTAACCCATGTTTCCATCTCAGACATTTACCAAACTCACTCAGCAAACTTATAGTGTAATTTGCAGTCCCAAGTTTACTTCTGAATTTATTGCACAGGGAAAAGAAGCCCGCAACATCAATAGTATAAAATATGGGCTCACAGAACATGCAGGAATACCGATCCAAGCAAATTACAAACGTTTTATCAAAACAATTGTTCAGAAGTTTAAATTGAAAATTAACTCCAGGTGCTAATGATGATGTTCATTAACCCCATCCTCCTGGCCTTTCCTGGAAGCAGCCCTTAGTTTGCGCTGCTCCTCCTTGTAAATCCGGTTTCGCCGTTGAAACTGCATTAAACAAACAAAATCAACATCAGTAATTTAGCATCCTATCAAAGCAACACGTGTAATAAGGTTTATCACCAAGTGTGAAACAAGCCTTGTATCTGAAGAAGGAAGTTAATTTTCAATGGCAAAGTAAAAATGACAATTTTAAATAATATGGCATTCTCAAATACCAGGATATATATACTTCTGTCACCAAAGTAAGCTTCATTGAAAACATTATAGGTAGGATAGTTATTTAATCAGGAATTCTTTAAAACTTAAAAATTAAACACAAGTGATTTTCAATTCTCGCATATTACCTCTAGTATCCTAAACAAATTATACAACTTACACCCTATATTTTGATTCTTACCAAAAGCAATGTCTTCACTGCTCCCAAAGTAAACATCATAAGAGTTTTCGTTTAAATAAAATAAGCCCTCTATGGGTGTGTTTTTCATGCCCTGAAGGACAATATACAACATACAACATCAACAGCACCTTTAACCCAAGTTAATTGAGATCGATAGTAAGTGAACCCAATGATAGATACGAAGAAGTTGAAAGGAAAAAAAAAGACAAAAAATAAAAGAAAAAAGGGTGAAAGAAGGGAAAAAATGAAGAGGAAATGAACTATAAAGAGATCATCTGGAACATAGAGATATAGAGATGATAACGGGTCTAACTTTCTACCAAGTTTATAGCTTTTCTCTATTCCGTCCTAAAATACACCTTCCGCCAATCTATATCACACTCCATTAAGTCTTGTTTAATTACCTTTTCTCATGTAAATTTCGGTCTATCTCTACCTCTCTTTGTGACGAGCTATTGGTAACAAACTTTTGTTCTTACAGGAGCCTCCAGGGATCGTCTCATTACGTGCCCAAATCACCTCAATCTATGTTCTCTCATTTATTCACTCACCAGTATTACTACTACCTTTCGTCAAATATCTTCATTTTTTATCTTATCCATCTCGTATACTCACACATTCATCTTAACATCCTCATTTCTGCTACCCCTATTTTATGTTCATGTTGCCTATGTGTTGGCCGACACTCAGCTCTATATAACATTGCAGGTCTTACAACTGTTCTATAGAATTTTCCTTTTAGCTTAAGGGGAATTTTGTGATCACACAAAAACCCAGATGCATTCCGCCATTTCATCCACCCTGCTCTGATTCTATGATTTACATTTTCATCAATTTTTTCACATTTTTGCAAAATTGATTTCAAGTATCTGAAAACATCTTTCTTGGGTAACTCTTGACCAAGTAAATACACCGGGTCTTGATCACCATCTCTTTCTAGCGAAAACTCACTTCATATACTCAGTCTTGTTCTAACTTATAAACCACAAAATAGTCGAGTTACAATACAACTATTTGACTTTTTGTTCTATGTTCTATTTGGTGGATACTGCATAGCGTAAACAATTTTGAGGGAGAATTGAGGATGAAAGGTCGGAGGAAAAAGATTGTCTAAGAGAAAGGGTCTTGAGGAAGAAAGGGTTGGGCATTTTTTTACTTTTGAATGGTATTGTGTGTGACAAGAGGTTATCCCATGGCTAAGAATTGCTGAGATGCATCTTTTGTTTTGTCGTGTTCCATGGCTATGTTAGAAACCAAACATGGAATAAGAATTGCTGTGTTGTCCAATTCTTTATCTTTTAGCAAATCAATTGCATCCCAAGAGTATACACAATACACAGTACCTGATCACTAGATCAAACCATACAAATGATAAACTTGGCTACATTAGAAAATAGGTTTCAACCAGAAAATAGCAACAAAAAAAGGGGGACAACTTTATCAATCTTGTCAATTTAGTCTAATATTTTCATTAATGATATACCACTATGTTTGTTTTGTGAATATAATGACTCAGAATGATGATTAATCTTAGTAATTTTTCACCAGAAGTTTGAATTTCATGCACTAGACTAGTTATTAGGAGTTAATGAACAGCAAAGTTTCTAACCTTGTGATTAAACAACATTATATGATAACAGCATCAAATTTCTGAAACTAATCGCCATATTATTGTCAACCACAGGATTATACATTCTAAGAGTTGTGTCTTGACTATATGAAAAATATTATGCCAACCAGTTCAGCCAAATTACAAACAACTGATATCCCATTATCCATTGTTAATTGAGTATAACCATCGTTTGAGCTACAAAAGATAGATAAAATAAAGTTGTGAAAGCAAGAGAGGAAATTAAGTTTAGAAACTTAAAAGGCTTCTAGTCAAATCAAATATTTAAAGTCAAGTTGTAATTCAAAGTTCACAATCCATGACCAAATTCTGTAAAGCAACAAATACTGTTGGTCACTACACTAGCAACAAGAACATAGCTGTCATAAAAAAGAAACACAAATGAAATCAGAGAATCCAAAATAATCAGCACAAACCATGTTGTCTTCATAGGAAACTCAGTGAAATAGAACGTAGATTAAAACATGATTGCTGCAGGGAAAAGGCAAATAACATTTCAAGATATAAAGGAAACAGTATGTTGAAATCTTCAAAATCAACTATAAAGTTTTATTTAAAATCAGGTCAAAATGAAACATGAAAAAGTTAACCATGCAATATACAAAGTTTGAATTGGAGCAGAAAGGAGGCATAGAATACAGACATATCACTATCCACACTTTACTCACTATGTCCTGATGGCTTCATTTGGGAGAGGCAAACATTAGACACATGGAGAGAATGGATGAAGCGAAATTAGCAATGCATGAGAAATTGAATGCATTACAATAGATTGCAAGTCCTTTAACAGTAAACTCTCCATTTCAGTTTACTCACCTTGTCGATTTATTAAAGTGCTATTAGATAACAAGCACAAAAATAATGAAAACATAAAAAGCACAAAAATAATGAAAACAGTAAGGCTCTACCAAATCTCTAATCTCAAACTTATTGAATGGATATGTTTTCTCAAACAACCAAATTCCTTTACTTGTGAGCAACAAATTACAAAGGGAAAAAAGAAAAGATTTGACTAGCAGAGATAAAAGATTTTTGTGTTCTTAATGCTGCTGTAGTAAAATGATATTCCACAACAACAACTACAGCAGTTAGTGAAAGGTTTTTACAGCAACAGTGGTTCATGTAATTGTAATTAGGAAATCTCTTTTCACAATAGAGTATAAATAAATGAGTTGCAATTCCAGTTCCTTCTTAATCGTGTTAGTTACAGTTCTTAAACGCAACATTCATCTTCATTTTCTGTTGTGGATAAGAGCGGAAACGGGGAGTTGAAAAATCAATTCTAGCCTAAACACTTCCAAATCTGTGTCTTCCTTTCAATATAGTTAATTGAATTATCAACAATTCAAGATCCCAAACCACAAAGGTCGATCTAAGTAAAATGAAAGAGAGATAAAATGTGAAAGTCATGAAAGGGAAATCGATAGGATTCGTAAACGAGGGGAATGGAAATAAGTAGAAAATAGCGTTTCAAAAAATGAAAAGGGCTAAGGACAAGACCTCTTTGGAATGGTGGAGGCACTCAAGGTAGTCTTCGCGGAGAAGAGCACAGTCCTTGGGCTCTCGGCAGCGAGACATGCACTCGCTGAAATCCATCCAGAAATCGTAGCAACGACCTTTGTTTCCTGTAATTCCCCACCCCGACGCCATCTCTCTCTCAGTCTCTCTTTCTCTTTGGCTGTTTCTACACCTAATGCCTCCTCCGCTTCTCTGATCTCAGTGCTTCTTCCAACATCAAACCCCTTTCAGCCTCTGCCGCGCCTAAATTACCAAATTACCACCTTTTTCCCCTTTTTTTTATAAATAAAAACTTTAATAATGAAAATATGTTTTATAAATAAAAACTTTTTCCCATGTGTAATCGTCTGATCATTGATCCCTAACTAGGTAGAACGAGCAAGATAATTGGATTAGATTCTTTTCAAAATCTGTAAAATCATTTTCTTCCTATTTGTAAAACCCTTTTTCCCCATTCATGATCATATCCTGCAGCTTATTTTATGATTTTAATACATTATAAAAAATATATAATATTAATACTATATTATTTACATTTATTTGAATAGATCGACCTAAAATACTTTTTGAATGATTCCAAACTTTAACCTTTTTAATCAAATAAATTTTTATAAAAGCTTTCCCTGATATATTTATTTTTTCAAAAAATGTCTAACCTAACCTAAGTTACAAGCTAGACTGTTGGTTGGTTGGTGTATTCCCCTAACCTATACCAGTAATTCTACCTCCCTTTGGTTTTACTATTAATTTGAAATCAAATTTGTACTTATACCTCCCTAGGGCCATAATTTTATTAGTCTGAACCTTATTCTACAATTACATGATCTTTCACACCATATTATCACTCCTCAACTTATCTCCTTGCTTGTCGATGACCATTTCTTGCCATCGCCAGAGGCAATTTTCAGTGATGGCATTCCAATTTTTTCTCCTCACCTAGACTTCACCTACAACAACTTCTTCAATGCCACCTCAACCTCATTGGCAACAACTTCTCCGCTCTTTTCTCCCTCTTTTTTATTGTGCATCTCATTCTGCTTCTATTGGTTAACCTATTTCGTTACATTTTTGTGATAGTACACACAAAATATAACTAGATTCAATTACCTTGTCATTTACCAATAGCATCACAATTAGATGAACTAATGAATCAATGTTATCAATCGAACATTGGGGTGAATAATTATCTTATCGCGATCGAAAAGAAAAGAAAATATAAAATAGAATTAAAAACACATAATAGAGAAGGAAGTAATGGAAATAGGGATCTAAGGTGCACATGTGTAATCCTGAATAGCTTTTTCAAGTTCGAAAAACTTCTCGCCATAACACTCCTTAAGCATATAATCAAATGCTCGAGTCACGAAACCTCCAATGACACTGCTAGCCATTTCTTCTCACGCTCCTATGACAAAATTGCTCTACTACCACACACGTTTAACATCACCATAGATCACAAATTTCGTGGAATATTTCAGAATCAAAATGCCAGTGAATGGAATTCAATATCATTCAAATCCTCAAACAAGATCATTTTGTCTTGGGAATGCAATTTGTTAGTCAAAGAGGAAGAGAGATTTGAGAAATGAAGAGAAAAAAGGGCATAGATATGTCTTAAATGTGTGATTTTAAAGTTGAGAGGGAGATGGTGGAAGAGAAGTTGTTGATAAAAAATTGAAATGTTACTGTTAGAAATCACCTCATATACCAGCGAAGTGATGATTGACGATAAACAAAAGTTATGGTTGACGACAAGCAAGATAATTTGATGGGGAAGGTGTAAGCTAGGTTATAAGACAAAGATTAAATTGATCTAATGATTAAAAATTATGATTCACCATCAACCACCTATTGAGGTATTTCACCATAGTTTTCTTCAATTCATAACCTATTTTCAAACCTTTTCCCGTTCTCAGCCTTTTTTTTTTTCAAAAATTACCAATTCTATAGCTAAAAATTAACGTCTGCATTAAATTTCATTATGAAAATGTTTAATACAAATTATCTTTCGAAAATAAAACTAAAGATATGATAATCATGTTGTGAATATTATTACTCTACTAATTTTTTTAATGATTTTTAGGCTATTGTTTTCTAATTAAAACTTGTGCTTTAGTTTAATTTGCTAATTTACACTCCATTTTTAAAATATGTTAACAAATTATAATTACGATTATTTTTTAAATACATCTTGGAGGAAGTTGTTAACGTACTCTCATTAAAAAAACAAGTGAGTATATATTAACAAATATTTTACTATAACATTAACATTAAATTTATGTAATATTTATAAAAATAAATAAAACACTATAAAATTAAGTTATATGAATATATTATTTTATTTCTTTTTAAAAAATATTAAATTAACGAATACTTATTAAAAGTGAAAATTTACTCTCTCCCTCTCTCTCTCTCTCTTCCTCTAAATTTAACTCCAAACATTTTTTTATGATAGTATTTGTTATACAAAAATGCAAATTAATCATTAATTTTGATTAAGAAAGTTTAATTAAGATTCCGCAAGGTGTTCTGACATTTTTGCCACCTTCTGCACAGGGGCGGGGTAAACTTTCTCGGAACCCTGTTTAATATTTTCT
The DNA here is from genome assembly GCA_013407115.1 of Glycine latifolia. Taxonomy (NCBI): domain Eukaryota; kingdom Viridiplantae; phylum Streptophyta; class Magnoliopsida; order Fabales; family Fabaceae; genus Glycine; species Glycine latifolia. Next base: position 30,134,953 of record CM023943.1, read on the forward strand.
TTTTTTAGAAAACGGGACCCTCAATTAGCAATTTAAAAATAAATGACTCATTTAAGTAAGAAAAATATTTTGCTCAATAATGTGTCTCACAAGGAAATATTGTTGGTGAGAATTGAACCTTGGACCCCTTAGTTATTAAAAATAAGCATTACTATCTGCTCTAATTTTCAATATTAAACATATGTTACAGTAATTAATATTTGAGGTCCCTTATTTTTTGGAATCTTGTGTGGTTGGATACCTTGAATGGATCCAGAACCACCCTCCTTCTGCATAATTGATTTGGTGCATTTATTAGGGTGGACAACAATTTTAATTTACAAGTAATACATAAAGGAATTGCTTGAAAATTTTCGTTCTTTCGTAGGGTAGAATTTGTTTTCTCACTTTTTAATACTTCTGTTGCCGATGCAATTCTGGCAATAACGGAAAGAACACGATGGTTTAAAATTTATGGGTAAGAGTCGTTTTTCTGTACACTGTTAGCGAAATTTGGTGTGGAATCGGTTTCTTGCTGCTTCATTAGGCCTAATCCTCCCGCACTTCTGTCTTTTAGCAGTTCCGCTAGGCATCCAATGTGTTAGATAGTCTCTCTTTTTCTTGTTCAATTCGTAAATTGTTGTTTTTATAGTTCCCCTACTAATATGTAGTTTGCCAATGCACCTTGCATAATTGTCTAAGACAAGACATTTTACGTGTTTGGTTCTGCTTTTGAGTCATGGTATACACGACGTCGTTTGCATTGGATCTGTGAGTTTTGCATAATTCATTTTGTTCAAGAAACATGCATAAATGACATGTGTTTAAACATGTTGAAGAACTTTGTTTTTTTAGATAAACTTGAATTTAATTAATTATAACTTAAATTAATTTCTAAATATTCAATAATATTGATATAACATATATCATACTTTATTTTCTTTTATTACTTTTAAATATAATTCATGTTTAAATTTAAGTCTTAATTTAAAGTTAAATTTTAAATTTTAACACATTATATTAAATTAATAAACATAAAAGCCATATCTAAATTCAAATAATTTAATTTTACAATTTCTTCATTTGTTCTAAAAGTCTTATTTTTGTAATTTATATATATATATATATATATATAAAATAAATTATGCATTATCAGCCATATAAGTCATATTCGGTTATACCTCATTCATTAATTTCTTATAATAGTAACAATATTTAAAAAAAAATTAAAATCTTAAAATAACAATCTCACTTTCATAAACTATGCACAGAGATCACTATGTTATGTAATGATAAAAGAGAGATAATATTTTAAAAAATGAATAATTTGAGAGGATGAATAAAGTAGAAATCCCACTTTCCAAAATGAATAGTACTAAAAAAATAAATTATAGAAGTAGATAAAAATAATTTATCATGATTATTTCGAATTATCAAATCATTGGATGTTTTGAAATGTTAATTGTTAGTTTGATAAATTTTGTTAGTATGAAAAATCAATCCCACAATTTCTCTTTTTAACCACCAAACTAACCTTATAAATTTAAGACTTTGATTAAAATGCAACGAAATATTGATGACACTAATTTTATAATTTTTCTAGTTAAATAACTTTGCATCATTGAATATTGTAATTAATTAGATGTATATCTAAATTAATTTCGATGATACTTTTTTTTATCAAAATGTGTACCATCATTGTTAGAGAAATTAGCCCTTAAGGTTTGTATTATGCCCGTATGGCCTAATCAATTTCTTCTCATTTTTCTTTAATTTGTTAAAATAGGCAAGAACGACAGAGACCTCATGTAATCAAACCCAACATGAGGCATTAGTGCCAAGCAAATTGAGGTCCCATTCGGCTCACCCACCCCTCTCTTTTTTCGCGTAACCTTCTCACTTTAACGTCTTTGGCCACTGTCTTGAAGTAGTAATTAGACATTAGACATTAAGTACAAACTAATGACAACACGACACATTTCCCTTCTTGTTGTGGGAAGGACTTGTGGGAATGAAGTCTGCGAGTACAAATAAATGAAATAATAAATGTTTCTAAGTCCATTATTTTTTTTACTGCCTTTTAATTTTGGCCTTTTATTTCATGAAAGTGATAGTTATGAAATGGGAAATGTTATTTGTCATACAAAAGTTTGTACAACAGAATATTTTTATCTATCTCCTCTACACAATTTACTATATACATCATAATAATGGAGAGAAATAGACTAAAAAAATTATAAATTATTGTATGTGTATCATATGTTTTATGAAATAGGAATGTTGATTATGTTTGATCCTCAGTGTTAGATCACTGTAAGATTGATCAGTATAGAAACAAGAAGCCTTCACAAAAAAGAAAAACCGGAGTGTATATCTTATTACTATTCAGTTATTCTTATCATGACAAGTGCGAAACTCACTTTCGGTTCACATGTTATGTTACCAACTTTTTTCCCATATATTTCAGTTCACCACCCGTATCCCTTTTCTTAATTGCACTCACTAGCCTCTTGCCTATGCAACAGTTCCCCGTAGAAAAAAAAGTCCATAAAGTGAAACATAACATGCTGCTCTATTTTAAAAACCCTACCTTCAAACCTAAATCTCACAGTTCCGAGTTCTCTAATTCTTGACTCCGTTGTGTTCTTAATCCACTTATATCCCCAATTAGCATCAGAATTACCTTTTTTTCCTTTAACTTGTTCAATTCATTGGCATTCTTCTAAAATGATTATTATAGCACGCCTTACGCTTCTTTTTGCATTGTTTCTTTCACTCCTAACAAATACAGGCCAAATAGTATTTGCACAAGATGACAATAATGTTAGAGATGCTTGCAGTGTGACAAGGTTCGAAAGCCTTTGTGTTCAGACGCTAGGGCATTTCTCACGCGCTGCAGGAACAAGCCCCAGCAAGTGGGCACGTGCGGGAGTATCCGTGTCAATAGTCGAGGTCAAGAAGGTTAAAGCATATCTAGCACGAGTGAAACGTCAAGGAAAATTGAAGGGAAGAAACCGTGTTGCCCTTTCAGATTGTGTTGAAACTTTTGGCTATGCCCTCGACGAGCTTCACAAATCACTTGGCGAGCTAAGGAGCCTAAGCAAAAGCAAGTTCAGCACCCAAATGGGTGATCTCAACACGTGGATCAGTGCAGCACTCACTGATGAAGTGACTTGCCTCGATGGGTTTGAAGGCAGCAATGGGACCAATGTAAAATTGCTGCAAAACCGGGTTCAGAATGCGTCTTACATCACAAGTAACGCTCTTGCTCTTATCAACAAACTTGCCACTGCAGGTCTGGGAAGCATCAATGATCCATAGAAGTTCTGAAATTGGTAAAAAAATTACATGTGTAATTCTCTAAATTAAGGATTATATCATATATAAATAAGCTGTGAACAAGTGTCTGTAGATACTATATAACAGTGGTTTTATGTGTCTAAATTAAATATTGTATACTTGTTTTTTTAATGATCCAGGAAATGTGACCACATGTGAGATATGTTAACGTTTATGTGGTTTTACTAGAACTATGATATGCTGCTTGCTCTTTGTAAATATGAAATGCAATAGTAAAAGCTATTCTCTGGTACGTTGAAGTTATTGTTTATTTAGTTGTGCCCTCTTCTTACAGATTTTATCAGTACAGTCTTCTTAATGCTGTTCTACGATTAGTTTGTCACGTCTTTAATTAGTACCAGTCAAATTGATATCCACTACTACATGTACCTGATCAATATTTTATAATACACTTTACAAAATCGATTACAATCTACTTTAATTTACCCAAAATTCAGATACTATATATAAGTTAACATGTTATTTTACTAAAAGTATAAGTTTTGAATTAGAAAAAAATTATATTTTTAAAAATTAAAAATTATTACTTTCACTACTATTGAAGCTTGAAATATGAAAATAATAAATACTTTCAAATATTTAATTATATTAATAATGTCAACAATTTGTTAAATGAATGAATGTCTTTGTTTTAGATATATGTATATATTATAATTGAAAAAATTGATAACACACTTGCCATAAATTTAGTTTATTTATCAATTATTAATATAAGTGATAGATACTTGTGTTTCATAACAAAATTATTTCAAATTTTAATCCTAACCTTGAGTATGATATGAAATAAATTATGTTAAAAGAAAAATATTATCTTAACAAATATTAATCATTTTTTATGGTTGATAATTTATACAAATAATAGTAAAAACAATAGAAATACAATTTAATTTATTTAAGCGAATATTATTATAAAAATTCAATTAGTGGATATATACAAAATCAAAATAGTATAAAAATATTTCCACAATAAAAATAAATATACTACTTGGACCGCCGCCTAGAGCAGTCATGTTTGACTGGGCTTAGACACACTCGTTCACGTTAGCTCACCCTAGTCCTGAGCCTTTTGAACCTCCATATTTTACTTCCTGCACCCATTGCATTACTCCCAAGCAACACAACGACAACAGTAGTGAAGAGAAACCTTATGGCATTGTATAGCGGATTGCGCCAGTAAGACCAATGTTGTTTCCATAAGCAAACCATGCATTGGGTAAAAGTAGAACTAAAGAATCGCCACCAGAAAAAACGCCTCCATCAGCTACCAAATCTAGGTGCATTTCAGTCCGCAGGAAAACAGTCATGGTAAGATAATGTGAAAAACTCATGTTCAAATTCAAATATACGTACTTAGCAAAGTTTGAAGATGTAGTATGAGTAAATTCTCACATAGACCAATTAGTTGAAGTGTATAAACTTAATTATGCATTTCAAGGTTAAGACCAAGCTTGTTTTTACTTGTTGAAACACATTTCCTTTGTCCACCAGATATACCTCTTAACATCGCATTTCCCACAGTATCTAACTCGCGCAACCAGCAGATGGCCTCTCCTTCCTGAACTTAGGGCAGACAATTTCTTGAAATTTGAATAGGTCAGAACAACACTTCCAGTTTCAGAAAAGATGTTCTTTTTTTTTTAATAATTAACTAATATAAAGTACCTTTGTGAAAATTGTTTTAAGTTAAGATGAAGCATTCATTTATCATTTAAAACATGTTTTAAGTAAGCATGTGCAAAAATTTAGAAAGACAATTCAACCACCCGTGTGTTTATTCTCTCTTATTTACACATTAACAATGAAAATAAAAAATAAAAGTAAATATCCTAAAATAATCCTAATATAATCAAGAAAATTCAAACTAGAGGTTACCTTCGATGTTACTCTCATCAGTAAACCGATTCCCAAATGGAATTTTATATTGATTGGCCTGTTAATGAACAGATATGAATCAAATCAAAGAGCTCAGAGCAAAAAACTCCTCAATCTGTCTAGAATGAATGTGCCTCCTGCCTAATTCTAAGGTTTCCGTTAACTAATGAGGAGAATTACAAGAGATCATTCTTATCGAGGATTACGTTACATTGTTAATAAAATGTGACCCCTACCAAAGATAACAATGTAAGTTGAAGAGGATTCCTCGTGAATCAAGTGGGTGACGTGGTTAGAACACTACAACTCTCAAATACCAAACCTCAAAGGTGAAGACTAAAAGACTATGATTTTTTTTAATATAATTAAAATTAAAATTTTCAAAAAAGAAAATACATATTTATGTAACAACCTAGCTAGTTCCTTCATACATAAGATAAACTTATAGCATTGATCAAAATATGAAATTGTTTCCTCATGTTGAAGGTACGTACGTACCAGTCCTGTGCTCGAGAAGATAAACTCTATCTCTTAATAAGTTAATTAAGAATGTTTAGCTTAGTTGAAAGCTGGCTAATGGAGGCACCTTTATGGGTCTCATGATGTCAAATTTTGATTACGTTAAGCCTAGTAATTAGTAGTAACCTAGAATGGGAAAGTAAGTAAGTAATTTCCAAGTCTAAATTAGGAGCCAACAAACACTGTCACTTGCAACAGCTTCTCATACCAAAGCCTCTGTCTAATAGTGTGGACGTTAGGTGTTTAACAATAAATAGCTTCGTAATTTATTTTGGACCTTCCCTCCTTTCCCTTCGTTTGAAGCAAAGGATCGTATTACACCAAATCAGTTTTTTCGGCAGTTAGTAGTTTCTCCCCCAAAGCTGTGATCAATCATGAATCCCGCACCCTCTTATTTTACAATTCAACCAGGTTATATCATTGATTTGTTTGAAAGCATAGTGCAGACTACTATTTCACACATAATTACATGTAGGAAATTTTTAATACACAAAAAAAACCTACAGTTAAAAAGAAAATCTGTAATATTATACAAATATGCATAATTAATTTTAAAAATATAATAACAATGACCAAATTCTAATTTATTAGGCGAGGGCCGGGTTAGTCGTATGAATCAAATGACACCGTAATATTTTGTTATATAAACCATGTTTATAAAAAACTGTTAAACTTCTAAATCATTCTTAATTGTTTTGCTTGTAATTTTTCATAGTCTGCCTCTGACATCAACGGTATCTTAATTGGATTACCTTTTATTTGATTTATCTCGACTTTTCCATGACTTCTTCACATGTATTTCAATAAACAAATAATTATTATTAAAAATGGTATAATGAATTATTCGGTCCACTGTGTCAAGCATGACAAATGGGTTAGATAAGATTCACCTAAATTATATATGAACTTTATTTTGGTGACTAGTTAGACTCAATGATTCATCAAATCAATTCATATTGATTCATTTTCTTTTTTTAAATTTAAATTTATATAAATTCTAAAGGAAAAAAAACTCAAAAAAAAAATCATATTAAAATAGACATGGTTGAATTTGAAATTACATTTCTTAAGTCTAATCTAACTTGTGCGGATTTATCGAGCCGATTCATATTGATCCGATTCTATTTGAATCATTTTTTTTCAATTTAGCCGACCCAATCCATTTTATTATCTTTAGTTTTTACACACAAATACAAATTGATTATAGATTTAATGTTGTTCTTATTCTCAAAGTGAGGTGAAAATTATTATTGCATTTTGTATAGTGGATTGACAGCCATTTAGAAATCGTTTATATTCTAGAATTATTCTTATTTTTATCCATTTGGCCTGACGTGAGTTTAAAAAAGATGAAATAAGTGTTTATTTATGGTTGTTCTTAATTAAGCAAGTATTTTTATAGATGAATGATGATATTTAAACACTTCTGTGTATTTTCTCTATTTTTTATTATTATTTTATAACATATATTATTGATTATATTTATTTTCATTCTCCTTGGGTATGAAATAGCATTTAGGTTTCTAAATATGTTATTCCCTTTAAAGATTATTTAGAATTCAAAATTGAAGATGAATAGAGCATAAAAGCTGGGCGAGTTTATAATTTAACAGCAAAACGCACGCACCCCTGTCTTGGATCTGATGAGGTGAGTGTCCCTCCCCAGATTGGCGAGAATGTCTTCGTCTTCGGGCTTGATTTTCCGAGGGCACGAGGCCCATCCCATGGACGACTCCTATTACCCGAAGCCGCAGAAGCCATGGCTCTCCTTCCGCTACCTCCTCGGCGAACAGCGTCTCCACTTCCTCCTCCTCGGCTTTGTCCTCGCAACCCTCTTCTTCTTCCTCCTCCCATCATCGTCCCCTTCCCAACCCCTTGGAGCCCACGACCCATTCCCCACCCCTTACTTGGAGCCCAACCGCTGGCCCACCAACTCCCGAAGCTACGACGTCGTCTCCGTGCATTCCGTGGGAAAAATCCCTCTCGGGATTAAGCGGAAGGGGCTCCGGATCGTCGTCACCGGTGGGGCCGGCTTCGTCGGGTCCCACTTGGTGGATCGGTTGATTGCCCGAGGAGACTGTGTCATCGTCGTCGACAATTTTTTCACTGGAATGAAAGAAAACGTGATGCACCATTTTGGTAACCCCAACTTCGAGCTCATCCGACACGACGTCGTTGAGCCTCTCCTGTTAGAGGTCGACCAGATCTACCATCTCGCTTGCCCCGCCTCCCCTGTCCATTACAAGTTTAATCCAGTCAAGACTATCATATCCTTTTCTTACATTCTATTCTATTATTATTATTATTAGTATTCATCTGTTGTTTAACAATTGTGCTCCTGTTATTGTGGTGTGTGTTTTGGAATTGGAATATCCTTAATTGAGCTAGTTTTAATTCACAAGACCAACGTGGTCGGGACGCTGAACATGCTGGGACTTGCTAAAAGAGTGGGTGCGAGGTTCTTGTTAACCAGTACCAGTGAGGTTTATGGAGATCCTCTGGAACACCCTCAGAAGGAGACCTATTGGGGCAACGTTAATCCCATTGGTCAGTTCCCATCTCTCTCTCTCTCTCTCTCTCTCTCATTTTCTTTTTGTTAGCAATACCCTATGGTGTGAGATTCACATGCTCTGCGCCAGAGATGCAAGTTAGTTTGGATTTTACTGCGTCACGTGAGAAGTGAGAAGTGAGAAGTGAGAACCATGGTGTTGCGACAGCACACCATTGTGTGTTTTCCTTTTCAAACAAGAGCACTTTCTTTAGGTGACTTGAGAAACGGAGAGTCAAACCAACCGAGGTTTTTGGCTTGTGAGACACGTGGGACATCATAACAGGACCACGTTTCTCATACCCCCTGTCAAAATTCTCATGGCCCACGAGGAAATCCCTCATTCCAGGGTCCACCCAACGGCGGGTTCAGATCTTTGTTTGTTGTTCTCTCTGCTATCATAATGTGAATTGCAATGATCACACTAACACTATAAAAATCCTTATCATGAAAGGTGAAAAAACTGAAAAGGGCTGATTTATTTTATCCGCATGAATTGAAGAAAGTTTCAAAACAAATTATAAAAACTTAATACCATGTTTAATTAAATGAATTAGATTCCATTGAACTGAAAAGGGTTGGTACTTGGCGTTTTCAGTACTATATCGCCTAACCTACGAGAGTACAAACTATACAATGTTTGGTGTGGTTAAACAAAAGCGAAAGGAATAATACAGTACCCGACAATCATCGATAAAACGTGTATAGAATGATTAGAATCACGATTTACTTTAATGAGATTAATTAAGTTATTATTTTTTTTGGTATTATCAAGTTTTTTTTATTTCATATTATTTAATAAAAACATTTTAAATTTTATAAGAATAGAAGTGTACGTGAATAAAAAAAGTATATGTAAAATATATCATGAAAATACTTGTCATTTCATCTTTAGTTTTCAAAGTAGAAGGATTAGAAATTGACGGCTTGCCAAAATTTTGACTCCAGATTATTTTTTTTAACTTTGTTAAAAAGTAATTCATCCTCATTCATTTTCTTTAGTTTAGTATTAAAACGGCATACCAAATATTGATAGGTGTTCGAAGCTGCTATGACGAGGGAAAGCGTACTGCTGAGACGTTGACCATGGATTACCACAGAGGAGCTGGAGTCGAGGTAATTTTCAATCGGCCTAACATATCTACCTCTTAATTGTCCTATTTTCTTTGCTAATTAATTTCATTTTTCTAGCAAATAAAAAATAATTACAAATTTTTCTTTGTATATTATTTTTTTCAGGTGAGAATAGCTAGGATTTTCAACACCTACGGGCCACGTATGTGCTTAGATGATGGTCGCGTCGTTAGTAACTTCGTCGCTCAGGTAATTATAAAGTCAAATTTTTTTCCAAGTTTGGAATGCATATGGTGGCTTTCTTAGTCAAGTGTCGGCGTCGCTAATTGGTGGCGTTAATGCAGGCACTAAGGAAGGAGCCTTTGACCGTTTATGGGGATGGGAAGCAGACTAGGAGTTTCCAATATGTTTCTGATTTGGTAAGTCATATACTCTCTCTCGTCTATTAGTAATTAGTATGCTAATGAACTAAGCCTTGTCTAATAAGTAATAAGTTTTGTCTAATCAAATATAAATTTTAGTTTCACACACACACACATATATATATATATATATATATATATATATATATATATATATATTGTTTCGGATGCTTCATTTGGAAGTAGCTTGACTTTCAAGCCAGTAACACGTGAACTTAATTTCCCCGGTGCATACTGCATATATACACAGCAAACAATTATTGGCTTCATGCAATCAATCTTTTCTTCCGGCATCCATTCACGTGTGCAAGTAGAATTATGGTTGAGAATCGTAATTTCAATTCTAATTCAAGAGTAGTGATGGTGAGCCGCAAGAGTGGTGACCATTACAATTAACTGTAACAGTGATAACAACAGTTGATGATAATACTGACTGTGACATGACATCAATAGTAGTGGTGGCCTATGGTGATGAGGACAAAGAGTAGATGTGTAATGCGTAGTAATTTATAAATTGTAATTTGAATGGAAGGGGTTAGGAATTGAGTATAGTCAATTTTAGTTATATTACAATTACAATTCTACAGAATTGAATTTTGAAATTGCCGTTTTAATTTACTTTTTTTTATAATAAAAAAGACTTCTAAATTTCATGTTGGCACAGGTGGAGGGGCTGATGCGCCTGATGGAAGGTGAACATGTGGGACCTTTCAATCTTGGAAATCCGGGTGAATTCACCATGCTTGAACTAGCCAAGGTAAAGTAGAGATTCTTGCTCTTATATAAACTGATAAGAGGAAAACGTCGATGCTTACCTTTTAATTTTTTTGGTGAACAAAACTTTCTTATTTTTCACTATGCTTGTAACAATACCAAGACAAATTGGCCACAAAAATGTGTAAGAGCTATGAAGGAATATAAAAGTACTCATGACCATGCACATTACGTGGACAAAACCAAAAGTCAGAATCATACCTCTATGTTAAATGAAATGATGCTTACTTAAAGGGAAGCATTTAGGCATCATTCTTAGAAATGAATTGTTGTGCCAAACAAATGGGTCTACTAACCCACCCACATAAATATAAATGAAGAAAAGGATTGGTTCTGTGATAAGATGTTCTATGGTTCACGAACGATAATATTGTATATTTGATGATGGTGATGCAGGTGGTACAAGAAACAATAGATCCAGAGGCTAAGATAGAGTACAGGCCCAACACAGAGGATGACCCACACAAGAGAAAACCTGATATTAGTAGGGCCAAGGAGCAGCTGGGTTGGGAACCCAAGGTGGACCTACGGAAGGGACTCCCTCTAATGGTTTCTGACTTCCGACAACGCATTTTTGGGGACCAAAGGGAAGGAACAACCTCTGCCTAATTCTTGCTAGGAAAATGGAAATTGAAGTTGCAAAAGGGGATTGTAGTTTGCATTTTCATAGCATTAGCCAGAAAACAGTTAGTGGGATTTCCCGTCTCTTCATAGTTCATTAGTCACAGCTATATACATAAATTTCCCCCTTTGTCGTTTGCCCTTTATGAATTTTTATTTTATGTAATGTACCATTGATGTCCATATTTGATGATTATATTTCTAAAATTCCGACCCTTATTCCGCCTTAGCAATGATTCTCGGTACTAAAGTATACAAGAAAGTTTATAAACGTTTAATGATTAATTATGAAACGGAAATATGTCAGAGAATATACCTTTGGACATGAGTTGCAACTACATTGAACCTAACGGAGATGTGCCACATATCAAATTATTCGAATAAAACAGACACAAGATTGTCTTTTCTAATTCTCTTTCCTCTGCATCTTTGTTATTAACTTTAAGGGGACTCGTGTAGATTGCTTTTGCTGTTATTATTATAACTTTATAAGCTTATTAGCCAGTTATAGTATCATCCAATCTTAGTATTATTGATGTTCCCTATGGAAATTTTGTGAAACGACGCTATTTGGAGCTTTGCCACATTTCGCTTTACCTTTTGTAAGTGGACTCTATCAATTAGGCGAACACGGGGAAATGGCCACATAATAAAACGGTATATATAGGTACATGCCACATGATCACAGTCCCTAACTCCCTACCATAGTAGGACAACAATTTAAAATTTTAAATTGCTGAATGGTATAGCATGCGGTTTCCTTTCAACCCACAAAGATAGCTTCTTCGCCCGTTTGCTTGCTTTACAATCTTTGCTGATGATGCAACTGTTGTAAATCTCTCGATGCCGTAGTTACAAGACTCAATTTGTTGTGATGAAGCATGAGTGGCATTGCTGGCGTGCTTGTCTAGCCACATTATAATGTCTGCAAAGACTTTTTCGATGTTCTCATCAGTCTCCCCCGATGTTAAGCCATGCCACATTCCAGGGTACAATTTTATGGTCTTATCTTTGCTACTGGCTCGCTCATATAATGCCCTGCTTACTTCTGGATCTGTCACTGTATCTGCTTCTCCATGCAATACAAAAAACGGCAGGGTCACCTGCTCAAAACTCAGTCAATATAATGAACCAAACAAAATCAGGAATAATAACTAATAAGTATATATAACAAGTGGTAATTTTTTATTGAGAACTAGATCCAATATAAAATCAAACGAGTTCATAACCTTATATAAGCTGTCTTCAAGGCTCATGCTGATTCTCAACATTTCTAATGCTGTTTTTAACCTTGGCTTGTCCTGGTATATCAACTTGTTTTTCCTTATCTGCAATGACCCTCATAGGAAGAGGCACATTAGTTAACTCTAGCACTAAATCAACAAGACTTTAAGTCATTTAAGTAAGCATCTCAATTACAATTTACAATATAAACCTCACCCTTTCTCGTTTAGCAGGGTCTTTAAAGGCTGAATCGATGACATCCTTTGTGGGAACTATCTTCCACTTTGGGATTATATCTTCCACTTTAGTTAATATGTTGACCACCACCGGGTGTGGCTTCACCTTCTCTGATATCTGGCTTATTGTTTCAACATTTGAATAAGCCATGTTTAATTTTTACGTAGGAAAAAGTAACTATTCAATTAATGAAATTGATAGAGTTACTCAAAGTATTTTTATTTCATTAGTATGATTTATTTTCCTATATTAATATATATATATATATTTTAGTTCATACCTTACACATGGGTGCGACGAGAACTGCACCGTCCCAGAATGAAGGGTCCTTTTTATGTAAAAGAAGGCTCACTGCTCCTCCCATGGACTCTCCATACAAGAATCTAGCCTTTCCCTTATACTCTTGCAGCTCTGAAATATGCAAATGAATTATGAACCATAAAGGTTTGCCAAAATATCTCAGGTTTCAATAGAGTTGAGAATTTAAATTATTTGGATCCATACCGCTAACTGACTTGAAAAAGTCATAACAATCGTTAACGATGTTATCAAATTTTTTTATGTAACAACGAGCACCTTCAGAACGTCCATGCCCTTCATAATCAATACCGAACACAGCATATTTGGCACACGCTAGCCGTACACCACATTCTACACCCATCATGTAAGCAAACAAACAAACTAATTAACTGTATTATAAATTTTCATTCTAACATATACTATCACTCTTTGTGGTGGAGAAAAATATCACTGTAACAATTTTTCAAAATTTTCTTTTACTTGATTTTTTATTGGTTGAATTATATATGTATGTGATTAAATATATAAAGTGTGAGCGTAAAATATTAAATATTTAATGAGATGCATAAATAAGGTATTAAAAATATATGATCTGCCACTTGTCAAACTCTCATTGATAATTTTATTTATTTAAAATAATAAATAAAACATATACTACATAACTACCAATTCTTTTTTCGTAGTATTGTAAACTTTAGTTCCATCACCCATCAAGTACTATAGATCTATGCGGCATGCACCAATACCATAAATAATCCTTTTCGGTCCAACTGTACCCTTACGTGGCTCAATGGTGTCATTATTATACATGAAAAATGGGAAGGCACACCAACCAAATTGCCAAAGATCTCAGTTTCACAGGTTTCATATTTTGGAATTGAAAGATTGACCAAGACAATAAAATCAAACCTACGCTGATCTTGACATTCGAGATTTTTGGTGAACAAATGTTTTGCTGAAAATAAAATTAATCAAATGACGGTGGGTGCAAAATTGGCATCTAGAGTAAGAATCAAAATATCTGTACCTTTATTTATAATATATAGGAGGTTCAACCGCTAAGGAATAAATATTCATGACTTCATATAACTGTGTGTGTATATATATATATATTCATTCATTCTTGTTTTCATGGAAGATTGGAAGGAGGTTCAACTACCTACGACAACTATGCTAAGTCGGTGTTATTTTAAAATGTTTCAAGAAATTCTACATTTTTTTATAAATAAAATATTTTTTCTTTTATTCTTAATTAGACGTATAACTTAGTATAAGATTAGTATTCGGGCGCTCATTATATAAGTCTTAAGTCCTTGCTATATCACAGTAAATTGATCTACTCATGTCTCATAATGCAAAATTTAATTTGTCGACTTAACCACACACGAGATATTTGGAAGGAAATTAAAACAAAGTGATGGAAGAAAATTGATCATTAATTACCTCTCATGAAACGACTGCACTCCATACCATAACCTGTAAGAAATAATTAATGAAACCGAAGTAATTAATCACACCTACTAGGAGAGAGAGAGAGAGAGAGAGCTAGCTAGGGAGAAAGAATTAGAGGAGTGATGAATTCACCATGACAAAGGAAAACCAGGCCATTCGGAGAAGAGAAAGGCAACCATTTGCAAGTGAAGAGTTGCACTCCCCTTGAGTTCCTCCTGTAATCCTGATGTTGCAATCCCCATATATATATTACCATAACCAGAAGAATATATATATATATATATATATAGAGAGAGAGAGAGAGAGAGGAGTGTGTTGTTGAAATAAAGGGAGAGAAAAGGGAGGAGTTAATTACTTCTTGATATTCAAACTCTAAATCCATATCAAAGAGATCGAAGCCAACGCCTTCCACCAACTAGTGATGAATGATGGATCTGTAAATGCACGTAATGGTAGTGATGAAAGTTGTTAATTATAAGTGAAAAACAACAAGAAGTTACTGCACAGAAATTGAATAGATAGGGGAGAAAGAGAATATCGAAGAAGGGACGGATATATTGAAAAAGAAGGTAAGAGTCCTGTTCTTTTGGAAAGAGACCGGGAAGGTGTTTCTTATATATACAAATTTTATTGTTTTTTTTTTCTCCACTCAATAATTTCCGGTACTTTTTGCCTCAATTAATGTGTTTTTGGTTTTCTATTAGCATGATGAACTCTGAACGTAATCAATAATTTACATATACTAACCGAACACGTTATTAAATTAAATTAATTTTTTTAATGAAATAAATAGTAACTTTTGTATATTTTTAAAGAGTTTCACTATTCTATACTGTTAGTAAACAAAAATTTACATTATCAAAACAATGGAAAATTATCATTAATATAATTTTTAAGTTAGTTACAATAAAATTCAATCAATTTAATATACATAATTATTTTTTTTGTTTGTGATTTAATGATAATGTATAATTGTTTATATTTTTTTTCTTCAGTCCAGAATTAGGAATCAATACTTCAAGATACAAATTTCATTCAAGGGACTAATCTCTTCCAATAAATTTTTTATACGTACAAATCTATGATTGAAAATGAATTATTCCCCACATAATTAAGAAATAAGATTATTTATCAATTATATCACATCATATTCAATATATAACCTATTTTTTTCTTCTTTTAAGTCCCTGTATAAATAAATTAATGATTTTGCTGACATAAGCTTTAGGGCTAAAATGTTAACATTGTATATAAACTAAATACAAAAAGAAAACTAAATACAGGATAGCACATTCAAACATATTAAAGTCAACATTCATTAATAGTATGCTTTATTTGGTAAGAACATTTAACTTATTCAAAGTTTTACTTGTGTCATTTATTTTTATTAATAATAATTAAATGATATGGATTGATGAAAGAATTTAATGCTATTGTTAAAGTTAAGAAATTATGTGTAGAAGAGCAGTCGAGGCTCTTTTTTTTACTAAAAAGATCGAATGAGAAGTAATGAGGTCAGGTGAGCGTTGAACTAAAAGAGCTAATTCCGTATCTGTGGAGAAATTTTCAAATTTCTATCCCTTGTAATAAATTTGGGGAGGCTCCTTGTCGAATGTCCATGAATGTTCATACGTAAATAAATATACAATTATACATCTAGGTATTGCGCGTACTAAGCCCATCAAAAGTAATTTGTTCGGAAGAGTGATAATAACATTTTCTTTTTTAACACGTTTTCTTAATACACTTTTTATTACTTTTCATCATTTTTAGCAAAGACATTAGTATATTACTAACATTTCTCCATTGCTAAATACTAGTGTATATATATTGCTGGAAAAAAAATAATACTAGTACAACTTCGCGTGTAACTAATATCCAATTCCATTTTATAATATGTACTCCATATAATGTACTCGGAACTAGTAAAGTTTATCCGTGATCTTGTATTGATACGTGTGCCCAAGGAGAAATGATGATATTGCTAAATTGTTTAATTTAAATGATATCATATAGTTGCGTAATATTAATGGATTCCACGTGAGAAAGTGTATCATGGGTACAGAAGAAGGATGGGCGTAGATATCTTTACATGCAGTTACCCATACTTTTTTCTTTCTTAAATATATTTTGAGTTGTTGTAATCTAATATTTTATTTATTTTTGACCATTTTTTTAAATATATATATATATATATATATATATATATATATTATGTTTTGTCTTATATTTTAAATAGCATTTTAAACAATAAAATAATATTTTTAAAAATACATTTTTACAAGAATTAAAACAAAAAATAATTACAAAGAAAAAATACTAAATTGTAAGAAAAAAACAAATGAGTAGAAAAAATGTATTTTTCGTGACATGGACAGAGACAGGACAAATGTTATTTTTAATATTTATTTTCATTTTTTTATCGGCACACATAAAAAGAAGAGAAACATTAGCAAAACTTTCTTTGAGACTTTATCTTAACTAAAATTAGTAATTTTAGTAAACTTTAATTAATTATAAAGAGAATTAGAACAAAAAATTAGAAAGTGTATTATTAACACTTTTATTTAAAAAATATCGGTGTCAACCATTTTTTAAAATTTTTACTTCATTATTTAAAAAATGTTATTACATGACCACAGTGATGTTCCATATATGATCAAAAGAAAGCAAAAAGTAATGGAAATAACATATTTAGTTGAAAAAGTTTAAATGCAACGTTGAATTTTTTATTTTGTTTAAACTGTACTTTTAATTTTAAAATAGAAATATTTCATCCTTTATTTTCACAAAATCCACAATTTTTTTTTATCAAACTCTCATTTTAACTTACATTTATTTTTAATTTTAAAAATATAAAAATGTCAATATCGACATAAGTCTTTAAAAAAATTATAAGAGTAAAACCTCAATTTAATTCCTGAAATATGACACACTGTCACTTTATATAATTCCTAAAATTAAAAGAATCTTCAAATTATAATGTGTTAATTATTTTAGTGCAAAGTAACATGATTTAGGTTATAATATTAATATATTTAGAGACTAAAAATATAATAAATAATTAAATTAAAAAGTTAAAATTAATGCAGTAAAAAGAACTTGAATTTAATTATTTACTGTTTTAGAGACGTCTTTTTTTAAATTATTTCATTCAATCTATGAATGGAAGAACAAAACAAATTTCAAGAATCAAATTGGCGATTTAGTGATTTATTAATGCAATATTACAGTTAGATGTCTGCGGGAATATTTGCTGCTTCAAATTCAATCGGCGCCAGGCTTGTCTTTAAAAAGTCATTTGGAGTTATTATCTGTAATTTGTTGAACCAATTACAAAAATTCTTTTAGCAAAAGTTGAAGAATTATATAGCATTTTATATTCCAAATCCAAAAAAAGTTGGATAGCATTAACCCCCTTTCGAAGTTGCAGATCACCAAACACCCACCTACTAATCTTCTTTGAGCGGTGGTTGTGGCTTGTTTCTTTGATTAATAGAGATTATCAATTTATAACCTGAGTCACTATTTTTTTCTTCGTGACGAAAGTTTATTTATATAAAAATCATCATTGAGCTTTTCAAAGTCCTATAGTAGAACTTTATATAATAAAAAAATAATCTGTGAACACGTAACTCGTAAGAGAAAAATGAGGTATATCAAAAGGCGTTTGCACTATTATAGTGTCTAGCATGGTTATAAAAAAAACTATTATAGTGTATAAAAAATATAACTCTTAAGTGAAGTTTGTTTCATGAATATTTTTTTAAAATATAATATAAAAATGTTATTTTTGAATATTATTAAAAAATGTATGTAGTTAATTATTAAAATTGATTGAAGTTATTTTTATTTTTTCAAGAATGATTAAAATATATGTTAAGTTGAATTATTTTTTCCTAACAATATACATTATAATTACTAAAATATATTTTTTTTACAAAAACTCTTGTTACACCCCTTGTTTTTTCCACATGAATTTGACGATTACGATCATTGAAAAAGAAAATAATGTCTATTAAAAGGAGCATTAAAGGAAAATGAAAAATTATCTTCAAATGTAGGCATAAAATGACACTATATCAAATTACGGAAATATTAATTGGACAAAAATAAAATTTGCGAGCTTGAAAAAAATTTAAGCGAGTACCATGAATGAACAATGAGAGAATAATGGATAATGGTTAGTATAAGGGTAATATGAATTTTTTCATAGGAATAAGCCAAAACTGTTTTGCTAAAGTCAATTTTCCTCTTCAACTTTATTTTTCATCTTCTAAAAAAAAATAACTTCAATTAGATCCTTCAATCCCAACTTAAGCATATTTGAGCTGAAATCTTCACCTTTTATTGAACCTTCATCTAAAAATTGCTATTCAATTCAAAAATCCTATAAAATGGCTCATCAATAAGCCTGCAAAAACTAACAAAATAACAAATTAAAAAGGACAAACTAAACTTAACAATTACATTAAAAAAGACAAAAAAAAAATCATAAATTAGAGAAAAATGAAATAATCTTCTAAATTTAGATATTTCAGTATTTTTGATAATTATGTGCATCTTCACTGAAATTAAAATTAATATTCCCAGGAATATAATTACGATGATATGACATTTTTGGTTATTTTAAAAATAATGTTTAGTTAACACCTAAATTTGGTTTTAAAATGCGTGAAAGTGAGACGCGAAGGAAGTTAAAATAATGAATGAAAGTATCACATATATAATGTTATCATGCTAGATCTTTAGGTCAAGATCTGATCTTCACTAAATCTCCCAATAAAAGAGATGAAGAGATATCCAACATAAAGAATGTGTTCTTATAGAAAAATTCTCAAAATCTACACATAGTTAAAAAAATAATAATTTTTTTATCTCTTTCTCTTTTCCTAAGATCTTAAAATAATATTTACCACTAAAGAAAAATTAGAGAGATTTTCAATCCTATATGGTTCTATGAGGACTATTAAAAAGTGATCTAAAATCTCAATTTAAGATTTACCATGCTCAAACTTATCTACCCTTTTTTAGAATGAAAACATAAGAATGTAATCTTTATTTTTTTTAGATGAAGGGTGTGTTTAGGATAGTTGAGAAAATTATATTATTTCAATAATAAACTATAATTATATTCAATTTTTGTTTGGAGTAAATTTTTCGAAAAGTGATTTAAAAGATAATCATATAAAGTTATTTTCTTCAATGGAAACTGATGAAATTGAGAAAATTAATATTTTCCACACATGCTAAGCATCTAAAAGTGATAATTTTTATTAAAATTTATTTTATTATATTTTTAGATTTTTTATATTAACTTTTAATGAAAAACTAACACTTTAGATAGTTAAAATCAACTGTAATATAAAATTGATATTTTATTTAAAATATTTAATATAAAAAAGTTACAAATATCATTTAAACCTTGTTTTTAAAGTAATTTAAAATTTAATAAAGTTTATTAAATAGTTTTAGATTTTAATGGTTATGGATTGAAAATAAAATAAAAATTTATATTATTATTCAATCATAAATTATTCTTTATATTTATAAAAAATTAATTTAATTATCATTAAAATTAATAAATTTATCGTAATAAAATGGATTGTGATTAAATATCTCATCTTCTCATACTCTAATACTACATATTTGTTTGCAAAAATTAAACACCGGTAAAAATCATTATGATTATTCAATTTTGCAGTCCCTATAAATGTGTAGCACGTCATAGTTTTCACTGAAATCTTCCATATGTACGAAACCAAAATGACATCCGCTGCGCTGCCTTTTAATTGTTAAGCCATTGATAGTATGGGCAATTCTCTCTATAAGATATCTCTATTTTACTTAATATATTAATGATTTATTTTTTCTTCATAAAAAATAAGTGTTGCTGTTATAAGACATGTGTTTTTAAAATTAATATAACAAATTATTAAAAATAAAAGAGAAAATAATTTGATATGAATTTTATAATTTTACTCTTCTATTTTTTAACACTCTTTATTTTATAAGTTTTTTTTATCACTCTTCTAACATTAAGCAAATTATAATATCTATTTCATAAAATTCATAATATTTTCTCTTTGAAAATATTATAGATTATTTTATTGTTCCACTGAAATAATTCTGACACCCACGAGAGAAATTTATAATTATGTTCAACTTTGACATAATAACTAATTCAATAAATTTTTTACATAATAACTAAATACTTTTTAATCTTTTGAAAAATTATAACATAAAAATTGATTGAGATCACTTTATTACGGACCATGGAATAATTTTTCCCGTTTCAGGGATGTGGGTATGAGAGGCAAAGATACGAATAGGAAATCTCGATTTCTCTGAATCCATTATTTTCCCAAAACTAACGGTCACTATCTATTTTACTTATTTATTATCTAATATGAAAAATTACTTGTTTTTGTAGTGTGAATCTATCCCAACCATCGAGAGCACAATACTAATATAAGAATTGTTTGTATAGATGACGGGTCCCTTTACTAATTAATTCATTACTGTATTCCTACCCCTTTCTAGAAGAAATAAAATGGACAATTTTGTGTTGTTTGACTTTGCATCATTTAGACATAAAAAGGCAATCACATATCCGTTGTCACATCCTAGATACATTTATTGGTTTGAATCATCTAAAATATCCTTAAAAAATTGGTTCAAAACAAATAAATGTGCAGTGGAAATACGATAGTATGGAATAGTAGTAAGTAGTTAACTAGCCACTTTTATATATTATATAAATTCTTTACGAGAGTGAATACTATTTGAGTGAAATAGAATTATTCTTAAAATTAAAATTTCACCTCTAAATTTTTAATATAGTTATATATCTAGAATTCAAATTTGATATTATTAATTAAATTAAAACAATCATATATTTATTAATCAACACACTTAGTGATCAATGATTAACTAGTTATCATCAATATTACTTTGGGGGAAAATTATATATGAAAAAAGAGAACCAACTCATGGCATGTGAAGATGAACCACTTATCACAATTGAAAGAAGAATAGAATATATATTATGAATATTTTTACACTGTAGTATATGTTGAAGAGTAAAACCTTTTTTGAGACATTTTTACAACACTATTTTTCCTTTATTTCTTTCCATGACATCTATTTGGTGCTTAAAATTACACACATGCAGTGTATATAGGAGTTAAGAGTGTCACATGTGTGTTGTGTATGCAGGGCTCCATGCAGAAAGCAATGGGGAGGGATAGGTCATAGGTCAATGCCGATGAAGACACGTTTTTAAGTTTAAACTCAACTAAGTCCTTTTCCTTTGTAACGCTTCTTTCATGGGTTTTGCACAAGCTTTCCCCGTAACTTATTACATTAATATGCATCCCTCACTCATATGCACCTCTCAGAGGAAACTCTGTGTTTCTACTGCGAAACTCAACGGCGACACTGACCCATTGCTCCTTGCTGCCACTGCTTCTGCTTCTCTTCGTTACCAGGAAACTCTTCGACCAGGCAAATTAATCCATCTCTCCCTCTCATTTCATCACACCCCTTTTAGGGAAATGCTGTCTCTTTTAGACATTTCATCGAGCATATTAAGGGTGATGGTGAATAATACATGAGTGTGGTTGAGTTTTAATGCTTCAAAGTACAAAACTATATCTCTATGCAGAGTGGTTCAAGAAATGGTAGGTGTAGGGTTATCGTGCTAGGCTAGCATTTTATAGCCACCATTCGAGGTAGGTCGTTTTAGTTAAATGACAATATAGGAAAAAGATTGGTGGACACCAAATCCTATTTAACATCTAGATAGAGAAATGTAGGTATGATGGATAATATAATGCGATAAAAAAAGATATATAAAGAGAAATAATAACCATTGATAGTTATATATATATATATCATTTATTGTTTATATATATTCTCGGCCATTTATCACATTCTTTTAAGCAAAAAAAGTAAGTTATGCTTTTTAGATGCTGCATTTTGTCATGTCACGTAGTGTACCAGATCAATAGGTCTCATAGTATCACTTTGCCACAACTGCAGAGCCTCTGTTTCTAGACCTATATGCTGGTTGTTTTATCCCTCATAATACTCCCAAGCATGTGATTCAGGACTTGCATCCCTATTGTCTTGCAACCAAGTTCATCGATGATAAACTGCTTCATACAATGAGCCTTATTGACGGACCAAAGCAGGTACTTGCTAAGTGTGTGTATGTTTATGAGATTAATTCTATATCATCTTAAATTACTATTTTACATTTACATTGTAAGTACTATTTTCCTCTTAATTGCAGCTAGTTTTGTTGACTGATGGCATGGACACACGGCCATACAGACTTCAGTTGCCCACTTCGACCCTAATATATGACATATCCCCACAAAGTGTATTTAAAATTGCAGCTGAGAAGCTTAAAGGTGACATTAGTTTATTTAGTGAACGATGACCTTTTAAGCATATATCATTGTCAAAACTAAATATCATTTAGGCAAAAGTTTATCATAAGGACAATTAGTATGAGCAAAAGAGTTAGCAAGTACACATGCATGCTAGATGTGCCAAGGAAGAGAAAGATTGCCAGGGAAGTATTTTCAAATGATTATGACATTTGAAGAGAAAGATAGTCAGGTAGATACAAATTGTTCTATATCTCTGCACAATGTGTTATGTTATATCTCTGTCTATTTGTCTCTCATTACCCTGTAACGGAAAATCTTAGGAAGCAATCCAAATTCACTTGGAAATTGTTCTATAGACTGCTATATTATTATTATAATCCAACAAAACCTGGGTACTGCACGGATAAAAGAGTTATACCTCAAAAAAAAATCTGTAAGGCTTTGTAGCTTGTTTACATAATGTCATGCATATCATTTTTCTCCCTGCATTTCCTTTTATTTTTGTATTGTGTATTTACTAAGATGAATGCATCTAATTGTGTCTTTTTAAAGCTTCAGGTGTTGGGGCTAAGATGCCTAAAGGTTGCATATTCTATCATATTCCACTGGAATCATCTGATGTAGAGCAGGCTATGCAATTTAAGGGCTATAATGGTAGTAGACCAAGTATATGGGCCTTACAGGTGATTAATTATATCATTTTTCTTCCAATTAGTAAACTCTTGAAATCAAGAACAAAGTTAGTGTTGGGTGAAGAGTGAGTCTTTGCTCGAGAAGTTAGTCATGTGGGTTTATTCCTGCTCAGGGATTTCCAATGATGACACCGGCAAATTTTGAAGAGATTTTGTCAATGATAAGCAGTTTGGCCATGAAGGGATCCCTTTTTGTGGGAGAGCTTCCTGCCTGCGTAGCAGAGACAGACATAGAAATCAAGGTTAGTGTGCAATTAATTAATTTTTTATCATTAAAATAATTTTCTTCTTCAAGATAAAGAAAGTAAAAATATAATCTTTTCTGGTCCCTTGCACAGTCCAATACAAGGCAATGGATGGATAAACTATTCATGAGCAAGGGATTTCGGGTGGAAATTATCAACTACGAAGGGTTTGCAGAGAGTTGTGGTATGGATTTTGCATCAGGACACTACAATAATATACTATTTATTGCAGAACAGCTGCTACATTCTGATGATCAGGTGAGGAACTTCCCGTTCAGATTGATATGGTATTGCATAGAATTGTGTATAAAGCATAACCAAGCATTGGTATTCTGGCAGATGGAATCATGGAGACGAGAATTTCAAAGGATAGAAAATGAAGGAGATGAAGAAGGTTTTGAAGAGTTATAGAAGAGCATATAAGCTTCACCTCACCCTCATTAGCCTTTAAAAAAGGATATCTTTCAATTGCTACAATGGTCTAAACTTAGTAGCATTGTCCTCTATACAATTGATGGTATGCGTAATGCTTGTCTATCTTGAAGGAGTCTTCAGATATGATTTCAAGTGCAATATAGTTTAGCTTAGCACATTCAAATTATTAATAATGAAACATAGTAGCTGGTTGTATTTGGACATCAGTAAGCTGCATCATGAATCATGATCCACAACTGATTGTAAAGTTAGTTGTCCATAGATGAGTCCATGTGCCAGGCCAAAATTGTTTACATCAATGTGCACTATACACAGCGGGTCACTGCTCATCCCTACAAAGAAGTGGGAAAGACAATAAAAGCGATCCACCAAGCACTTAAGAAGCATAGGCATGATCAACAGATAATAAGTTGGTGTGAACAACGAAAACTCGTCCTATAAACAAAACGGGAAGAGGTGGAATTCACTCTACCAAAGGTCACATGCCAGCACATACACCTAGAAAAAGACGGGTCAATGTCGAACTCGTGGTTCAAGAACATTTAGCACCCCTCTGGGTACAGGTTCCTGTTAAAAGAACAAACAGAGTAAGAGGCAGACTCGGTGCATGTTTGGTTTAGCTACAATAACACGCGTTGCTAAATTTTTACAATTTACTGAAAGACGCAGAAGCAACAAATGGGAGCGTTGATATTAGCGCGGATTAGATACATCCAACACCAATCCAACAGGGTTAGTATTAATTAACCAAAACAGTGAAACACTGACACCTACGTCCGGTTGATTTACCAATTACCACCGCTGCAACTGATACTAACATTTAATTGTTTCCACTTTTCAGTTTAGTCATTTAGTAGTATGATTCATTAACTAAGACAACTTTTTTTTGGCACAATATCTCAAGAAGTTTTCGTGAAAAATAATTCTGCTTGAGTCAATTAAGACTGCTTTTTCTATGTTAAGACAACACTAGTAAGATGTATTTCCTGCAGGGTGAAGTTCTTCTAAAGTAGTTAAAAGAGTTTGATTTATATGCATTACGATTGCAAATTTATTTTATATAAATATTTCTCTATTATTACATCATATTAATGAATACAATATTATGGCTAGAGGAAATTTCTATTGAATATCTATTAAAGTACACGTGTTTCAAAATAAAATCTAGAAGGTATACTCATTTTAATTAAAATACGCTCAGAAACCAAGAGTATTTAAATAAATTTTAACAATACATTTTTTAATACAATATTATTTGATAAATATTTCATAAAATTAATTATTATTTTAATCCTTGAATTTGAAGACATACTTTTTAGTACATGAAATTTGACAAATTATTAGTTCCTAACATAATAAATTAACACTTTATAACAATTTTTAGCACTTCATGATAGAAATTTTTAACACTATGTAACAATTTTAAAACACAAATTCAAATAACTACAAAATAAAAAATAATTTATAACAAATAAAAATTATTACAAAGTGTCAATTTATCATTACAAGAACTAAAAAAAACAATTTGTCAAAATTCACAAACTAAAAAAAATATTGTTAAATTTAAAGATTAAAAAAACACACTCAAAATTGATAGACTAACAATAATAAGCCTCTTTCATATGAATCCCATTAAGGGATAAGACCAACATACAAAAGAATCCTATATAACTTTGTAAGTCTCATAAATTGACTTATAAGAAGAAAAAATATTATGACATTTAAATTTGAATAATTATAAACTTAAGTAATGGATAACAAAATTTAAAAATCAAAGCATAAATGGCTTAGAAGTTAAAACTTAAAAGCCATGTTAAAGTATATCTGTAGAAAAGCCTGACAACTGAGAAGAGGGATAATCTAACAATTGAAATAATGAAATCTGAGAGCATCTACAAAGAGAAGAAAACGGTCAGTCAGATAAATAACATTTTTTTTCCACTTCCTTAGGATATTTATATGAAATGGGGAAAAAAATTAAAAAAAGACATTTTCGTTAGGTGTGAAAATAATAAATAACTCAACCTGACAATGATAATACAAAAGGGGAAACACCCCCACAAAAAAAAAAAAAAAAAAACAACACTCTTGGTCTTAAATTCTGTTTTCTTCCATTTCTTGCATGCCATAAGCCTCCGTGCCTACTAAATTCGCCGCCGTTTCATTTTTTTCTTCAGCTTTTTCCTTTAACCTGACAGTTTATTGTTTCTCCGAAAGACAGAAAACTGAGAATATTTCTAGAACTGGAACAGAACCAAAACTCCTGTCAATTAACTTTTCCTCCCACCTTCGCCTTTTTCATGGTATTGCCAGCATTGCCTTTATTTTTCTTAAACTTGCGCTTATCTCCACTCCTTTGCTCTGTTTTTTCATGAGGATTCACTTCTTTGAACTCTATTGGTTTTATAATAACCCCTGGTCTCTTCACCACCTGAACATGGAAGATTACATTTACAAAACAGCTAGAAAAAAATATAAATACATCTTATAGTATTTTTCCTAATAGTATCATTTGGTAAAAAGACAAGGAACCCACTAAAACCTACTAACAGTATCCAATAAACTAAGGTCTTCCCCGAAAGAGAAAGACTCTCTAAATATTATTTTCAATTACTATAAATAAAAGCTATAGCATGATACTTTGTTAAACAAGCAAAATTCAAGGATAGAAAGTTTGCCAATCAAGTGTTACAAAGCACTTACTTCCGGCCGGTTAAGAGGACCAATTGCAGTTGCTGGATTAAATTCAGGTCCGATGGGCACACGCATGCTCTGTTCAAAGACATCTTTGGAAGTAAAAGGGTATGGCAATGATTTAGTATGTAGTTTCTCAGCCTGCCATATCCAGTAGTATAAAATTAAAATCAGCTCAATTTATTTGACAGAAAAAGAAAAGAAAAATAACGCACAGACAAAATAAGAAGTACAGAACTAGCCAGCAGATACTTAGGAGCAAGTGGCAGTTGGCAACATTATTTGCGCCACAAAATTATAATACTGTAATTAGAGCATGAAGATCTACCCAAAAAAAAATTGAAGCAAGAAGAAAACACCAAAAAATAAATACAGGAGTTTTGATTCTTTTGAATAATGAAGTAGAGGAGTGAGCAATTTACTACTAATAATAATAATGAGAATATCTATTAATAATATTACTATTATTACAAATCATAATGTGGTTAACTGCCATTCCGAAGTGCAAACACCAATGTTTAAAAATATGCCAATATAGTTGTGCATTGAATCAAGTTGATATCTATAATCTGAAAATAATACCAAAGGTTCAAAACCTTGTATTTAATGGCGCTAACCTTCTTGTCTATTTTCTCAGATATAATCACATTTTTTAGCTGAGCATCCTTCCTCTTTTTGAGGGCTTCAGCCCTTTTTTTCTGGGCATCTTCATGTTTTTTCAGCATCCAAGATGGTAAACCTTTCTTTTGCTGTACATGTGTCCACTGGCCCCAGCCAGGAAGTAATAGAGGCTTCTCTGGCTCAGGATTTTCTTCGTTGAGGATCTCCTGCTTATCCTTTTCAAAATCATCTTCTACATCATCGCCTGCAAAAGCTTTCCGAATGAGCTCCTCTTGAGAAGGAAGTTCATAAGGTACTTTAGAAACAGAAGACAGAATTCCATCCACCATCTGTCCTTCACTATCTGTGTCACTATCCTCTCCAAATTCATTTTCAGTATCCTAAGACATAGAAGGATAAAAGTATAAGGCTACACCAACAATGCACTTTATACTGTTAACAAATAGAAAGAGTTCATACTTTTATAGCTTTCCTAACTAGCCCTGGAAGTTTTGGAGACTTCTTCATCGTTGTTTCTTCATTTTTGTTTTTTGCCTGCTAATCACAAATACGTCAGTCCAACAGAACGCCACTTCAAAAATGGAAGATATTCTTCTTTAATAAAAGGAAAGATTAAATTTTAAAGCAAAACAATATATTAAAAGCATTTGAACCTTTTTCCATGTATCTGACACAAATATGGAAACTTCATATGTAGTTTTTGGCCCAGGATTTTTAATAATCTCATCAATGTTCTGTGAAAAAAAAATGCACTAACTGTGTCACACATCTATCAAGGAAGACATTAACTTGAGATAAAAGTCCAACAATTAAGAATTCCATCACCTTAAAAACTGATTCCTGTTGAGTATCAGTGTCATCTTGAATTACGACCAAATCCTTGTTTACATCCTTATGCAAAAGGTCGCTTCCCTCATTCTCTATGTTGCCAGTTTTGCTGGTCCCCAAGTCATCCTCACTATCACTGCCATCATAGCAGTTATCTGATTTTACCTTATTAGTGGTATCAGATATCTGGGCTTTAGCAGTTCCAAATACTCTTCGGCCACTGGTAGAAACTGCTTTTGGATCTTCTGAGCCACCAGAATCTTCCAGCTTCTTCAAGGAATCTTCATATTCTTGGAAAGCAAGGTTAGCTTCTTCAACAGCCGCCTCTTTTCTTTTCTCCAATCCACGCCTCTACATCAGAACAAATCAAGGGAAGACCACAAACCAATAAGAAAAACTTCCCCAGTGACAAATTTCAATCTCTGAATTGGATACTAAAGAATATATAAAAACAAAAGAAACATAAGCCAAAGATAATAATTCATTTAACAAGATAATAATTCACGTAAAAATAATAGAAGTATTTATCACAGTCCTCTCAGGCTAGGTTACACTAAAATTTCTTTCAGGGAAAAAGGGAAAAGGAAGAAGGAAGAAGAGAGCAGGAATGGATATTACCATAAAAGGCAAAGAAAGCAATCCTGATTTGGGAACTTCATCCTCTTCCTCCAACACTTTCATTGTTTTTTCTTTAGCTTTCCCCAAAATCTTGTAATCCCTGTCCTGATCAGAACCAGCAGAGTTGTCATCCTCTTCCTCTTCACTGCTATCTTCACTGCTACTGCTGCTACCCTTCATAGACTTCATTTTTCTAGTCAATTCAGCATGCCTTTGAAGTTGTTCATGTATGGCAGCACGGGTTCCTTCATCTTGGTTATGTAAACCACGCTGGATAATACGCGCAGCCCACGGATTATGGTTTTTGTGTTTCAGAGTCATGCGTTCCTGTACCAAGTTGAGATGTGAGAGAAGGATTAATGGAAATAATTTTTCCATTTTAATCATGAAGATACAAGATATATCAGTAAACAGCATTTGTTAAGAAAATTTTCTTGAGCTCTTGTTTCTCAGGGATGATGATATACCTCAGCCCTTTGACGCTCTTGTTTCATGGCATATTCTTTAGCAGCTTCAGGGTCCATTTGTATCTGAGAAGCTTCTACCTTTAATTTATCTTTCTTCAACAAACGATGAAATGTTCTAGACTTGATCTTTTTAATATGCTTTGCCTTCATTTCATGACGAAAAAGAAGGCTCCGCATTTTAGCAATCCGATTTTGCCTATCCTTCTCATCTTCAATAGAGACCTGTCAGACATAAGAAATTACATAAAACAATTGAAAAGCACCAATACAAAAATAATTCCATGCCATATTGCATAAAAACATGGGTTGAGAAGAAGACTCAGTACATAGACCTTTAAAGATGTAGTCGATGCAAATTTTATTCTTAGACTCCAACAGGCACACAAGGAAACATTGTATGGCACTTAAAAGTTAAAATTAAAATTGGATAAATTGAAGGCATCACTCTAGTTGAGACATATATGGTTTGTCTACCTCCATATATATTACTAGAATCATAAAAGTGCTATTTCAGCTTATGTAGTGTGTTTGGCAGGAACCCATTATTACTTTTAGGTAGAAGTAATGCAAGTTTTGGGATCTTCCTTAAATGAATTGATATTCTATTCACGCATATTATTAGATTTTTCTACATGGTTCAATAAGAAGGTGAAATAATAGGAATATTTTTGGGGGGGGTGTGTGGATAAGTTAAGAAGTGAGGACTTATAGTTGAATTTTATGAACATTCCCGATCCACGTCTCCACTGTAGAGTAAGTGATTGGACTTGTGGAACTGAGCTTGATGTTGTTACTTTGTCCCAAATATTCACTGCTAGTATGTATGATTACATATTTCTTTCATTTTGAGGGAAAATTTGGACTTGGAAACCTCCAGCTTATATATAAATCCAATCTTTTTAAGCACATCACTGAAACAAGTCCCCTCACCCCACCACCTCTCCAACACACAAAAAAAAAGTTCAGTCCAGAAAAAATACCATTTAATTACTCCTTCAGACCCTCAATCATGTCAGTTAGGTTGAGTTGACCTTTTTTAAATCTTAATTGGCAGAAGAAAAATCTTGTGGAATGAGGCTTTTGCTGTTGTTGTAATAGGCAGAAGAAAAATCTTATCTCACAACAATATCCAAGCACTTTAATTTAACATACAAATTCAAGTTTGACTCTCTGAAACTAAGTATGCCAAACCACAACTGATTCAACTTTACCAATGACTAATCAGAACATTGCCAGATTTTTTTGATACAAAACATTGCCAGATTGGTATCATACAACAGACAGAAGGAAAGCATGGGAATCAGATTCCAAATTCAATGATCAGCTACCATCAGTAATATCAAATTCAATTATCAACTAATATTCATTACCTTGTTCATTTCAAGAAGCTTAGAACCATCCTTTTTATGAGCTTCCATAACTTCCTCATCATAAACTAGTGCAGCCATTTTCTTCTCAAATTCAGTTCTGGGTTCAAATTCAGAAGCTATTGCTCCTACAGTTGAAAACCCTAGATCTACATTTTCATCAAAGAAAATAGTTGGGGCCTCTCTATTTCTCTGAATAATATGCTGCCACTTAGTGACATCTTTCTTCGATACTTCATATGCTGCCTTCCTCTCTACCTTTGCTTGAACTGCCTTTGGAAGTGGCACATGAATAGTTCTAGCATTCTTCTCAATTTGTTGATATCTCTTCCTAAGTTTTCCATAACCAGACTTTTCACGAAGAGGATTCAGTAGGTCCTCTATGCTAATGCGTCCATCACCATCCACAACATCACGACTAGGATTATATTCAGACTCTGGATACAGCTCTGGTATAACAGTGTCCTTCATCGCCTTCTTTTTCTTATTCTCTGCATCGTGATTAAAATTTTCAAGTGTATATCACGGTTTTGAAAACAAAATAGAAAGAGATTCTCTCTCGGAACCATTCGTGCACAAATACTGTTTTGGCATTCTTCCTACATATCAACAAAATTAGAGCAGTAATATATACACATACACACACTTCTGTGGGAATCATTCATGTACAAAAACTGCGTCAGCATTCTTGAAAAATTAAAGCAAAAATGTGTGTGTGTGTGTGTGTAAAGGATTAATCGACACCAAGTGTCAAACTTGACATTTGACAAAAATGACACCTTCTATAAGTTTTTATCAATCCAACTGTTGCATAGAAAGTTCTCATGAAAAAGATCTAAGTTTGTTTCATATAATTTCAAAGTTGATATTTCATTACATTTGAAATGTTAGTTAAAATATTAGTAAATTTCATATAATTCAATAGTTGCGTTGATAGAACTTAACATTTGTATAAAGCTGTTAAATTAAAATGTGTCAAGTCAAAAACTATAATGCGATATTAAAAACTACTTCAAATGCATCTCTAATCACTAATTATGATTTCCAATCTATACAGAAGAAAATTAGCAGCATGCTTACAAGTCTATGTTCTAACAAAAATAATGGACAACACAAAAGTTTAACAGCAATTTTCATACCTTCAAAAGCCTCACTCGGCATGCCAGTAATTGCTTGTAGCATCCTTGCATGTCTTCCATCGTCTTCCTCCCCAGAATCGTCACTTGCAGCTTTTTCATTCCTCTTTGTCCCAATGTAATCATCATCCTCACTTTCATCATCAGATTGCACATTCTCATCCTAAAAGTACAAACGAACACATGAATCACAACTGTCCAGTACATAGTCATAGGTAGAATGGATAAGTAGAAAATTGAAATACATAAATTTAACGATCAAGTGGTAAATAATGACCTTACATCTAGATACTTCAAATGCTGAAACAAAATAGAACACTAATTTAAGTTCAAATGAAGAGTTTGTATTGCTGAAAAGAAAAAAAACCTCAATTTCTTGAGCAAGGTCATCGTCGACGGAAGCAGGGTCGTAACGCTTGTTTTTCTTGGACTCCTCTTCGGCCCGTTCTTCCTCGTACTCGTAAACGTCATTGTCGTCATCGGAATCAACGCTGTCGAAGGACGTGGTAGGGTTTAAACGGTCAATATGTTTTTGCAGAGATGAGGGCAAACGAGGGCCTGTCTTCTTCCATTGAGTGTTTGACTTCTTCTTCGGCTTCAGTCTTCGGCGGTTACCTTCGTCCCTCTCCTTCCGCTTCTTTTCGGTCATGTTTGCGGCTGCTTCGTGGTTTCGGTTTCGGAGCAATCACACTTTCCCTGCACTCACTGTCACTGACCTACGACTTTTATAATAATTATGTTAATTTTAGTCTTAGATCTTTCGTTAAGGTTGTTGGTGTGGATAGTATTGTTTTGAAGGTTGTGATGTGTATGAGGTTTCCCGCGACACGGTTTAGTAAAACCCTAGTACTCCTCTCCAGTCTCCAAGGCGGAGACGGTGCAGACTTCAAAAACCATTGGCCTCTTGTGGTGTGGGCCTAATAATCTCTAAGGTATCTCTAAGGTCGAATAATTCCCTGGCCTAACTATCCACACCCTTTTTTCCTCTTCGCACCACCCTTTCTTTAGTTTTTTACTTTTTATTATCATGTTATTGGTATACAGTATCCACCAATTTTGTCTGAGACTAATTTCTGTCAAAACCTGGCTAACCATCGATTAGTTAGTCTCCCCTTCCAATCATATTTTTTTATTTACAAGACTTTGTTGATTTTTTTATTCTATTATTGTCCTTTTATTATTTAATGTTTGCATTGTCTTCGCTTAATAAATATTAATTAGACTAATTTCCAATCGAGATTTAGTCACACTTAAACACCGTTCATTCCCAATAATGTATTTTGTGGGAATTGAACCTAGGTCATTCCCACAAATTAAGTGTGTGTTTTTAACTGAGTTACATCCATTGAATCTTATTCATGTTTTTAAATGTTTATACTTTGTAGCATTCTTTCTTATAAGGGATATCACTAGTGACATATTATAACACATTTTGTATGTGGAGAATACTTTGTTGGGAGAGACAAAATTCACTTCGATGATTTCTACGCTTTAAGGATTAGTCTCATGATTTTCGACTATAAAAATACCTTATTTCCTACAAAAAAACTAGCACATTTTGTGTAAAGAAAAATGAGATGTCTCTTTCAAATTTAACGAAATCTTAAAAATTATTTATGCATTTTACTTTTTATAAATATTTTATTCCCCTATGTCTCTCACACTCTTTTGTTTTGTAAATTGTGATATGCTAAAAGTAAATTAAATGTGTTTAAATATATTATATTATATAGTATGTATGTTAAAAAAATAAAACAAATAAAAGTCAAGTATCAGGAACTTGGACTCTATTTAATTTCGTCACATTCACATTGGAACTTGGATTTCGTTGGCATATATACATATACACCCAGAATACCAGGACGATGAAAGCCAAGTAACTGGTCCTGCCCATTCTCATTGTTCACAAAGCACTGAATATGGGGCAAATGTCTCGGTAATCAAACCATCATTGGTCCCTAAAAAAAAAATCATAATTGGTAGATTGTTGAGTTTTTTATATATAATCACAAAGATTTAATTCTCTAAAATATGTATGGTGAAGATTTTGTTGAAAGAAATAAAATGCACTTCAATAAATTTTTCTGGAGGATTAATCTTTTAACTTTTAAATATAAAAATATTTTGCTTAAAAAAAGTTGTAAGAGTGCATAGAAAGAAATATTAAAACATAATTTCGACAAATTCAAGTTCATCTCCCATGGTTCACAAATCCAATTGGAGTGAGGGAGTTAGGAAGGTTCTCCTAAATTTTGAACTTAGACGCCTATTGACCACTAATTGTGCACAAATAATTAATGTTTTGCATACAAAGTGGGAGCTATAATGAACAAGTTGTAATGCTGTATAGTAGACAGTAGATACTAGTGAGAGTTGAGTCAAGAAGCACGGCCAAGTTCAGCTCACTAATTCATCCACCGCCATTGACTCGATGACTTGTAAATAATTCATGACTTACGTCTTAACTTTCCTATAGATTCCGTCATCACACTCACGTAATCCTTAGCCTAACCACCACGATTCTGATTCCATCTCCACATTTTCATTGCCCGATTGGCAACTTGCACCCTCAAAAATTACTTTTGCTTTGGGATTTTTTTCTTAAGTACGTTCTGTTCTAACAATATCACCTTTTTAATATGTTTTAAGTTTTTTTTATCGGTCAGCATTATTTATTAATTTTTATTAAAATATTAGTGGATTCAAATCCATAACTTATTTTCTTCTTATTTCCTTAAACCTTTCACCCTCCTCTCAACTATTAAATTAACGCTTATAATTTTTTTTAAGTATATTCATTTATTTAGGGTTATAGAAATTCACACGAGGGTACATCCCTCGGAAGAAAAAAACCACCTTTGGCTTTTTAATCAGTATTTTTAAAATACTAGTTAGCGATTTTCTATTTCTTTTTTCAATATTTAAAACAATAGACATTATTATTTTTTAGTTTTATATATTCATCATTGTAAGACAAATGACAGTAAAAAAGTATAAGAAAATTTATAATATTTTTTAACACAGACAATGATATTTTCTGTTATAATTTGGCAGTTTTGATTAGTGTGTGTTAATATATTTGTTAACTTATAAAAATAAAAAACAATATTGTTATTAATTGATATCATTAATAAGGCCATTTCATTTAAAAAATTGTTTTGTCATTCATTGTGTTAAACCACCTATTCGAGTGGGAAAATATTTTCTCTATTTTTTTCTCCATTTCTTTCATCCTTATGTCATGTTTTTCTATTCTAAAAATATGAGAGTAGGAATATTATATATATAAGGTTATGAGAATTTATTTTCAGGTATATTGTAATCTCAAAAATGTTATATCTTCATGTTTCAAGAAAACTCTATTCTCATGAGGAGGAATGGCCATATGATATTTTCATGAGAGTAAAAGTTATTTTCTGCAATAATTATCTATTCTCACAACATTTTACTGTGTTATTTTTCAAAATAAATTTTAAATTTTAATATAATTACTAAAATTCAATCAAACATGTTCATGGGAAAAACATTTATGGGCATAACATTCCCATAAATGTGATTCTCATAAATGCAGAATTGTACCATAAAACAAACACCCCTTATAATTTTGAAAAAAAAAACTCTTCATTTAATGTTTATTATGTTCATTAGGAAAAAAAATGTCCATTTTATTTGTTATTTCAAAAATTTAATAATAATGGAAGAAATGGAATTGAATAATCTCTCTCGCATTGCTTAACTTATTTAAGGAAAATGTGAAAATAGAATACGAATTCTTATTAAATAAGTCATTTTTTAAACTCAATAATATCTTACTTATATTATTATGACAACCCATTACATGTAAAATGTCTGTTACTAAATGTCAGAGTGAAATCACACGAGATATAGATGAAATATATTTTGTATTGGCTAATTTTAGATATATATAATCTAGTCATTATAAATAATTAGTTATATGTATCTTATCATTAGAGATGAATTGATTATCTATATCTTATTGTTAGAGGACAAGATAATCGTTTAGATCTTATTATATATAAGTTTGTTATAAAAAGAAGAATAGATTTGTTTCTTATTTATACTTTATCATTTGATATGATGAACCTGTTTGGCAAGTATCTTGGTTGAAAGGATCATTGTAGACTGACTGACTGCGATTGAGATTCCGAACACTTATTTAAAAGAAATTTATCCCAAATTTTGTAACATATTTGTTTCTTTATTCATTTCAGCAAATATTCCTTTATAAAAAAAATATCACCAAATATTCCATGTTTTAAATAAGTATTAAATAATAAAAAATAAAAGTATACTATCACAAAAAAAAAGTTTTAAATTTAAAAAGCCAAGAATTCAAATTTATAACAATTTAGAATCGATTCTCCCATTTGCCATGTCTTTTTGAAAACCGTAGCTAGCTTTCCTTAAAAACCGGCTTAATTTGAAATTATAGATTGATTGGACGTGGGCCCATTCTTAAATTAGTTTCAACAAATTTGGCAGGTGGCGGCAAAGCATAGGTTCCAGATGAATATTTTTCATAATTTGACGCGGCTAATATTCTCGCTTAATCATTCACTGATAGTCCGATAATCGCCTCCATTCTCTGCCTTATAAATAAAGACCCCTTCCTACCACTTTCTCACCACAACTCAAATTCCAGAGAGAGCGAGTCTTGGGCATATCTTCGACTGTGGGAAGCTTCTTTTTCTGATCTTTTACGTGCCAATATAATTTCCCTTCACTCTTTTTCAATCAATCACCAATGGCTCGTTCTTTCACTAACGTCAAAATCTTCTCTTCTCTCGTTGTAGACGGATTCTCCAACGCTCTCACCAGGTACCCTAATTGTTTCCTCCATACTTTGAATTATTTTTTGTTCTTATGTCATCAGTTATGATTATTTTTTAGATCATCATATTACTCGTAGTTTTTGTTGATTACTAATTTGTATTTGTGCAGAAAACTTGATCATTAGGTTTTTTTCTTCTTAATTATATTTTATTTATATAAGACTCAAATATGAAACTTTATTTAAAAAATACGAATTCAGTTTCATTTGAATTAACATGATTTAATGGTTTTTAAACAGACGCGGGTACGCTGTTGCATCACAAAGTGCAACAAAGGGAGGAGTGGCCTCAATAAGCGGCAAGATGTCACCAAAGTCAGGGGAAGATAACAAAGGGGTGTCTACGTACAAGGTTTCGTGGGTGCCAGATCCAGTCACTGGTTACTACAAACCCGAAAACATCAACGAGATTGACCCTGCGGAATTGCGCGCTATGATTCTCGGCAAAAAATTCAACAAATAATGCCACCCAACTAAAGAAATATTGCTTCCATTTAGTTAGTTAAAAATAGATGGGATTAATGCCCACGGAATATTGATTCTGATATTCTCTGTTTTCTACTTCATGAAGAGAAGACCTTCATGTTAGAAATTAAATTAAATTTCCTCCGCGTTATTATTATGTGTTACATATTGTATTAATAATTATATTATATTATTTAATATATATTAGATAAATTAAAATAATCAATTACATATGCTTAAATAGATTCCTAAATAAATATGAAATAAATATTTTAGTAAAAATTTACTTATCAACCAATAAAGAAAAATACTATTATATATAGAGTTATGGTCTCTAATAGGTCAAATTAAATTTTTTTTCTTTTTTTTTTCCATTTAGATAAGAACAACTTATAAGGAGTGATTTCGTTAAAAAAGATTAAAATTCATATGAAAAGACTAAAAAATTACAAGAATAAAATAATAAATAACTGATATAATAAAAATATATATGTTTTATTTTTTAAAGATTTCTTGATGATCTAATATGATATTTTTGAATTTTATTGGGTGATAGTTTCCACAGTAAATATTTAGAAATTAATTTTCTTGATTCACTTTTGGTGGTTTTTCCTTGTCCATTTATTTGCTTTAGTTAGTTTTAGAAGTCAGTAGAATGACCACCATTAGCCGCTGATCGATGGTAGTGTCTTCTAATTCTAATGTTATTGGATATTGATTATATCAAGTTTCATGTTTTTCAAATTATTTTCAGTGTGATGGGATTCCAGCTTGCAGTCTTGCGGATTGTCATAAACTCGTTAAGTATTAGATTATTTATTTGTTTTTGCTGAGATCCGTTTTTATGGCTGAGATACGAAAGATTATTTGCTCCAAGAGATAAAATACGTAGCCGTCTTTCTAACAAACCCTACTAACCCATTCGACTAAAAACAACCTATGACTCAGCCAAAAAGAAAACTACGAGAAGGTATAACTATAATGAAGTTAATTTTAAATTGCCTGTAATTAGGTACAATACTATAAAACAAACCGTACGTGTTGTTAATTCAGAGGGTGCAAATTCAAATTTTATTAAATAATAGCATGATCGTAGTAATTTTTAAATGTCAATCCATAATTTTAATTAATGAGAAAAATTATTGTTGAAATCTAAAGATGATATTATCTTAATTATAGAAATTTGTTTTTTCTTTTAGGTTAAGATACAATTTCTGTGAAGAAGAGCTTTTGAGATAAAACAACTACCCAATTTGTAAAGAGAATCATTATTCTAAGTGAAGCGGTTAATGTGAAGGAAGTGCTTTTCAAGTTTGTCCACATCTGAAAGGGAATGTTTCTCAATTTTTGTCAAAAAAAAAAAACTTGTGATTAGAAGAGTTTTCTCAAGTTTAATTTATCTAGAAAAAATTGTAATATGGTTTAAAATAATGAGATATTTTGTGGATGTAGTCAAAAGGTGTCAAAACCATGCTAAATGTTATTATCTTTCTGAGACTCTTATATTTGTATCTACTGTAAGAAAATGTTTTTTAGTAATAAAAAATAATATTTATACAATCAATGAGTTTCTTAAAGTTTTTTAGAATTTTTTATTATTTAAGTAAAATTGTGTATAAATTTCTTACTATTAAAGTAAAATTGTGTATGAATTTATTAAGATAATATTATGCAGACAAAAAAAATATGGTGCCAACTATAAAATATAACTTACAAATTCACTTAAAAATTTTCCATTAAAAATATTCTCAATTTCAAACTAGCCGTGCAAATGGTGACGCCAAGATTACAATGTTAAGATTCAATTGGAAGGTATGGAACTTGAGACCCACAATTCTAATCGAAAGTATGAGATTTCAATCTGGGATTTATAAGGCCTTAATCTCTCGAACAATTTATGATTGTGGCGATTGGTTTGACCCCAAAACACGATATATCATGTGATTTATCAGCTTTTACATGTTTAAACAAATAACATTAAAACTGAAGAAGAAAATGGTTAAAAGGCAAATGACCAGTAACATTAATATTAAATGACATAGTAGACGAAGTGTGCGTGGCAAGTAAGTTGAAGATGAAGTGAACTTAGGCATTCAGTCGTTTTCAGTATTGATTGTAGATTCTGGCTCGGACGATATAAACCAATAGAACAAATACTATTTGATAAAAAAAGAATTTGACAGTCATCATAATAATATAGGGCAGTGACAGCATGCAAAAATTGCAGTGCATGGGACAGGAGGAGGTGATGTAGTTATCTTACTTGAAGCCGCCCAAGCAAGAAACAAACCCGGCTACAATAGTTTAATGGGATTCCATTTTCTAGCT
Organism: Glycine latifolia; assembly: GCA_013407115.1. Lineage (NCBI taxonomy): Eukaryota > Viridiplantae > Streptophyta > Magnoliopsida > Fabales > Fabaceae > Glycine > Glycine latifolia. Next base: position 30,174,482 of record CM023943.1, read on the forward strand.
CATGCATGTGATAAAGCTGCACCTGTTGTCCAAAATCAACTAGTACTTCCAAATGGAGAATTAAAAGAAACAAGAAGATGAGAAAATCTGCTATGCCGATTCTTGGTTCAACTTGAAATCAATCTGCCACCATAAATTGGGAGTTTTTCATCGGATGTTTTCTCATGTGTAACGCCCCGTACGTGTCCGGTTTGTTAACATTCCATTATATCCATTTACGCAGTAAATATCAATTTAAACAGTTTGATTTGGAAGCAAAATAAAATATGACGTCATTATAACATCAGTTGTACATTATACATGGTGAAGTATCAAAATATATATCCTCTGTACACAAATGTACATATAATCCCCTCAGGGTACAAAACCTCAAAACAATAGGCATAAATAACAAAAGAATGGAGCCAACATGCTCTCATCAACTATGCCTAGGGTTTATATACAATCTATCCCTGCATGAGTCTCTTGCCCTGGGATCTCTCAGCTTCTCCCTGCGTCTCACCTGCAACATAATCCCCACACACGGGGTGAGATAAAAATCTCAGTAAACTCAGGGTCCTTGGAGGTCTTTCCTCCCCCTGGTTCACTAACATGCATAATATATCACAATCAACATTTCATAAGCTAGTCCTCATGCTCTCAAACCATATCATTAAACAGATACAATATATATATATAACTTAAGGGATAATCACCCCTACTCAGCCATCACGGCTTTCATTAGCTCACAGCACATCATATAGATATCCCTATTCGGATACAGCAACATATATATGGAGATATAGATATAGATATATCATATTCCTTGAGAACGTTCATCTGCAGTCAGGTACATTCTCTAAGGATTTAATCACACATATATCTATATTATACTTCCTGAGAAAAGTTCATCTGCAATCAGGTACTTTATCTCAGGACTCTGAGAAAAGCTCATCTGCAATCAGGTACTTATCTCAGAACACCCTCGGACAGATATGACACTTCCAAGAGATGCTCATCTGCAATCAGGTGCATACTCTCAGGTTTTATCACATACTACTTATTGACCACTTAGAGTTGTTCCATATCAAATCCATTCTACTGGCCAGAGAATTCTCTACAATCACAAGATACTATCACAGCATATACCTCACAGAAGTTCTCACTAACACAGTACACTATCCTAGTGTATATCTCATTCATCATCATCTCAATCGCCCACAATATATCATTTACTCAGATGTCTACACATATATGCATCATATACATGCCTCAATCACAATCAGTAAGATTCAATTTCAATATTCATGCAACATGTTATTCAGTAACCAATACTCCCTCGGAGTATGGTGGAACACAAAGGAAGGAACCACTCCCAAGAACAAGGAGCTTACCTGCTCTCAGCACTGTACCGGCTCTCCCGGATCCGTGGTCACCACCACCAGTGATGTCAGAATCACGCCCTACACAAGAGCATGTAAACATCAATACGGTCCTCAACCGTTAGAACGACAAGACAAGGCTAATCAAGGCACTAGAGTCCCTACAAGACTCTATATGAGCCAATTCAAAGAATTCACTGGCCTTAACCAGGCCAAATATTCATACTGGTCAAGTTTATCAGAATGACTATTTCAACACATTTTCACCGTTTATTTAGCCTCCTGAACATCTTTTGTAAAGGTACCTAGGCTCAAACTCATCATTATATCAACATTCTTCCTACTCATTTAGAGGTCAGAGTCAAAACTAAACTTTATCAATACTCAAGATTCAAGGCTTAACATCCATCTAAACAGCCTCCTGAGCATATATCTCTAAAGAATCCAAGCCTAGTTTCGATCCTAACTCATTCATTTATCCAAAAGTTCATCAGAACTCATCCAGAATCATTTCCACAATTCAATCGGTTAAAGATCGAGTTTCTCATCTCTAGACAGTTGAGGAAGGTCAGAGGATAGCTTTTCCAAGCTTGAACACCTCTGAAAAGACTCATTTCTTCTCAAAATCCAAACTCTGAGGATATTCCCTAGAGAACGGGATTTCTCCGATTGGTTATCTTTTTGAGAGATTGAAACTAGAATCTAGCTCATCTCGAGGTTTTAATCGATTTCCTAGTTGGGTAGGAAGTGTTTAGATGAAGTATGGAGTAGATATGAAGCTTCCTACTTCGTTAATGGCGGAAAGAGGCGTGGGGAAGAAGAAGAACTCACTTTTGGCCCAAAATTTCGTAAAAATGGCCTTTTATAGGCCCCCAGCCCGCGTTCCCACGCTAACCGCGTCATTCCCACGCTATCCGCGCCAAAAATGCGCAAGAAATGACTTTCTGGAGCATTCCCACGCTAACCGCGCCATATCTGACGCTAATCGTGCCAGATGAGCGAACCTGGGGGTCTCCAGGGCCATTCTGGCGCTAACCGCGCCATAATCCACGCTAATCGCGTCACATGGCCGCGTAATGGCGCTAACGGCACTGAATCTCACGCTAATCGTGCGGCACTATTCACAGGCCAAATTTTTTTTTTTTTTTTTTTTTACAAAACTTGGGTTATTATATCATGTGCCAGAAATTAATTGCTAAGATCCATAGTTTTGCTTTTATGGCTATTTGCTATCGAGTTCTATTTAAAATCTATGTTATGTTTAGATTAAAATTTGAATAGTATTTTTTATTAATTTCAATATATAAATACAGATTCTAATAAACCAAATGAAGAAGAAAAAAATTGTTACTTCTAAAATAAAAGTTTTTTTTAGGTTTTCACAACTTTAACCCTTGATTCAACCGTTATATGCTTATGCCTGATCCGCTAAACCTTTGAACTTTGTTATATTCTTATGCCTAAAATATTCGATGCAATCTAATTTTGGTTACGTATCTATGTTTAATTAAATGGCCAAACAATACTTTCGAGTTTCGACTATATTAGTTTTAGCAAATTTTCCCATGGGATATGGACGCATGGTTCGACAAGTGCACATGTACTCTTAAGAAATGGAAATCAATTGAGGGACAAATTAACAGGCAGTAGCCACCATTTAGGGTATTTTTGATATAAATTATAAGTTATTTTGATAATTTTTCTATTGAAAATATAAAAAAAATTTCAGTAAAAAAACTATCAAAAACATGTTGTCAAAATAGAATTTAGTAACTCAGTAGTCACCTGACCCACACCGTACCTAGAAGTAAAACATTCAACATTGACGGCTTTGATGCTAAGGAGCAATGATATTTCAGACGCTCTAGGCATTATATACATCAGTACGTAACTCAGACCTCTATTTTGGATTATTTTTTTAAAGAACAGTATTCTATTTATTCATACAAAAACAGATAAAATCAAACTTAAAAGAAGAAATAAGGCGTAACCATTGAAGAGGATGCAGAAGTTAAAAATTATTTTCCAATATAAATGTAAGGTGTTATTGGTACAAATTATTGAGGATAAATTTGCACCTGTGAAATCAACGGGGATTGAATTTAGTGAAATAGATTAGTTTTTCACAAAATTGAGTCAATGTTTGAATCCTTCAGAAATATGTGTTCTATTTAATGTTACATCACGTCTCAAATATAATTATTTTAAAAGAAAGACAAACATGAAGAGAAAATATACTACCTTTTATCATTTCACAACTGTATTTTTATCTTGAAGAGAAATTCTACCAGATTGATTCCGGGAGCGGGGACTTGGGGGAAGGGATCAAGCATTACACATTTACACCAATCACCGCACAAAGGTACATTTCAATGCCCCACTTAATTGCTATGGAAGTAATTAACTTCGGCTATGTATGGATTAAAACTTAAAAAGTTATGAATTTTAATTCACTAAATAAAGAAGAAAACATTATTATTTATAGAATAAGAATATTTTTAAATTCTCCTAACTTTAATCTAAATATGCACCTCATTAGTTTAATAAAATGTGAAGTGTAAACGCATTAGGAAATGGTTATATACAACCGGGTATAAAGCACACAACTTAGATATTTGTTCTTTCTATCAAATCAAGTCAAAACAAAAGGAAAGTCAGCATGAATAGAGAAAGAAAGAAAAAGAGCCAAAAAGTCCTAGAGAAATATCAAATGAATTTCACATTTGCGGACAAATAAAAAAGACAGCAAAAAGGCCTGCAAGATGCTTTACAACAAGAGAACTAACCCTGTTTTTTACCTTTTCACATTGAGACGACTCATCATGTATGCAGTATGCTATTCCCTCAAATGAAACCCAAAATTAATAAAAGCAAGAGCACGACGCCATATCCGTAGTTATCGTCCATACCGAACTTTAAAACCAGACAAGCTGCATCTACGCCCATCAAGCACTGACCAAGATTTCTTTAACTTATGAACGAATTGTTAATCTCTACAATTTATTGTTGACACATTCATAAAACAGTATCCTAAGTATTTTTCTGCTCGTCAATCACAATGGATTTAAGGAAAAACTAAACATGTTATTCATGCTTTTTATTTATATACTTTTATACTTTTGTAAGGAAAATCTATTTTTTTTGTTTTTTTCATAACAAGAAAAAATAAACTGAACCTTTTCATATTAGTTTATAAGGAAATCCAAACAAGCCAAAAGACATATTTTAAGACACTTTTTATATAAGATAATTTCAATAAGAAAAAATTAATAAATAGACAATTGATTAAGTCTAAGTTAAATGTAAATTTTTTTAAGATAATCGTGCAAATAGTTTATTAAACTCTTATTACTCACTCTTGCAAATATTTAGATTTTAAATGCACTTAAATAAAAATTGAAAGATAATTGATTTTTTTAGAGAAAATATTGTAAATTTAAATAATTTGTTTTTGGATAAAAACTAAATTTCATATAATATTATAGTGTTAAAAAAAATGTTACATGATTTTTGAAGTTTTCTATTTAAATTATAGGAATTTAGAGTATTTTTTTTCTTTCTTAACTTTGAAGTTATGATCCCATTTGTCTCTAGGAAGAGCATTTTGATTCTTAATCTAATAATTTGTTAAGCCCAAATTTTCTATTAAGCCTATGTATTTGTTACTTTTTTTTTCTTTCGTGAACCCAACCCAGACCCAAGGGACTGTTATTCTTACCCGTGTTTTGCTATTCTCACCCTCAAGTTCTTTAAAAAAATTTCCTGCTCTCTCAATGGTAATATATTTTTGAAGTAAATATATATATATATATATATGATAAAAAAAATTAAAGAATGTTAAATATATATTTATAATATTAGTATACGAGTTATGTTATATTTTTATTTTTCCTTTTAAAAATTCTTACTATTTTATAAAAACAAATGATTTAAATATTTTTTTAATCATTAAATTTAGCATCTTTTTATTTTTTTTATTTTGGATTTTTTAATCCTTAAAAATTATGTTTATTTTATTTTTAGTATGTTTTAAGTAAAAAAATATAACAAACATCAGGCGGGAGCAGGAGAAGGGATCATATTTATCTTGATGGGAGCAAGAGAATAATGTGTATAATTTATAAAGATTAAAAATAATTATTTTATTTTGTAAGAAAAAAATAAAATAAAATAACATAATCTAAAAAGATTAAAAATAATTTTTTATATTGAGAAAAAAAATAAATTAAATTAAAAAGACTAAAAACATATTTAAGTGAAAACAAATATATTTAATGTTTGAAAATACAAAACAAGTTCGATAAAATAAGAGATTAATAGGAGAATTTAGAATCATTGGAGGATATCCATATTAATGTTATCAAAATACTAAAACCCAGGGACAGTGTTGGTTGAATAAAGTAAAACTAGACGACAAGCCAATGCTGCTTTTGTCTAGTGTCTACCGCAAAACACCACCATAGTCATAATTTACGCAAAGGAAAACAACATGATCATGATGAATAATTAATTAAGGACGAAAAGAAAACATAGTAACAGGTAGATCCGAATTAAATCTAAAGAGAAGAAACATCACCGTTTTGATTGAAATAGTTACAATCGAATCCACACCCACACTGGGGGCTCTCAGAGAAGCTGTCGACGCTGAAGCCTGCAGAGGCAACACCCACCGAGAATTGGAGGTCATCGCCGTCGCGAGTGACCTCCACGATTTTGAGCCACAACACTTCAATCTTCACACTAATACCCTTCAGCTTCGACAACTTGCCCTTGGAGATCACGCCCTTGATTCTGGACTTGTACTTTAGCTCATAAGACTCTATGCTGAAGTAGCATGTTCCATTCAAATACGCTGTGAAGTGCCCGTTCTTTTCGTTTAGCTCATACCCTGTGGCACCTTTTGGAAGAAGCCCAACTGGGAGATCGTATTTCTCAAGCACGTCGTATGCTGACAATTGCTCTTGTTGGCTTAATGATTCTGAAATTGTCACAATCACATTCGCCAGAATGCAAATAAATGTGATTGAAGACCTCAACTTCATTTTTCTTAATTTGTTAGCGTATGCTATGGAAAAATGAAAATGAGGAGATTGAACTTTGAAGTGTTAAGATCTGTGGGGAACAAATATTAAACGAAACTCGTAAACCAATAAAGTGAAATGATATAACTCAACTTGAAATCTTGAATAGGAACTAGGAAGTTTTTGCTTGAGTGCTTGACTATTTCCATTTGAAACTTTTTGTCACTACATAATAATGTTAATATTCTAATAATGCGTGCAACTCGCGTAGCACGTGCAGACCTTTCTAAAGTCCATGTTTTTGCTAAAATGGATTGGAATATGCCACAAGAGAAGGGGCGAGTATTGAGCTCACATGTAGCCAAAGAAAATATTTTGATCCGATATTTTTTATACCTTTTATTTTGTTAAATATAATGTAAGAATTATAAATGTGTGGAGTATTGTTAGAAGAAAAAAAACACATAAAAATCTGGATAAAAGAATAGAACACAAACAAACAATATCACAACAGAAATAAGAATAGACAAGTGTTTCAAGACCTCTTTTTACATTCACAACAACATCTTAACAAATAATTCACTATCTCAATAAAATTACAATTTTTCCAGACAAATTTAAAAAATCCTTCTCAAATAGTTTATCATCCTATAAACCACAATCTCTTATTTAAAAGTTACAATGAATTATAAATACTCTCACTCATAAAAGGCCCTCACATATTTTTGAATTTACATCTCTTTTACTTGCTACATGACCCCCTCTTGGATGAGGTGATTTTTTTCTTCTCAAAAACTTCTATTTAGAGCATCTCTAACCCAAAATCTTTTTTTGTATTTACTTTTTATACATCTTTACTTTGTAAATTCCAACATTATATATCATTGATTTTTACAACTTAAACATCTCTTCTCTCCAATTCATCAACTTAAAAAATTGTACTAAATAAATTCCTTCAACAATCCCACACTCTTACAGTTAATCACATTAATTTCTATAAATTTTGTTATAATATAGTTGGAGCCAAAAAAAAGATATCAGAACCCGTGCTTATTTAAGCACCTGATACGATACCTAAGGGGTGTGCTTCATAATGACAAAGTCTTATTGCACATAAACAAGACAAGTCCCTCCATTTGAGATGACATTAGGCTATATCCATCGGCAACCTTTACAGATAACGCTCTTATTGAGATAAGCTCTGGTGCTTATTTTTTGGTTGTTGCTTCCTGTATCTTTTCAGAATGTTTTTTTTTTCTCTATTTCGGATTTGATCATTTGGGAAGTTGAAAGGTGCAACTAATCCAGAATGTATAAGGCCAGTCCGAAAGCCAAAAACGGGTGCAAGAAGCAATTTTTGAGTGCTGGAAAGCAACGGCCTTATCTTTTTCAACCATAGGCTTAGCTTGTTAAGCACTAGTACCAACTACCGAGTGATTATAAGTTTCGAGGCTTGGTTTCCTGAAGTCTATACAGCATTCAATTGAAGATTTGTAGACTGGAAAAAGGTCTAACCAAAAGTTTGTTTGAAATTAAAAGTTTAGATATGAAATACTATTTCGATGGCAGAAGAGGTTTTGAATAAAAATGTCGTATTATGTTAGAAAATTTTCAAGACGGGAATTGTTTATTTTTCTTTATATAATCTGTTTCTGCTTGAGATGAGGTGCCGAAAGGAAATCCGTGACAAAGTGCATCCTATGAAGAAATGGTCATCAATCGTGCAAATTGAAACTGAATTCATCAACAAATTACATAAGATATGAAGAATACCTCTAAGAAGCGTACCCTCCAAATTTTACTAGCAAAACAAACATTGAACAACCAATTTAATTTTTTCGTTTACATTAGGTTTTTTTCTCCATTCTTCTTTTCACCTTTCGTTTATTTTAGGTTTTTTTTCACTCATTTATCTTATTTTCAATTTATTATTGGACTTATCTACCACCGACCCCAATTAACTTGGATTAAAGATATTGTTGATGTTAATGTTTACAAGGGAAAAAAAGGGTTATAGATAGAACGGTTCTAGACGAAGAATTGCTACTAAAATTAAACTTTCCCATTCAACTTAGTCTTAAGGAGAAATTAAGATACTTATGATGAATTATAGCATGAAGATAGTGAAATTGTTTCCTTCAATAGGGAAATGCCCTCACAGCCGTTTGATAATAATTTTGAATAAATCATCAATTTGGTGCCGAGAGTATTATCTTTTTCCCTAAATAGTCCTTAAAGTAATAATTAAAAAAGTGATATTTAAAGTATGAAATATTCACCAATTTAATCTCTAAATTGATAATTTAACTAATATTGAGAGACTAATTTTAAGGATTTCTCAATAATCAAGAAACTATGTAGCATAATTTCTAATACTTGAAGAATTACTTATAGTAAAAAAAAATACTTCAGAGATTATTTAGGAGAGAGCAATATTTTAATGATAAAATTGGTGGTTTATTGTATCATTTTAAAAAGCCAACCATCGAGAAGTATGGTATGAGCAACCTGTACTTGGCTATATCAACTCAAGTTTTAATATTTATTCGACAGGGTCTACTTTTGACACAATTTATAGTTTTAGCCAATTTAAAATAATATAGTGTCATTAGATTTTATATATCTAATTTAAGCTTAACTGTAGACAATTTATATCAAATCTATTATTTTTAATCTCTTTATAAATTACGCAGCAGCACAACAAGATGGCAGTTGATCACATAATGAAAAGACAGATGGTAAATCAAAATCATTAGAGGTGCCACTTTGCTTAAAAATAGCCTTGAACACAGCACAGACACGGGAGTGCAACTAACTCAACAACAAAGACAAGATAACAGAGAAAATCTTGAAACAGTTGCCCCCCTAGTGTGCAATTAGTGTATGCTTCAATTTTGACTAGAGGAGTGACACGTCAAGGTGCTGCCATCTTTATGAGAAATTTTATGGTTTATTGGATGTTTAAGGGCTCGGTGCAATATGGTGAGCTGCATACTGCAATATGGCTCGGCTGGCAATTGGTGTCCTGTATATTCAATCGTGTCTTGTGCAGATAATATTTAATACAATATGCAATGGTTTAATTAATAGATACTATGCAAGCAATTTCTGTTTGCATCGCATTACAGCCTCAATCGCAAATTGGGTTTCAATTTGGCTTGGGATTGATTTTGTTCAACAGCTCAAGAGCTTCTCTAATTCCAGTTAGCTCAAGGATTTCTATATAATATTTATATTATACGTTGTGTTTATTGTTTTCTTTTCAAAATTGGTGTCTGCATACGATCCTGAGTAAAAACCTACCATCGTGACAACAAGATTGAAAAAGTAACCTCATTACAATTTCACAACCTAAGGACTAAGGCTATCAATCATGTTTTATAAAGCTCTGAGTGTGGATCAATGTCTCTTTAATAATCTCAACCCTCATCTATCATTGGTCAAATTTGAAGAAGCAATAGGTTAGAACATGATAAATTTTTCATTTTTCTGATAAAAAAGGTTTACAAATAAACAATGTGGTAGAATACAGGGCTAAGGCTGATTATCTAAGACACAAATGTCAAGGAAATGATTATGATATTTCGATAAATCTGAGGTAATTTAACAGGAGTTCTAGCCTTCTGGACCTAGATCCATGAAAGTTGAATGAACACCAGCAGCTACTCAGGAAAAGCAAGCACCATGATACAAATTAAAGACATTTTAGCAAACAGGAGGGATTTAGTTCAAAACAGATACAATAAAATGATATGAAAGTATTTAAATCAAATCCAAAAAACAAGAGCATAAGAATTATACATTTCAAACAAATATTTTGGAAAATCTTAAAATGCATTTGGAACACAGTGACAGCCTGGCCTAAACCAAATAATTTTATCGACAACTCACTATTAAATAATTCATAATCAAAATGGAACTAGAGACAAAACAAGAAAATAAAACAAGAGAAAGTACCTTACATACGGCTATACGCTTAATCAGCTAACATCCCTAAGTCTTTTTATCAATGTATCCAATGATTTCCTTTTGGGATTCTGCCTCGTCCCACGACTACCAAAGGTTCCAAAGAGCCGATCGGAAGGATCCCTCAACTTCTCTGAAACAATCACTACTTTCTTGTGGTCCAAAGTATTGTAACTCCTCTCCCTGATCACTGGATTCAAGAAGTTCTCTGGATGATTGCTTAACAGCAAATTAATCAGTTGCTTTGAGCTGGCAAGTGATGCTCTCAGAACATCAACATCCCCATCAGAGAAAAGGGAGGCCAGATTATCAGCAAATGATTCTAAGAGCCGGATGTCAACTTCAATTCCAGTAATAGCATTCACATTAAACCTCTTAACAGAATCACTAACTAAAGTCCCAACTATCTTCTCCGATATGTGAGCAAAAACTTCCTGTAATACTCTCTTAAGGACTTGAGAAGGCAATATCTGTTGAGCAGTTGAAACCAAAATTTCCAAATAAATTATGACCTCGTTTACATATTCATTTCCACTCTGAGGTGCCTCGTCACCCATCCAATTTACATTCTCGATCAATGTCATAAATCCATCAACTTTGGCTTTGAGTAGCCCAGAGAGCATCTCTTCAGCAGCATCACGAGCTTTTCTTAGAGGGAAGTTCCTTCTGCTTCTCTCCACCATTCTCAAGGGAACACCTGAAAGCTGTGCAGCATGGCGAAAGAAGAAATCACAAGCACGCTCCAAGACAGCCATATTTGCTGCCATTTGCATTGCCTGGGAAACCCCATTAATTGATGTATTGATAAGCTTCACTAAAGCTTCATCCAAAACCTCACACAAAAGCCTGTCTAAATACTTCTTAACAACTTCATAGAACTCAAGCTGCCCTCCATATGACATGAAACTCACAGAATCCTCAATGAAGGACCGCACAATCCTACAACAATCTGGCACAGTGGACGAAAATGGCGCCACATAGGGAAAAGCGGGTATGATATCCGAAGTCTGTATCTGGAAAGAAAGCACATTCATGGAATACTCATACTCCTTCTTCATCAACATCTGCTCAAATTTATCAGCCGCAACTGCCTCCGCAATCAGCTTCCTACAGTCAGACAAAAGCAGCTCATGGTACTTATCCCTATGTTTGCTCAAAACATCAAGCAACGCATCAATGGGATACCCATATCTCCGCAGCGTCACTCCTAACAGACTCACATAATCCTTAATAAGCAATAAATGATTGGCAGTTTGCATTCTAGAGAACTGATCCTCCAACACAGAACACATTTTACTAACAGCAATATCCCAAAGGTTCTCAACTTCCATTTTCGAAATCATCCCACCCCCGGTCCTCAAAACACGATCCTCCACCACGAAGAACCCTGCAATCTGAGCAAAGAACGTTTGATGCGACTCCAGAAAAGGAGTCATCGACGAAACCTGAAAATCCGAAGTCAACTGAAGCTTCCTGTTCTCAAAATAATACTGCTTAAACCGATCCTCTAAGCCTAAAGTCTGGTGAATATGATATGCTCTACACAGAGAAGTCAAGTCAAACCCGGCGGCTCCACCGCCGTCTTCTCCGATCCCTCCGGCGATGATTCCGTCTTCATCCTCTTCCTCCAATGCATAAATACAATCCCTCACGCTGAGCCTACTCTGTTCCTCCGCTTGGCGCTGCTTAATTCTTAGGTCCTCTTCTCTCTGCCTCGCCGCCGAGGCTTGACCTATCGCCAATTGACCTAAATTGCGACTCACGACACGGATCTCCACCAACCAGTCACCGAACTCCTTGTTCACCTTCCTCTCGATGTAGGACCGAATCTCCGGAATCTTCTTTTCCAGCATCCGCCTCAGCGTGGACGACGCCGTTTGGTCCAAGTACTCGCGCTCGATCGCGTCGACGCACTTGAGAGCCATGTAGAAGTTGTCGTCGGCAAGGTGGCGGTTGGCGCGTGTGCAGACCTCCATGAGCTTGACGCACGTGCGGACGGAGTTGATGGCGAGGTTGACGTTCTTGGAGACGTTGCGCGTCTCGACGAAGGCATCGAGCGAGGAGAGGAGAGGGCCCGCGACGTGCTGGAGGCGCGAGTTGGAGTCGGAGAGGGAGGACTTGAGGGAATCGACGTCGGAGAGGAGGGATCGGAGGTCGTCGACGGCGAGGATGAAGTCCTGGTAGTGAGCCTTGCACACCTCTTCGATCTCCGACTCCTTCGACCGAGCAAAGTGGCGGAGGTGGTGATGGAGCGTTTCCGGCTTGCCGGAGGTGAAGGCCTTGCGGATGAACGGGCCTAGGTCCTCGTTGTTGCATATGGCAGAGGAGAGGAGGAGCTGGTCGAGTTTGTCGGCGGAGTCATCGCCGTTCGCCGGAACAACTTTCCGGCGCGGAGGTTTGGAGGAGAGCATCGTCGTCGATACGCGCCCGTGGCTGGAGGAGGAAATTTAGGGATTCAGAAAATTTTCAAACACGCCATCAGAGTCGTCGGAAGTCTATAGTTTTGGGTATTGCATAATCTTCTCGGGGTATTTTGGTAATTTAATAGAAAACGAAAAATCTTGATGACAGACTTCGTATATGAATGTTATGTTTTTTTTTGACAGAGTATATGAATGATTATTGAACAATAAAAAGTCGCTTTACACATTGTAGAACTACCTGTGGTGGGTGCATCAACTAAACAACCTAAATATATAATTCTAACTTGCCTCTGTTTTTTTTGGGTGTTGGGAGAAAACTAACTTGCCTCTGTTTCCATATTCTTTGTATGTGATAATTATGTTGAATAACTTGACAAATGATTGACCCGGTAATAAAAGCTGGACCAACGAAAGATAAACATAGCTTCGATTTTTCTCATTTAAGATCTCACAAAAAAAAAATTCCTTACTTTCCAGAATAAGATAAGATTTAGAATCCAGTGAAGGTTTTGTCTGAATGTTGTGTATAGTTAAATTTATTTATTAAAATTAATTAATAAACCATTTTATTAATAGTCTTATTATAGTATAAAAAATAGTCTTATTATGAAATCAAATAATAAGAATTATGAATATTTGGTTTGTTTATTATTCTTTTTTTCTTTCGTGGTATTTATTATTATTTTTTAGTCTCCTTATTTCCCATTTTCACCTTATATGGGATGTATAATCACACCAATGACACCATTGTTGAGTTGATACGCATGTGACTTTCCTCAAAGTAATAATCAAATGTATCAATGACAGATGATTGAATCTAGCGTGTCATGGCTCATGAGTGATCATGGTTCACGAGCCACCTTAGTGAGCTAACAATGTATTTGATCAACTTCCTTATCTTTACGATGCAATGAGAAGAATTTCGCGTGAGTTTGGGTAAGAAATATTTGTTTTGAAAAATAATTTTAGTATTTTTTTAATATTTATTTTGATTAAAAAATGCTAGATGCACTAGCGGATGTTCCAGGTATTGTTACAAGGTGGATATCAATCTATTGTAATATGTTGATGACTCAGTTTTCATTGGTAAGTGTTGAGAATATTGTACTCGTGAAGAACATACTTTAAACTTTCCTTTAAACTAAAAGTGAATTCTTTAAAAATAAATTTGGAGGTGTGAGGTGGAATTATTAGTTGTTGAGAGGTATCTAGCTATGTCGAACTCTATATTTTGTCTTTTATCTATCTTGACATTTTGATTACGGAAAAATATGAAAATCAATTATACATAAATTCAACAAGAAGTTAAAGGTGGTAGTTATTGTCTCTAACTATTAGAATTTGTTTTGTTGTGGGTAAAGTTTATCTTATATTTTTAATATTAGTAAAGGATATTCAAAGAATATTTTATGAAGAGGTAAAGAGTGTTGAAAAAGTTAATTGCAAAAGTTGGGAGAAAGTTTGTAGTCCAAGGAACATGATAGAATGGAAATTAAAGACATTTGGCACATTTAATGATGAGTTGTTGGTTAAATAAAAATGGATTTTATTCTTTAAAAAAATAATCTTTGGAGAGAATTGGTGGAATCAAAGTATGGTGGATGAAACAGTTTAATTGGTAAGGAAGTGCAAGTTAATGTCTCAACATGGTGGAGAAATGCTTGATTAGTATGTGAGAATTTGAACAAAACAAAATGCTAGAGTGAAAGGTGGGGAGTGAGAGAATTTTAGATTTTAGATTGATGGGTGGTTGGAGGAGGCAAACTTAGCTACTTCGTATCCTTTGTTATTTTAAAATTATAAGCAACAATAAGGTGTGTTAGTAAATATGGGAAGTGGGAAAAAGATGTGTGGCATTGGGACTTTTGATGGAGAAGAAAATGGTTTGGGTGAAAAATATCTATCAACTACGGTTGAGGATTTTGAGAATAAGTTGGTAAGCATAATAGGTCATAGAGTTTAAAAATACTTGGGTTTGAAGGCGAGATTATAAAGATATTTTTTCTATAAATTGAACGGTAAAAACGCAACATGAGTATAAGTGGGGATCCCAACACAATAAGGCGTTTGCCAAGTTATGGAAGATGAACATTTCTCCGAAGGTTGCTTTTTAGGAGAGATGGTTGGGCTTTGAATGTAAAAGATGAATAACCTCTTGTATCCTATTTTCTCTTCCTTGATAAAAAAGTTGGCGACTACTTGCTGGATTTTGTGGAAAGTCCGGAATGCACAAGTCTTGAACAACATAGTGTGGGAATAACGATTCGTTCTTAGTCAGATTGAAATCTTCAATCAATCATCAACAAAGTCTTCTTGATGAAACACAAGTTTGTGTGGGAAATCCAAGTTCGCTGGAAACCTCCTATGACAAATATATTAAAGCTTAGTACAAATGATAGGTCCTTGGGCAGCTCGGGTAATGCAGGTTTGCCTTTTTGCATAGATGATGACTATTTATCATGGGATCAACCTGACGTGCACATCTGTAAATCTAATTCAAAGGTGGCACTTCAACTCATCAAATCTGTCATTTCATCTTATCTCTTACAATCCATAACAGGAGACCATGAAGTGGGAAGGGAATAGATTTGCTAACAACAATGCTATAACATATCTATGAAAATAAAAATGTTAGGCATCAAGTCATTATTAATAAAAAAAATTGTGATTTTTTTATTTTTTATTTGACTTCAATGTTATAAATATATAATTTTAATATTGTTTATTTAATAATATATTAAATAAATAAGGATACGAGACATGTTGGTCGGTGATTAACCACACCAAGTCACTAACTCCTATTATATACATTTTCCAAATAAATACAATTAATTAATAATTATATGAAAATTTATTTAGTGGATATTTCTGTTTGCCATCACGACTATTTTTTATGAGTACCTATTAGGTTTAGGTTTAATTATATGCTTGAATAGAAAAAAATGTATAAAACATTTATATTCGATAAAAAAGATGAAGTGTTGCTACAAAATCTGTCTACATATAACAAAATTATACTATACACACACATATATACATATATTATTGATAATTAAATATTTGATAATTGATTTTTCATACATTTTTTTTACCAATTTAAATAATACAAAAGAATAAAATGAAATAAGTAATAACTAATATGATAACAAAGACGATAAAACATAAATGTATAAAAAATAGTATAAAAATTGAATTTAATTGTATAAATGTCATTTCTCAAAAAATTTCGTTCATAACCGTACCAAAAACAAAAAAACTCTTCATAAGCACTGTTGGGTTCGTTTCACTAAACGGGCTGTGGATGTGACCCGAGTTGAGTTCGTTTTTTTATTTCCTGGGTACTAGAAGTTGGCTAAAAGCCCGAGTCCGGTTTTTAATTGTGGGAAAATTTGTCAAATAAATTGATCTAACCCTAAACAAAACCCTAGCATACTTTTTTCTCGCTTTGTGGCAGCATCAGCAGCAGCGGCAAGCAACTCTATCCGCAATGGTATGTTTCGCTTCAACGCCGTCACTCGTCCTTCAAGAGTTGTTTAGTTTGATCTGACTCTGTTTTGAACTGAATTACAGGGAATCGATTTGAAGGCAGGAGGTAAGTCCAAGAAGACCAAGCGTACCGCCCCCAAATCCGATGATATCTACCTCAAGCTCCTCGTCAAGGTACCTTTTCCTCTACTCTCGCGCATCACTGTCAATTAATGAGTGAGGGATTTGTATTTGACATATTCGTTTTATTTTCAGTTGTACCGTTTTCTTGTTCGGAGGACTGGTAGTAACTTCAATGCCGTCGTCCTCAAACGCCTTTTCATGAGCAAGGTCAACAAGCCCCCGCTATCCCTCTCTAGATTGATCCGTTACACCAAGGGAAAGGTACCTACCTATCTCTTTACTTCAATATCATGAATTTTTGGCATTTGAAATGATAATGAAAATAATCATTCATGTGTTTGCTTTGGATTTAATTCATTAGGAGGATAAGATAGCTGTGGTTGTCGGGGCCGTGACTGATGACATTAGGGTTTATGAAGTCCCTGCTCTGAAGGTAACTGCCCTGAGGTTCACTGAAACTGCCAGAGCTAGAATTGAGAAGGCTGGTGGGGAATGCCTCACCTTTGATCAACTGGCTCTTAGAGCTCCACTCGGCCAGAACACGGTATGTTTTTAATGCTGCTTAACTTATGAGTTATTATTGTTTTGTTAAAAATTGCTCCGCTTTTTGTAGTTGGGATACTTTGTTTTTGTAGTTGGGATACTTTGCTCTTGTGAATAAAACATAACAGTCGTTCTTATTATCGAACTTTATGTTACTATATGTTATGTAATCTTGCAGTAAAGGTTATTGGCCTCTAGCTTTGGCTGTTTTTTTGTCTGATCAAGTAGCAAATTCTGCGTTTTATTGTCTTGGACAAGTTATTCTTCCTCGGTATAACCCTGTGTGTACTTCACCCTTGTGATGAGTTACTTTGTGAAAGTGAAAATCATATGGAATCTAGAATTTTTTGTCTTCATCTTGTTCGTGTGGAGGACAAGGATGATGCATAATTTCGTGTCAGTGAATGCTCTTATATATTTTCATGCCAAAACTGTTCTATCTTCTGTTTCAAACTTGCAATTTGGTTCATCCACTTTCATGCCAATCTAGTGATGTAAGTGTAGATCAACTTAGTTAATTGTTGTTTGTGGGTCTAGTTGTCTTGCTATTCTCTGTTGTGGGAGGAAGAAGAAAAAAATGCAAGGTCTGCTTTTTACCTGCTGTAGTGGAAGTTTTAAAAAATGATGTGTCTCTCTAAAGCATGACCTTTGTTTTGGAATGATGTTTCAGGTTCTTCTTCGAGGTCCCAAGAATGCCCGTGAGGCTGTCAAGCACTTTGGACCAGCTCCTGGTGTGCCCCATAGCCACACCAAGCCCTATGTCCGTGCAAAGGGAAGGAAATTTGAGCGGGCTAGAGGAAAAAGGAATAGCAGAGGCTTTAGAGTTTGAGTTCTGGAGCTCAAACATGAAGGAAGTTTTCATTTTACCTTATGATCATTATGTATTGTTTTCTTGTGTTTTGGAACAATTTGTTAATTTTAGTTTTTATTTTTCCTTCTCTGAGGGAAAAAATTGAAACGCTTTCCCCGAACAGTTTTGTTCTTGCACACTTTTGAAAGGATTAATGAGTAGCTATTGTTCTACTTAAGTCGTGACTTTGACAAGTTTTCTTCCATTTTTTTCATTTTTAATGGCTAGATATTAGTCTGTTTTGCTATGGTTTTCCATGACAAACCTCAAACTGGTAGGAATAACGGAACCCAAAACCTATTTTTGATATTTAAAAATTTATTTTGTCTGATTCAGTTAAGCATGGTTGCTTCTTAAGAACGATATTTTTGTAGAAATTAAATAAGAAATAAGAATAAAGTAAAATTTTATAAGAGTACACTTTTTGGGTATCTTTATGTAGTATTTAGTGGGATTTGAGGGTGGACAAGCATTGGTATAGTGATGCCTTTGGAAGGTATTTATGGGTTACACGTACATAGTAACTGTACAACTTGTACAAGTTCATGTCTAACCTTTTATATATGCAATACACATTTGCCTTCCAAAAATAAAAAAAATAGTTGGAAGTTTATTTATTTAGTTGCTTGTTATATCTACAAAACGTGTCACAAAACATAGCATAGTCAATCAAGTCAGTTTTCGTTTGGTTTGTTTCTGTGCGTCAAATTCAAATTATGAGACTATCAACCCAACTATTTCCTATCGTTTTTTTTTTTCTGCTTTGTTGTGTCATTTCATTCTATCTTACCAAATTATTACTGCGAGTAGCTACACATTAACGAATACTGACGACGATAGAGAGACAGGAAGAAATCTACCGCTTGGGAGTAGGGATTGATTTATCCGTGGCATCATGGAAGGAGGGGGTGTGGGTGTAACTTTTAATACTTAGTTAAATGAATTAAATAGTATTATTTTTATACAAGCCAGATTAAGAAAAGAAACCTTGTCGTTACGCCAGAAATTGTGCAGATTTGACATTAATACAAGCTTGTGAAACAGTGCATCCAAATCTGGGTTACAAGAATTATTAATGACTTGTGCACGGTATACTTCTGAAGGATAATGTAGGTTAAAATTTCTTGATGAAATCGTATATATGCGCGCTGATCTCTTCTGGCCTTTCCTGATTTATAAAGTGAGCTACTCCTTCCATCACAACCAATTCTTGCAAGAACGGTACGTCTCTCTTAAAGCCACCATTATGTATATACTCCTTAACACCTGGAGTGTTATATGTAATGTCAAGGTCTCCCACAATAAACTTGACCGGTACCTTGATCTGTACTCCAGTCCATGCTGCTGTAAGCTCCCAGGTTCTGTAGGAAAAAAAACAGAACTTACCAGAATACTTTCACATCCTTCAACAAAATAAATAAGCAAAAACTTCATAGCAAATTTAATCTATTTGAAAAAGAAAACAATTATATTCTGAACTTATTTTCTTGGTACATACATACGGTACTACAGGTCAGGTTCAGTTACTGCATCAAAATTAACTTATGAAAGCTATTCCAAAACATGCCCCTTTATTTCAAGCTAAATTGCTGTTGAACATTACAAAAATAACTTATTCTTCAATATTACCTCATTTTCTTCTTATCTCTCTCTTTATTTTCTTCTTATCTCCCTCTTTATTTTCATTTCCATCGCATATTCGCATCACATATGACATCTGTCACTTCCTCACTTTTAGAATTTAGAGTTAGGGTAAAACTCAACCCTAAAAAATCAACTGGTTAGGTAAAGACTGTCTAAGCCTTATTCTATCTAGTAGATGTGGGATCTTAACAGCTCCCAGGCCTAGGATTGGATATTAGGAGTGTGGAAAAATGCGGGTGGTACAGTAACAACATCTCACACCTAGGAATAAACATCTAGACTCTAGAGCATAGACAAATGTGGGTGGCCAATGTAGAATAGACTCTTAAACCATCTTACAATTTTGACCTAAAGTTTAACTTAACCTCAAAAAACCTATTAATCACTAGGAGCAATTTATTAATGAGCAGTTCATGCAAAAGGAATTTAAGAGTCAGAGTAAAACTACATGTTAAAAGGATTGATTCGAGGTCATGTTCTACTTCAAAGAAAAACTCAATTCTTACTAAAGAATTTTAAAGTCAGATGTACAAAATAGGAGGTTGCATTGCAGACTTGCAGTAAGTATAGCAATGTTTCCTAGAAGGAAGTAGAAGAAACTTACAGGTCCATGGCACGATAGTAGTTTAGGCCGCCAGTGAAGCCTTTCTGTTCAAATTTGGTGGCATAATAATTGACATCTTCTTCAGTCAGCCACGACGGTAGAACAATACGAAGGTTAGGTGAACCTCCAAATCCTATCTCCTTAGGCACACAAGGTGGTTGTGGATCGCGAGATGCAAGAAATGTCTTGATAATTCTCGCAGCACCAGCACGTGCAAACTCCTCTTCAACCTCCCCAGGTTTCTACACGACAACCAAATAACAAAGTACTAGTTATTAACTTGACCCATATCAAAAGAGGAGTCAGAGATATAAGATTGGTTTGGTGGTTAAGAAAAAAGAAAAAATGTAGTGAATCCGATCCTGCTAACAAAAACTTACGAATTAACCATTAATATCGATAAAAAAAAATATCAACAGAGGAGTTGAATTGTTATTTACCTGAAACCTGCAAATATAGTAATTGTCGCCCATGATGGCCCTGAGGCTCTGAATGGGCTTTCGCTTAGGGTTTCTGGGACGGAACACGACGCTCAAATTGACGAGGGCCTTCACACGATCGGGCCTCAGCAAGCAGAAATGCCAGGCTATGGAGGCTCCCCAGTCATGACCCACCAAAAAAACTTGCTCGACTCCCATAGCGTCGAGAAGCCCGACGAGGTCGGCGACGATGTGGAGGATGGTGTATGAGGAAGCGTCGGGCGGGGCGTCGGTGTCGCCGTAGCCGCGGAGGTCAGGGGCTATGGCCCGGTAGCCCACGGCGGAGAGGGACAGAAGCTGGTGGCGCCACGTGTACCAGAGCTCCGGGAAGCCGTGGAGGAACAGTACCACTGGGCCGGACCCAATGAATGCCACGTGCATGTTTATTCCATTCGTACTCACCGTTTTGTGCTCTATTTTCTCCATCCTTTTTTCACTCTCAACTTTGATGACGTGAATATCTACTGGACTTTTAGACGACGTGGTTTATTTGAACTACTGTGTCGTTTTATTTATAAGTAGAATCTGCTGTTACAAGGATTTTAGGTAAGTGAGGAAATGAATTGCCTAACGAATTCATTTAGTGGGGAGAGATTTTTTCTTATTCATCTTTTAAATGATTTAATATTAGATGATACGATTCTTGCCTTTTTTTTTATAATCTGATTCCGAAATTGTCTTTACACCTTTTATTTTTTTAGGCCGGCCTCAAAGTAAAATCACATTTTGTATAGCAGTCTACTATTTAAGTTTCAAATATAAGAAGAAAGAAAAAATAATTTATGCTAATTAATCATAATCTCAATTAAAATCTATTTTTCTTGAATTTATTCTTTATTAAAATTTTATATCTAAAAAAAAGAGTCATTGAAGTTAAAATCTCAATTAATTGAATGATATTTTATAAATAATAATATTAAACAAAAATAGTAAAAAAAAATTAAATAAAAAAGTTTAAAAATTATATTTGAGAAAAAAAATGTATTTCTCTCTCTTATGTATGAGACCACGCCACCAGGGAGAGTATTTCTCTTTTTTTTTTTGAATATCGGGAGAGTATTTTTTTTTTTTTTTAATATCGGGAAAGTATTTCTTAAGGTTCGAATTATTACTTGTTTAGCCCATTGACGTGTTCAATAGTGTTTCGGCTAAGATCCCATTGACATGTTCAATAGCATTTTGGATATGGAGGCCCGAATTAACAGGCCCAACGACAATGCAGCCTGTAAAAGAGGCGTGTCTATATAAAATATTCTTTCAATCTCGTAATCATATTATTACTTTATTAGTGATTGTTAAATTTTTTAAAAAATAACGTACTGAAAATATAAAATATTCTTACACTGATTTTATAATGTAAAATGTCTTTTTTATATAAAAAATTAATAATTGTGTATTGACAATGTAAAAGTTATGTATTATATATGATAATTTTATTTTTTTATTTTTATGATAATTATCTTATAAATTATATCAACAATAAATTATGATTGGATGAGTGTTTAAACACAATAAGTCGGATTAAGCTGAATTAGTGGGATAAGATTATCAGTTCAATATTGCAATTACTTTCTACAAGTATTATTTAATACAGTATCTTATAATTCCGAGCTTTATAATAGTTCATATATACTAAAACTATAGTGGAAATGGAATAATTGAAATGGCTTTTTTTCAGTTAGAAGATGTTTCTATTCTGAATAAGGCACCTAAACACAAGCAATCAGGTGGGGTGGGGGATCTCTCTGCATGAATAATGATGAGTCGTGTTACGAACACATTCGTGGAGACCACGATTCCGATAAGTGCAGCATCTTAAATTAAATTATTTTGGAGAATCAGAATCCATAAAGCGTCTCACAGTCTCACTTGACATTTGCTCCGTTGCTTTTTTTACTTTACATTGTGCTTTTTTGCACTTTCTCATCCAAATTTTAATGTATGTATATTTTTGTTAAACGATACTGATTATATAAGTTTGGTTTCTGTCTGGAATCTCAAAATTTTATAATGACTTTAAAGTTTTTTTTGCCGTAAATTAGGACTTCTCAACCAAACGGTGCACTGAATCATAAAGAAAGATGTAGCCAGGCCAACTTGAGTGGCAACGATGCATTTTTATGTTTGTATATAGTGAAAATGTACTCCACTGTTCCCATTGGATATTTGGATTGGATGATCCTGTTGTCTATATTTTATTGTTGCTCAGTCGAGGAGTATCTACAACTGGCAGATAATTTACTAGAATCTGGCTTTATAATTTGGAACCACTTTTTTGTTTCAAATTCTCGGGTTATCTGTCTTCATTTACAAGCATTCATTCTCTGGTTGCACTGAAATTTACCTGTACCAAATCCCATTTTTGTACTGAGTGGGGTTTTAAAAAATTTCACTAAAAACACTAGTTTCTTGTTGAAGCCCAACCAAAAATTTTACACTATATTTGGAACCAGGGAAAAGAGAGTGAAAAGAAAAGAAAATTTTTAAATTTTAAATTGAAAGGAAAGTAGAAGGAAAGAAAATTTTAAATTTTTATTTTTATAAGTTAACTTTTTTTTTCTTTTTCTTTCCATTTTTTTAATCCAAACAAAAAAAAATTATATTGTCATTCGTATTTTTTTCCTTTATTTTTTTTCCTTTCTACCAAATATATCATTATAGTTCTCATAAAATGAACTATTCTAGTATATTAAAAGGCCTGAATCTTCACATAAAAATATCTACATTTGTTACTTTATCATACCTCTGATCGGGAGAGTCTAACATGATCGCCTTTTGGAAAGAAATATGTATGAAAAAAAAATGACAGGAGTTTTATTAAAGCTAAATCCACATGTAACACAGTTAATTAATATTGGACAATGTGTAACCTATTTCGTTGCAAAATGTACAGGGATTGTAGGTAATTCATTTTCAATCAAACCCACTTGAATTGAATAGGGACAAGTGCCTTATCTCACACCACTACTTAACATCACTGCGTCACACAGTATATTTGACAAGGATTAGCACACGCACATCGATATTTTGAAAATAGAATTGTGGTGCAGCATTATTGTTGGGTTTGGAATGAACAGTTGGATTAACTCTACTCATGCTTCGTTATCCATAGTTAACTACATGTTGTTTGAAAACAATCAAATTGTTGGAAGACTTTTGGAAACTGCCCACTCATTTACGGTTTCCTAGCAAATACGCCATCCAACAAGTTGTGCTCCTTTCTTTCTCTGCTTTTTTACTCTTTTCCCAAAGCCTTGATTTGTTTTTCTATTTTCTTCTCTTTTTACGACTAAAGTGCATGGAGAAAGGTCCAAAATTCTATCCGAATGATAACAATAAAACATATAAATATTAAATAATGTAAACCTTTCTCAGTTTTCACACCTGTTTAATTAGGCTCTCTTGCTGCAATTGCAATCCTATGGCATGTGTTTTTTTTGCCGGAAATGATCCAATCAAACATGACTATAGAGGACGAGAAAATGAAAAATGTCAATATGGTACTTTTTGGATTAAAGCTCCAAGTGGATAGGTACACTGTTTTAACTTTCAACTTTCAAGTGGATCAGTGGTATATCAGCCAAATAAGCACACTCCATATAGTTTTGCAGATCTTTTTCCCCTAATAAGACAAGTAGGAACGTCTATTTTTATTTAGTTAGCATGCGTGGGATGCATAGATTTTGATGTATGTGAGATGCCATTTAATCAATGATCAATCTAAACATGCTTAGTGACAATTAAAATGGTTCCTTATCTTTGCAGCATATAACTTTTCAAATTAAAAGTAAAAAGTGAAAGCAACTAATGAAAGAGATAGTGAATGCCTTACATCCAGGAGGCCACAGAAACATCTTGAATGGATTTAAGATTATCTATAAACATATAAATAATGATAATAATGAATTTAATTTAAATTTAATGTTTTAAAGATAAAAAACATTTGACAATTATAAGTCCAACGAAGCTTATTTGAGACTCAAGTTATGGTTTTGATTTTACGTTTTTCTGTGTATTTATGTTGCAGAAGCCAGAAAGAGAAAAACAAAGAGCATGGTTTTGCAGCCACTGGGAAGGGAACAAGTAGGGTAAATTCAACCATCGAAATGCATACCAATGAAATTGACTTATTTCATTCCTTTCTACCAATATTCAGATTTGAGTTGAGACCATGCTTACAAGTGCTGTCATACATAAGTAATGATTAAATTTTGTGACCATATTTTTCATAGATAAGTAATGATTAAATTTTGTGATCACTGTTTAATTTTTTCAGAACAATATTACGAATGCAGATCACTAGTCGAGAAAATTTGATATCCACTATCTAGAAAAAACAGAGAAATAAATGATGATGATAATAATAAGTATCCCAAAATATGCATAAATTAAAACATGTTTATAGCATTAATTAAGGGTTTTGATTTGTCTATTAAAGAAAGGATTTTGATTTACAAGAAACAAAAATTATTTAAATGAACAATCCAAATTTTTAATCGTTAATGCTAAGTCACGAGCGACACCTTAATCTTTAGAAAGAGTTAGTATATTTTAGTGAAACATGTTACATTTAATTAATTATATTTCACAATTAGTATATCATCATGTAGAAAAACTAAAACGAGGTATTTCTTTTTGTTATTTATATTTTACACATACACACTTTTCTTTTTATCACATTATTCATCATTCTTATCATTTTTCTCTTTTCTTTTTAGTATATTTTTGTCTTTAATGAGTTTATTTAGACACCCTTGAGACTGAATGTCTGAAAGAATTTTTATTCTTATCTAAACAATGCTAAAACATGCCAAATAAATATTGGAATTTAAATTATTTTGTCATAAGATTTAGATTCATTGAAAAAGTAAATTTAATTAATTTGAAACTCAATAAAAAAAAATTGATGAATTTTTTTATTATTATACGGAATCACTTATTTCATAACAATTCAATCTGAGATGAAAATATGCACGAAGAAAGTGGTAAGAATGTAAAGATAAAAGGTAGTGATGAACCATCAGTGGTTCTACGTATTATATATATATATATATATAGGCAGATATACGGATCAGATCGAAATAAAAAGCCTTCCAATTCGGCAATTCCTCCATCGACACTTTTAGCAGTGCTCCCACTAAAATTACAAATTGTCAAATTCACGTTACTCTCTTCACTCTTTCTCCATCATCATCATCATGACTACTACGGAGCCAGACGTTGAATCCAAGTATGCCCACAACGGCAAGGTCATGGTGGGCACCGCCATTCTCCTCTTCATTCTTTTAATAATCATTATTTTCTTCCACACCTACGTCCGCTTCTGCCGCCGTCGCCTCTTCTCTCGTTCGCTTCCGACCAATTCCACCGCCGCCGCCTCTCTCGACGACCCGTGCCTCGACCCTTCCGTCATCAAGTCCCTTCCCACTTTTACTTTCTCCGCCGCCACCCACCGCTCTCTCCAGGACTGCGCCGTGTGCCTGTCGGAGTTCGCCGACGGCGACCAGGGCCGCGTGCTCCCGAATTGTAAGCACGCTTTCCACGCCCATTGCATCGACACGTGGTTCGGCTCTCACTCCACGTGTCCTCTCTGCCGAACCCCGGTCCTACCGGCCACGGGTTCAGCTGACACTGAACCGGGTTCGGTTTCCGAAGCGGGTGAGGGTTGCTCCTCATCGTCTTTGCCTCCGCCGATTGGGTGTCCGAGAAAGCCGTTGGGTATAAATATAATCGTAGAGATTCCAGAGGTGGAAAGAGGGTCTGATTCTGTAACCGGAGATCAAGGGTTCAGATGGTCATTGAAGAGGTTTTGCCACGTTTAAGTGAGTGAGCGCTTTTGCAACGAATCACAAACAAGGCATAGCAACTCATGGATGCTAAAACAAAGGGACGACATTTTCGTTTTACAGGCAAATGTTAATTAATGGTTAGTTTTTTATTAACGAAGGAAATCAAACTTGTGTAACTTTTTTCTCCCTATCTTCTTACCCAACTAAACTTATAACTCCCCAAACCCTATTGTATGATAAAGGCTATGTTGGTAAAGAAAAACAGAACATCTATTGCTTGCAAAAGAGTTATCACTTTTGGTACGGTGTTACTCTATCTATAGAATCTCAAATCCCAATCTCAATCTCAATTGTGTATTTAATTTTAATCTGTGTATGTTTGAACGCAAGTTCAGGTGCTACAATGGTAATTTTTCACTTTTTAATTTTAATTTTATTACTCCTTCATCTTATATTTACACAGCTTTTTACATTTTAATTCTTATATCTAAAACTCGTTTAATCTGTTTTAGTTCCACAATGGAACAAAATTATAGGAGCTAAAATGGATTAAAAAGTAGAGAATGATAATAATACTCTCTTTTTCTTAATCCTTTAGTATGATTGGTTATAATTTATTAAAAATCATTAATTTTTGTTTCTCTTCTCTTTTGATTTATATTGATAATTTTCAATAATTTTAAACCAATTTTAAGATATTTAAGAGAAAATGTCAGTAGTATTCTTTTTAATAAATATATAGGAAAAATAAAATAAATTAACAGGCATACATGTAGAATTAAAATGAATAATTTCTATATGTGAAACTAGCTATATGAATAAGTATACTTTAACTTTTATAATGAAAAAATATAATTTGTATGTTAAGTCATAATTAATTCGTTAAAATGAAATCAAATACACACTAAATAAGTCATCGAATGTTAACTTGTTTCTTCTATGGATTGCATGTGGCATATTGCAAACACAAAGATATCATTTTTTCCAATGTTATTTATTTGATTAATATTATTTTAATGTTCAAATATGAATCCTGTAATTTGTTTTACATTTAAACTAAAATACAACTAGACTTAATTTTGTATTTATTTTTTTATCATCCTCTAGAGATTCATTTTAGCTATTTATTTGATAAAACACACTTTTTGAGTTGTAAGCTCTAAACAATTTGTGAAAAATATCAAGTGCAACTTAGGGGCTAATCGTAAGTTGTCATTGGTGATTAAACCAAGATAAATTCTAGTATTCTTTTTTCATGTTCACTTTGAATTAATTGATTGTGCGCTTACTTTGATGAGTATTGATTGAACTAATCATGTTAACGTTTTTTCAAGAAATATCATTCATGATTTGTGGAATTTGTTTTCAATAAAAGTTGTTAAAACTTTATTCACCCCCTTTTGAGTTTTACTAACCATTTGGCCAATGGTTAGGGTTCTATCAAAATGAGTTTTTCCTTGAAATTTGTGTGGGAAAACATAAAAGAATGATAAACATTTTAATTATTTTTAAATCACGGCCTGTAATGGACACAATGAGGTGATCATTTAAGAGAATTGGCAAATGGAAATGAAATGTAAACCTAAAAATGGGACCGTGAGAATTTTCTACCAATGGTTCACAATTGTTATACACTATAATTTAAATCAAATTTGCTAGAATAAAATAACAACATTTTATGTGAATAGTAAAAATGTACAACTATATTTTTTCCTTTGTAGAATTTATTGATTTCCTCCATACCAACTCATCTTTTCATCATTAAAAGGCACTTGATCTAAAATTGTCAAAAACACAAACAAATGTTATAACTAAATGAAATTTGAGATTACCAGTTCACCATATCATGTAAACTTTTAGCAGTGAGCATGACTCGACATGACATGCTAACCTGGCCTGGTTGGTAAACCGGATATTGATTTTTATGGGTTCAGGTTTTGGAATTATATTTAACGGTCAAACAACTTTTAGTAGTAAAATATGTTCATCTAGATTTCAATAAACGATGTTCTTTTCCTAGGTATATTTTCTTATATGCCTCAGGGATATTGAACTCTTTTTTTCTGGGTTTCCTTTAACGTATCCTGGGGATATCTGGTGGTCTTAGTAAGGTTCAAATATTTCCAAATTTCCAGGAATAGTGGTCCTCCGCCGAAGTGTACTTTCTCTCGTGTCTTAGGGGGTTCCAATGGTCATAGCTTGTTCCATTTTTTTATTATAAAAATTCAGAGGTCAAAACCTTAAAAGACAGTACTGACAATTAAATTAAGTCAAAATAATATATTACTACAGTTGGAAAACTTGTCTGCTTGGAAAGTATTTTGATTTAACTGAATTTTTTTAAAAATTATACGCGACCGATGCAAATATGCACAATAGTTATATCATCTAACAACCAGATTTGAAGTTATGGCATTGTAGTTTTTCGGAACGAAATGATCATTTAGGAATATTTTTTAAAATTATTAAATGAGGATAAATTTCAAATAAATATTTAAAAAATAAATCATAAAATATCTCACCACTTTTTGTAAATCATTTTAAGACTATTATTTTTTCTAATGAATTAGTAAAAAAGTTTACAATTTCTGAATTTATTTTAAATATGACTTTGAAATTGTATTTTTTTTATATATTTTTCATAGAAGTCGTAAATAATTTTTTTAAAATTATTATTCTTATTTTTAGTTTTAAATTTAATATTTTCTATATTTTTGTATGTTGTTTTTATTTAATATCTTCTATATTTTTATGTTTTTTTTTATAATTTTTTTATCTAATGTTAAAGATTTTTTTCTTAATTATATTACATTCCAATGAGTTGACTTTAAAGTCGTATACATAACTACAACTTCATTTTATTAGTGTTTCAGTATAGAAAATATATTAAATAGAATAATATTATATAATATATAAAATATTAAATAAAAATATACAAAAATATAAAAATAAAATTAAATAAAAAAATATAGAAAATATTAAATAAAAATATATATATCACTTTGAAGTTGTAAATTCTATAAAAATATAAAAAAATTATGACTTTAAAGTTGTAATTTTAAAAATATATAAAAAAAAATCATAAAATAATTTACGACTTTAAACTTAAAAATCGTGGATTACCCTATGCCTTTTTATGTATTTACTTAAAATTTACTCGTATTTGATAATTTAGAAAAAAATACCCCTAAATGGTAATTTTGCCAATTTTTCAGCCATAAACAAAAATAAATGTAATCAACATGGCATTAAACTTTTATGAGTTTTTTCAATCTCATTATCAACTAATTTTACTATAATTAATATCCGTTAAAAAGTATAACTAAAAACGATATTATAATCTTTTACCTAAACTCCAACAACAACATTTAACCACTAGGCTATTGAGCCATTTTTAACCTTGAGAGGTTAATTTTCAAAAGCTAACATAACATTGCATTTTATTGCCTATGAATGGCTTTCTACTTGGGTACTCTATAATTATTTTTATATCAAATGAAATATTGATGAAAATTGTTGTATATTTGAAAACTTTAAAAGGTTAATTTTCATCAATTAATTTTTATTAATTATTTTATATTCACATTTTATTATTTGTTAACATTTTTAATTTACAACATTGACCTATTTTTAATATCCATTGATTTTCAATGGTCACATAATTATTCATTAATATATTTTTTTTATTTTTCATAATTATTTAAACCCTATGTGTTGAGTGCTTTATATCGAACCCTAATTTTCAATTGCGGCTGCTCTCCCTTTCTTCTCACAAAATTTTGTAGTTCTTGGTGTGACCGTCGCACATTTTAGGATACTTCTCTTGTGATTATTTGAATAAGTGGATTCAAAATCGGGTTGTGGATTGTGATTTGCTTACATTTGACAACGATTTAGAGGTCTTAAGGTAGAATCTTCGTCTTGATTTCTCTTAGATATGATAATTTATTATTAAATATTTTTTTATCCCCCAATTTTAATCATATGTTAATGAGATGTCATTTTAAATTGTGTCCTTTTCACAAAATAATGAATAATTAGATGGAGGATTCCACGGTATGTGTTTTTTGCGATTCTTCAGCGATGTTGGTGTAGAAAAATTACTGATTTTGATATAAAACTCCATCTTTGATAAAAAAAAAAATCTAAAGTTTATATTTGTTTCTTATTACTCTTCTCATTTTTTTTCATCTATTTGATGGAATTACAATCTCTGGCTCGATAAATGTGCATCACACTTTCAATGGGAACATGAGGAGTATTAGTAATATTATTTTTAAATAATTTTTATTTTTTGTTGGTTAAAATTTATTGAAAATTATAAAAAAGTTGATTAAATTTGATGTGATGCTCACGAATTTTTGTACTTTTAAAAATTTTGAAAAAAATTACAGATAATATATTTTTTAAAAATATATCAAAGAATATGTTCATAGTATTTTTATTGAGAAAGTAATATATCAACTATTTAAGAGTTTTAAAAGCAAGCTATGTTTGCAAAAAAATAAAATGGATTTGGTTGCCATTGTGATTCAAAATTTGAGATAGATATAATAATATCAATATGAATGAATTATAAGTCGCAACATTATTATTGTTTTAGATATTAAAAATCATTATTTTTCAATACTAGGTGAATGGTATATTGGTATGTGTTTAGAAAATTATTATTGTCTGCATATTTTAATGGAGTGCTCCTATTAATATTGTTTGATGTTTGAGAGAATTTAATATTCTTTTAATTTATTTAGAAATCTTCAATTACTTTATTTTATTTATCACCACAAAATTACTGTAAAATATCCATTAGATTTCTTCAATTACTTTAGTCTCCTAATTGCATTTTATTCTGATGCCTTCGTTTGTGATGAGAAATTTTTCTAAAAGGTGAAATTACAACTTTACCTTGATTTACTATTAATATTGGATGTGTCGCTCCAAAATTTTTTGTTGCTTCAATTTTCAACTTAGACATAAAGTGATAATGGAGATATTATTTTATCAAAAAATGAGTCGATTTAGTGGGAAGAAGAATACACTTTCTAGTTATACTCATTTTTTTTAATCGAATACCAAGTCTGGAAATTATATATCTATCGTGTTATATTATTAGAATAAACATATTTTTCATTAAATTTTATAATGACTAATTTTCAGTAATAGAATTGAATAATCTTGTTTAGGTTTTATTTTATTATAGTCGAATTTTCTTTTTAAAAAGAGGAAGAAGATAATTAATCTCTGATTATTAGTTACAAAATATTTTAACTAAAAAAAACGGAGGAATCAGCTGTTTAACTGAAAAAACTAAAACAGTACTGTGCACTGAGTCGCAACTCGCAACCCTAAATGTTGGCGCCATGGCGCCAAAAAAAGAAATTTTAGAGTTCAAATATTCAAATCAAATTGGAATAAGAACATTTGTTTATAGCAATACATGAATTAACTTTGCTCCTTCATCACGTTTCTTTTTTTAGACTGATCTATTTTTCACACGCACAGTCACAGCTTCCTCTCTCTAATTCAAAGGCATACATTCCCAGATTTGGTTGGGTGGAGTTAGGGTTTCAAAAATGATAATTAAGGGGAGTTTGAAAACTGAAAAACAGGAGCGAAAAAAGCGGAAGCCAGATAACCACGATAATGCCGCTGTTCAGAAGCAGAGAGTAAATGAGGTTTCTTCTGCTGAAGGAGGAGCCTCTGAATCCAGTGGTAGGGTTTCAGAGATGATAATTAAGTGTAGTTTGAAAACTGAAAAACAGGAACCGAAAGAGCGGAAGCCAGATAACCACGATAATGCCGCCGTTCAGAAGAGAGTAAATGAGGTTTTTTCTGCCGAAGGAGGAGCCTCTGAATCCAGTGGTAGGGTTTCAAAGATGATAATTAAGCGGAATTTGAAAACTGAAAAACAGGAGCGTAAAAAGCGGAAGCCAGATAACCGCGATAATTCCGCGGTTCAGAAGAAGCAGAGAGTAAATGAGGTTTCTTCGGCTGGAGGAGGAGCCTCTGTATCCAGTGAGGTGCAGTCCAATTCAAATTCCGTGGACTCGAATGGCACAATTCAAGACTTTGCCCCACATTCAGAAGAAGGGATTATTCAACCTCGTCCTTCCAGAGGCCGGGCTAAGAAGCGTCCCGGAAGGTTCAGTGATTATTTTGTTGACGAACGCTTCGGGCTCGAAGGCGAGGATAAGAATACTTTGCAAGACGTTGCTGCCAATGGAAATCAAAGAGATTCTTCTTGTTCTTCAAATTCTGCTGAGTCCGGCGATTTCGAGTACTTGGTTAAGACCGTTAAGATGACGGTGAATGGGGGTCGTAAGTTATTGGTTAAAGAAAAGATTAATGATTCGGCTGGACCTAGTTCAAATGCTGTGGGTGTGGAAGGAAATGGTAAAAAGAAAGACATTTTCAAATTAGATGATTTTATTTTGGGTGATATAGTTTGGGCAAAATGTGGGAAGAAGCATCCTGCTTGGCCTGCTATAGTCATTGATCCCCTCTTGCAAGCTCCCAAATCCGTCTTGAGCTGTTGTGTTCCTGGTGCACTTTGCGTTATGTTTTTTGGCTATTCCAAAAATGGAAAGCAAAGGGTAAGAGTTTGTTTAATTTCTATTTTTAAAAACTGTTTTTTAGTTTTTTTAAACGCAACTAAACAAGGTTGCTTAGACAAATTCAAGGAAATATGTTCGGGCTGTTTCTACTTTTTGGTTCTTTAAAACTCATTTTGAAAATAATTTTCAAAACCTAATAATTTTTTGTTGAGTAATGTAGAATTGTTTTAGAAAACAGTTTTAAAAGCTGAAAAATGACAAGGGTGTCAAACATGTTCTAAATTTCTTACCTGTGTGTGTTCATAGGCTTGAGTTTTTTAGTGCTTAAATATTTCTAAACCAATGATAATGGGCAGGACTATGCGTGGGTAAAGCAGGGGATGATATTCCCGTTCTTGGAATTCATGGACAGGTGTGTATTGGCTGCAGTTGTTTCTGCTAGAATGTTTATTGTTTGATGTTTACTTATTAAATGTCTCTGTTCAGATTCCCTGGGCAGTCCCAATTGCACAAATGTAAAGCAAGTGACTTTAACAGTGCAATAGATGAGGCATACTTGGTAGAAAATGGCATTTTGGACGTACAATTGGGAGCTGAGCAAAATATGGAAGGTGTGGATTCCTGTGTTGACCAGGAATATGCCGATCAAGACCAGGTAATTTTATAGCTTTCACTTTATGTTGCTTATAATCATGGCTGATACTGATAACAAGAGCATCTTTAAGCTTCATTTAGTGTCTGTTTGGTTTCATGTTAGAGAATTGATTTCAAACTCAAAATTGATTTTAGATAAATTTTTATATGTTTGGTTTCATATCGGAAAAAAAATCAGAATTGATTTTAGGTCCCAAATTGATTTTGAGTTGAAGCAATTTAGCTTAAGAAAGAGTCCTAGTTATGTTGTGTACTTGTAATATAGATGACAGAGGCTGTACTGCATTAGCTGATATTAATCTTAGTAGGAAGGGCTAAGGACTAAGGTGTGCTTAATGATTATATACATTCTAGCCTCTTTGTAGTTATTGCCTACTTCAACAAGTCACATTATGTATGTTATACTATGAGTGAGTACTTTTTTTTAATGGCCAAAAATGCAAAATTAGAGGGACTAATAGTATTATGATTTTTCAATGGTAACAGTTACTCTTAAGTTAAAAGATTTTTAGCTCAGCATGTGAAGTGAAACTGATCATGCAGTTTGCTTTAAAATATTTTCTTGTCGTGTTCCATAGGATAGTTTGCTTGGCTGATATCCGAGTATCATAGTATCATATATATAGTTTTTAATCTGTTCAAGTTTCTCATATAGACTTCAGAGGCCTGCCTTTGATATAGTGACATACGCATAATGCTATAGCATTATGTCACTGTTTCAAAGCATAATTCTTATTCAAAGTTTAGTATATACATTAAGGCGACTGTTAATAAATAAAAAATGGAAAGGTTTCATCACAAAGTGTAGCATTTAAGGTTATCAATACATTACTATCGTGATTTAAAAAAAACCTTTAATTTGTTCTTTCCTCAATAATTGCCCTATACTAAAATCATATAGATTATCATGGTTTTGGAAACTGAACCAGATTGTTCAATATATTTGTGTCAACTTGGGATCAGTTGGCCGGTTTGGGTAAACCTTTTTTCACTCCTTGTTTTGGTGAAAACCCTTTCAAGTCGTTCATCTCTTTCAATATATCTGTATGAAAGATAAGGGTAATTTTTAGTGAATTTATCTTTTAAATCTTTTAGAATCTGGTTAATTCTAGATTTTTATCCGGTGAATAAATTATGTAGGATACACTATCTTGTGCTGGCTGTGGTTTGATGTCTCCATACAAAACCATGAAGAAGATTAATGATTCAAGTTGTGATCCTCAGCACTATTGCAAGCCTTGTGCAAAGGTTCTGCCTTGACTCACTCTAGATATCTTCAATTTCTTGACTGGATAAATTCATAGCTGACATCTGATTACTTCTTTTTGTGGTTCTGTTATAGCAGTTAATAAAATCGAAACAATATTGTGGCATTTGCAAAAAAATTTGGCACCATTCAGATGGTGGGAATTGGGTGAGATAATCTACTTTCTCAAGGTATCTGTTTGTTTTAATTTATTTTATTTCAACAAAAAAATTAATTTTTGGTTGTGGGGCTAAACCCTGACAGGTATGCTGTGATGGTTGTAATGTTTGGGTGCATGCTGAGTGTGATAAAATTTCCAGCAAACTTTTCAAGGTATCATATTATGGTTAGCATGGTGATACATTCTACTTTTCATTATTCTCTTCATCTCTTTATTGTTTGATTTCCTATGATAAAAGTAATATTAAGATGACTGATTAGTTTCTTAATGCAGGGTCTGGAAAATACAGATTACTATTGCCCCGATTGCAAGGGAAAATTCGACTGTGAATCATCAACATCACAAACATACAAGTCAAAAAATATGTATGTAGAAATGATCTATTGCTTCTTTTTCTTATTCTTTTAAGGGCATTGAGCATTTTGACTTTATTCTTTGAATCTTATAATGTGATATTTTTTGAGATAGATCATTGGAGACTAGCCAAAAACCTGCATTATCTGAGAATCCAGAGGTGGTGTGCAATGGCATGAAAGGAATCTATATTCCAAATGATCATATGTAAGCCTTCAAAACATTTTTTTTATATTATGGGGATGAAACTACCCTCAATGTAGATTCTAGATTTGTTAACCTACCTGGATAGGTTCACAAGCAAAACAATGTTCAATATGGGAACTAGTGCATAACTTTTGGTGATTAAACCTATTATTCATATAGCTTCTTTTATTAATTTTTCTTGCAGGATTATGTGCAAGTGTTGCTTGTGTGGTTCAAGGATGCATACACTTCCTGAATGGGAAAGACACGCAGGTTCCAGAGCCAGAAAATGGAGATATAGTGTGAAAGTAGAAAGCACAATGCAACCGCTCAAAGAATGGGTTTGTACCAGTTCTTGTTATATTAGATGCATGACAAATCTTTCTGGTGAATTATAAGTGTTTTTGTATTAACAGTCGTGAAGAATTTTACTCACTTGGATTACTTGAGTGTTGTCTAGTGTCTATATCTCTTGTATTTCAAACATCTCCCAATTTTCAAGTATGCATTTATAGTGCTGTAATGTGTGTATATTGTGCCTTTATTTTTCCATATAACGCGTTTCTTATATTTTTAACTAACAATAAAAATTTCTTCAGATTGATGAACACAATTCCGGAGCTGGAACTTCCCTGCAGTTAGATCAGCAACAAATACTCTCCTTTTTGCAAGGTGAATGTGTATTTCATATAAAATTTTTCATATTGAAGCCTCAATATCTCTTATGCGATTAAGTCTTATGGCACGTTGAAGTCACATGTTTTCTGTTGAATATATCTAGGAAAGGGAGTAACTTATTTTCCTTTTACCTTTTTTCAGAGAAATATGAGCCAGTTTATGCAAACTGGATAACAGAAAGATGTGCCGTTTGCAGATGGGTTGAAGATTGGGAAGATAACAAAATTATCATCTGTAACAGGTGCTCTCATCATTGTTCATGATCTTTAGCTCAAGCTGTATAGTTATGATGGATATGTCAAGTTTCATTTCTAACTTACAGGGCTTTAAATGATTAACTGTCAATTACGTTATTTGCACTTGTTTATTGGACAGGTGCCAAATGGCTGTCCACCAAGAATGCTACGGGGCAAAGAATGTTCAGGACTTTACTTCCTGGGTTTGTAGAGCCTGTGAAATTCCTGATGTTGAGCGAGAGTGTTGCCTCTGCCCAGTAAAAGGCATGTCATTTACATATAGTATTTTTGCAGTCCGACCATTTTTGTTGTATCATAAGCTGTTCCGTTAAATTTTTATGACAGTAGTAAGTGATGGAGCCAATACTCTAATTTTTCACCAAGAAATGGACTAGTTTTCATGCAAATCAAGATTGTCTTGATTTTGTTGGATCATCAATCTCCACCAATTTACGCATGCAATTAAGTTAGCCGATTTTTACATAGTCAAGGAGAATTCTCTTTGGGGAAATCCAGTAAAATTGGAATGATAAGGAGAATCCTCCTATAAGTTTCATGCAAATATGATTATATCTAAAGTCACTGTCCAGTTATCATTTGAATGACTTTTTTCCCTCATTGCCGGCCTTGGTCAATTCTGTCATCCATTGCTAATATACTTATACAATATGGGAAAATGCTTTGCAGGTGGGGCTCTGAAGCCAACAGATGTTGAGATGTTGTGGGTTCATGTCACGTGCGCTTGGTTTCAGCCTGAAGTTCTTTTCCAAAATGAAAAGGCAATGGAACCAGCCTCTGGAATACTCAAGATTCCTCCTAATTCCTTTTCGAAGGTATAACATTGGGCTAAAAGGTCTATACGTGAAATTTATTCTCAGGTGGTTTCAGCTGCAAGCCTACAATATTCTTCCTCAAAGTACCCTAAGAACTTACGTGCTTGTTTTGATAACCATGCTGAATACATTTATTCAGTGTTATTAAAAAAATTACAATCATACAATGCAATTTTTTATTTTGATAATTTCTTATCCCAACAAAGAACTCATTCTTTATAAAATTACTTTTCCAAAACAATTTTTACTCAACAAAAATTATATAATAACAACACACTAATAGCCTGAACATGCTTCATATAATCTTCTACCTTGAATTCAACACTCTGTCCCATGATTTTATTCACATTGATCGGTAATATAGTGATTAGCTTCTTATTTAATTTTTTTGGCTCTCCCTTTCTTGTTGGCTTGAAATTATTTAATGTTTAGTTTATTTTGACGGCAGACTTGCGTGATCTGTAAACAAAGCCACGGTTCCTGTACAAGTTGTTGCAAGTGTGCTACATATTTTCATGTAATGTGCGCGTCAAGAAAGGGATATAGCATGGAAGTAAGTTTAATGGTCCTCTTGAATATGAACAAATCAATGTTCTAAAACTGCTTTCTTTTTTCTTCTTAACTTGCTTCGTTAGCCTTTCCATAATAAATAATTTTGTATGAAAGTTGGAATTTAATTGTATGATGATTACTACTGCTGGGGAAATATGTTGATATTGTTTAAATTTACAGTTGCATTCGACAGAAAAGAATGGGACTCTAATAACGGAGAAGTTAATATATTGTGCAAGTCACAGGTTTGAGCTCTGGTCACTAAATTACAATAACTTATTTTCCATGTGAATTTTTAGAATTTTTAGATCTAAGTTAATATCATTTTAGGGTCCCAAACCCAGAATCAGGTCTGGTTGTACATACACCCCAGGAGGTATTCTCACCGACAACTTCACTTCGAAATCACCTGGGTAGCATCAGGGGATCAAGGCTGGTTTCATCAGAGATTATAGAACTTCCCGAAACTGTAAACTCTGAAATTAATGAGATTGAGCCGCTGTCTGCAGCGAGATGCCGTGTGTTCATAAGGCCTTCCCGTAAGGTGATTAAGAACTTTATCTTGTGGCCATAATATTAAATTAACATCTATAGTTTTTGTTTTATCCTCAAAGTCCCTTCCCCGCATCCGAAACTAAATACTATAATCTGGATTTGGTGTAAACAGGTTACTTACTTACATTATCAATATATTTTCCTTATATTTTTAGAAGGATAAAGTGCCAATCATTCACTTGCTTGGGGGGCCAAACCTTCATTCTTTAAGTGCAATAACTCAATTGAACAGCAATAAGGTAATCTTATTTTGGTGTTTGACCTATTGCTTTTGAAATGTATAACTAGTCTTTTTGAGCTGAGATTGTACCACAATTTCTTTTCCCGTTTGATAGAAAAATATATTTCCTAAGTTGTAATATTGTTCTGTGATAGGGTGCTCAAGTATTTTCTTCTCTTAAGGAACGTCTTCACCATTTACAGGTTTGTTAGTCTCTCCATTTGTTAATTTTTTATTTTTAAATTAAAATTGTATCTCGTTTTTTACCTTGTTTTATTCAATCTTTAATGTTTTGGGGTTGCAGAAAACAGAAAACCAAAAAGTTTGCTTAGGAAAATCAGGTATTCATGGATGGGGCCTCTTTGCTCGTAGAGATCTGGAAGAAGGAGAAATGGTAACTTTATTAATTTAAGATGGTCAATTATAAAATAAATAATTACCTGAGTTTTCTTGAAAGATAATATGCTCATGCTTTTTATGGCTGTATGCAGGTTGTTGAATATCGTGGGGAGCAGTTACGACGTAGTATCACTGACCTAAGGGAAGCACAGTATCGTTCAGAAGGCAAAGATTGTTATGTGAGTATTTTGTTTATGATTTTTTTTTATATATGTCTGCATTGTACTATATATACTCCCAGCCACTTGCTGTGTTCTGCTTCACATTGTATTCTGATAAAAAATATTTCATTTAATTGGTAATTCAAATGTTGTGTGCTTTCACTTGCTGTATGCTTCACAATTAAAAATGATGAATTAATTGTTATTTTAAATCCCAAAGATTTAAGTGGTATATTTAGAAATCCTATCAAATATTATGAGACCTATCATGTTCCATTTGTACTCCTAGTTGATACTGCTTAAATTCCTGTTATAAATGGGTTCATGTTTACTGTTAACGTTGGGATTCATTGTACTGCTGATCTTAATGCCGAATGATATAAATTATGCAGTTCTTCAAGATTAGTGAGGAAGTGGTGATTGACGCAACGGATAAGGGCAATATTGCGCGTTTAATAAACCATTCTGTAAGTTATTTCTGACGAATCTTGTCTTCGGACTTTGATTTCGTGTACTTTGGTCAATATTCAGATTTTATGTTTATGAAAAAATTTATGAATCAACCTGTTGTGCTACAGTGCATGCCAAACTGCTTTGCAAGGATTGTGCCATTGAGTGATCAGGAGAACATGATTGTTCTTATTGCCAAGACCAATGTTTCAGCTGGTGAAGAACTAACGTACGGTTTGTTGTGTTTTTTTTATATCTTTTGATTTGATGTGTATGCACATAAGGAATCATGCATATTGAATGTGGCACACAGCATACTTAATGAATGACTTATTTTTATTAGGAATGTATATCTTAATTAGTCTGACAAGAATAACCGTTTTTTCGTCTTTTAATGTTGCAACAGGTATAATTACTCGTTCGATGATGAGCGGGATGAAGAAAAGATTGTCTGTCGCTGTAAAGCCCCTAACTGTAGCGGATTTATGAACTAGTTTCTACATTGTTTTTGCGCGTGGAGCCATTGCAGTTACCCAACCATGGGGAAACATTTGTCGATTCTTGTACATTATTTTTTTATGTTAAATTAATTTGTATACCATTTGATTAATTTAAATAATAAAAATAAGGAAAATATGCTCACGATGAGCAGGAATAGCGAATAAGTTTCTGTAAAAAAAAAAAAGCAGGGATATAGGATGTATTGGCTGTAACTATGACATACATTCCATTATTCTTCATTTATCATGTGCAGAAACAATCATTTAAGAGTTTGATAGTGAATTTGTGATACACTTACTGTATAAAACATAGTAACCTTTTCTTGTGGAGGGTTATCTAAGGGGACTGATTATTATTTTATATAGTGATGTTGATACACTTTAATTGGGTTATGCATTATTTTTAGTCTCAATAACTCTAAATACATAGTAATGTTTGTATCTCTGGTACACTATAATATAATACTTTTTGCTGATAAAAAAAACTGTAAAAATAAAATCTGCAGCTGTACAACAGTCATTGTTTGAATTCGTGAATCATTATTAGTTGAATTGTATAAATTGAAATCTTATAAAATAATTTGTGTTTTTAATTAAGTGATTCAAGATTTGGATATGAAATAAATTATGGTAAGAGAAAAATATTCATCTCATAGATGCTCATGATTTTGATGAAAATTAATTATTATTTTTTATGAGACTATTTTGTAATAATATTTTATATATATATATATTTTTTTTTTTTTTTCAAAATTAGACTATACTTTGTTTTTTTATATTATAATTTACAACATATCAATTCATGCACTTGGATATTTGTTGGGTCACCGATTCATATGGACCAATTTGATGAAAAAACTGATTGACATACATTGATTTCATAATATCTTTTATACAACAACTAGCTGAGACTGGTTCGATATTAGCTAGTTTAAGTAATTTTAATTCTTGTACTTTAGGTATCTAATTATCCAAGCATGTATATGTTATTTACGCAGTTTAATTGATTATGAAAAATTAATTAAAAATATTGATTAAAAACATAATTATAAGATAATTAATAAAAATAATAACGATAACAACAAAATAATAATAATGATATATTATAGTCAATTTTTCTAGTAACTTCTTGGCTTGGAGCATAAGCATCAAGCTACAAACCCTTGGTTTGGAAACTGACAGCTAGATGACTCATAAGGTTGACATACTAAAGTAATAAATCTTATTACTATTCTCTTGATTTTTATTTAAAAAATTCAAATTAAAAATTATACTTATTTATTTTTGTAAAATTCAGTTGTATTAATTATTTTATATCAATATATTCATAATTGTATTAACAAATAATTAAAAGAAAAAATATTAATAATAAGTAATTTTAAAAAGTATATAAATTTAAGATAATTTTTTATACTATTAAT
The DNA here is from genome assembly GCA_013407115.1 of Glycine latifolia. NCBI lineage: Eukaryota > Viridiplantae > Streptophyta > Magnoliopsida > Fabales > Fabaceae > Glycine > Glycine latifolia. Next base: position 30,215,951 of record CM023943.1, read on the forward strand.
TAAATTAATTATTACTTTTTAATTATGATAAATTAAATAATTGAGTATTTGTGGAATTTGGATGTAACCATAAGATTGTGTCCTAAAATTACCCTTTCAGAAGTTCTAAAAAAAAATAGAGATACACGCATGGCAAAAAAAGTGTCCAGTGAACCTCAAACGCAAAATACGGTTGGCTGTTAATATTTATGGTAGACCGAAGATATGAACCTAAAGCACTGAAAAAAACTAAGCAATCCTTATCCTTATTTTAGCAAAAAGAATTCAATGGACACCGAATGCATTTATCCCACTATAAATCACTCCCTCCATCCTCTATCCATTCCTCGTCCTGGTTAGTGCACAACACAGAAAACCAACTAAATTCAGAGAAGAAGAAAAGCATTCATTCGTTTCCATAAAAAAAAATGGAACGCTCTACAAAACTCTTCTCGACGTTGGTTCTCTGCGTGGTTGTAATGGCACAGCAGGCTGCCGCACAGGATCTAAAAGGAAAGAACCTAATCAACAAGGTATGCACAATCGCCCCAATCAGAGACCTCTGCGTTGAAATCCTCTCATCGGACCCAATAAGAAGCCATGACGCAGACCTCAAGGACTTGGCAATTATCTCCCTTAGGGTTGCTGCCAGAAACGCTTCCAGCATCCTCAGCGAAGCGAAAATGTTGATCGATGACGACAACCTGGACCCCGAAGTCCAACAAGGTTTGGCTGATTGCAAGGAGACAATATTGGACGCCGAGAGCCAGCTCGAGGACACCATTGCTTCTCTCTTGGTTGGTTCCGACACCGACGCACAGGTTTGGCTCAAGGCTGCCGTGGCCGCAATCGACACCTGCGACGCTTCCATTCCCGGAGACGATGATGTTCTCTCCGTCAAGAGTGCCATGTTCCGCAGGCTGTGCAACATCGCCATCGCCATCAGCAAGCTCTTGGAAAAACCATTTAAATTCTAAGCTTGTCGATCGATTGTCTTCCTTTCCTTTAACTGATTTTTACTTCATCATCCTGTGTCAATCTTAATCTGAATATCTTCCGTAATTTTATTTACGGTGTTAACACTGCATGCTGTCCGACTTAACTTTTTCCTTTTCCTTCTTGTGTAGTAAGTATTTTGTTACGTTGAGAAAAGGAGGGCTCGCGAAATGTCAGGCTTAACAACACACATGCAAACAGCGATAATGATAGGTCTTGCAGGCTAATTACTGATGTGTGGATCATTGATTCAGTTTTTTTGAAAGTTTTGATTGTCAAAGATTAGTTTGGATCATGTCATTTCCTCAGTCTTATTATCTTTTTCAACCCGCGAGAAATCTGAAATCTATTACTATATACGTTGTGTGGATGAGACTTTTATTTTTAACTTTTAATTTTTATTTCTGCTGTAAGAAAGAGAAATATTAATTTGACAATAGTAATGTTTGTAATAACAATGAATTAATGCTGATTACTTAAAATTATTTAGAAATAACTATATACTATATCCCATAAGAAAAATGTTAATAGGTACAAAAAAATACTTTTGCTAAATGTATTAAGTGAAACTTTTTCTAGATCTCTTAAAAGAACATTCTATTCTTTATTATATTCACTTTTTATTCTTTATATTCGTGTGTATATTCATTCCTCTACTAATACTAGGAACTATGAAGTATTTTAATTTGTAGCATATTTTACCAAAATATATTTATACTAAATACCAAAAGTATAACAAGAATCATATGCTACAGTAACTAAAGATAAAATAAGATAGAGTTTTATATATACAGCCACACTATTTTAGTTAATAATAGAATACGAAATATAGTATATTGCTCCTAAATAGATTAATCTATATATAATTAACAATAAAATGTAAACTATTTTTAATCTTTAGCTAGATTTCCTAAATAGTTTATAGATTACTCGAATTGAAAAAAAAATGAAAATCATTAAATTAGAAGAAGACGAAGAAAAATGATAAATTGATAATGGATAATGATTAAAAATACATAATAATCTAGCATCCCTTTACAAATGTACTAGGCGGTCGAATTATTAGAAAATAATAGCAGAAGAAAAAGTTTATTCTAATGTATTTTGAACATGCTTCAACATTGGTTATATAAAAAAAAAAAAGAAGCTTAAACGTTTCATTGAAAACCCAACACTCAACATATGACATAAATGCAAAGTTATTCAAACAAGTTTAAAATCATAATTTAAATAATAATGGTAATATCATTTTAAAAATACAAACACTAGCTCTAAATTAATTACTTTATTCTTATTAGACATATATATATAGTGAATACTCTACATAAAAAATAAAAGCAAGAAAATTTGCAAAAGGTTTGTGGACTTCTAGTAGTAGTTGACTCTTTACTTGTTACCATTGGATTTATAGAATGAATCTGACAGGCCAAACATTGTTGAGCATTGGGTCTTGGTCAGTTGGTTGGATAGAGGCCTACTTACAAAAAAGGCAATTGGAAAAGGCTTCATATTAAAGTTAAGAGAAATGTTGTTTTAAATATAAGAGATTAAAAACGTTATTATTAATTTATTAATGTAAAATTGTATTACAATCGAGATATGTTTTAAAATTCTAGTTAATTAATAACATATTTTTTTTTGAAGTATAGTAAACATATCATTAATTTATAAGATAATTGGATAAAAGCATTAGTAAACATGTACATATATGTTAATGAAATTACATACCCTAACTGCATCTTTACTCGCATTCTTGTTGTGAAAGTTCAGTTAAGTACGTGCTTTATGATTTCTCCTCTTCTTATCTTCTTATTTTTAGTTATTTTCTTTATTATAATTCTCATTATATATTGTTTATCACGTACATTTGTCTTAATACTTAAGGAATTAATAGTTCTAATAATTTTCGAGTATACATATATGAGATGATAATTTTAATTTTGAATATCTTTATAATATCTTTATTATTTTTAATTCTAATTTATTATTATCATACGGTACATTTACTTATTGTACAAATATATGCAACTTTAGTCACTGCCATGAAATACATGTTATTTCAACGTAGCAAGAAAATTATCAATAAAATAATTTGTTATTTGAGCAAAAAATCTAAAAATTGTCGTACCTGTTGTTGGTCAATAGAAATCGTTCCACGCGGTAACCAAAGAAGGATATAGCTTCCCCTTTTTGTTAGTACGAAAAACTTCTTTGACATAATAGTATACAAATTTTTATAATGTTTTATTTTTTAAAATCTTTTCATCATCATATTGTTATTTTACTTTTTCATCTCCTTATTGTAAAAATTATTGCCAAAATGTGAAGTGAAAATTAGTACTAAATTACACTTCTTCCTTTAGTATACAAGGATCGAAAAGTCAACATCAGCGGTTGATGTACAGGAAAGAATCACAAACTGATTGAGTACCAAATAATTGTGAAGGGCACAGAAATCAACACAATATTAATTTGCTTTATAACTAAATCACTATAATTTTCAATGAAAGATGCTTTGAACATTTGGCGGAGGTAGGGTATTAATTAATTAGTAGACTAGAGTACCGGCAATGGTCAGCTTATTTTTTGAATACAAAAAATACCAAAAGGAAAAGAACAAAGTGAATGTGTAATGAATCCACTAGATCTTCTATATCAAATTATTGGTGTAACTCACTCCTGTCTGTGGTAACCAATTATCCCCAAGCAAAAAATTGGAGACAGTAAAGTTGGATGCATCTGTGGCATTAATCATATGATAACCAGGCCACGTCACTCTATTATCGGTTCCAGACCCTGGCCCACTGTTGCTGTATTCTGCGTAAAACAAAGTGCTTAATGCAAAATCACCGTCCCATTCACGCCACCCCTTAGCGTTGATCACACTGTCCATGAAAGTTTGCATATAAACCGTTCTAGAAAACTCCTTCCATGGCCTTCCCAGATACGTTGCAACACCGTTGCTAGAAGCTAAATCATCAGCTGCTCTTATGGTACAATTATGGATTGAAATACCTGTGTCTTGGTTCGGGTCTGTTCTTCCCTGTGCGGTGATTGCGTTGAATTGACCACTCATGGGGAGACGAGGGTACATGTTGCAATTTTGGAAGACAACCTTGGCGTTTCCGAAGATGAAATCCACCGTGCCGTAGATGTCGCATTCGCTGTAGAATTGTCTCAAGGAATGTACGTATAGTGTGTCTTGGTATCCCTCGAAGCTGCAACTGTAAAAAGTGGACAAATCTGCTCCGCTTCGAAGTGCAACTGCTTGGTGCTTCACTGCCCCGGCGGTGTTGCGGATGGTCATGTTCACACCCACGAATCCTTGCCCTACCACAGCTGCAACATTCATCATATAGTTATCAGATATATGATATACTCTTCGGAGAAAATTATTCTTTTTGGATAACTTCCTTTCATCATCTTTTACATTACTTTTTTTAAAATAAGAAATGTCCATTCATATCATATAAAATCTTACATGCACGAATTTTTTCATCAGCCATGCAAGAATTACAACGGCATTATTTTCATAAATTGAAATTAAATTACTTATATTATATTTCTTGTTTCCTTAATTCCCTATCGTTCAATGAAAATGTAACGTGTGATTAAATAGGTAGTGGCATTTTCTAATTCTTATTTTTTTCTTCTGACATTTGACTTTTTGATTAAGTAATTGACCAGAGTTAGATTTAGCTTGAAATTTTTAGGTCAAAGTTTACGGCAAAGACGTTTCTAACAAGGAAGCAAATTGGTTATAGTAAACATGAAAAACACAAAATTAATAGATAGTATATTAAAATATGTTTTCTTTAGAGAGTGTATTGTTTAATTTGTCAAATCATAACTATAGTAAGAAATTAAGGGTTTAATTATTCTTACCAAGAGTTGCGGAGCTGAAGGTTGTCCAGCCATCAACGACACTACGATTGCCTGTGATAATTGTCTTGTTGATACCATCCCCGACCATCATCAAATACGTCTTCTTCTTATCAATGGACACATTTTCCTCATACACACCGGCAGTTACATAGATAAGGAAGTAGCCATCCGTGGAGACAGATTTGTTAGGAGCCGCGGCAATGGCATCATTGATAGTGGTGAAGTTCCCACTTCCATCTTGGCTCACTGTCACAATATCCCTCACCACAACCTCGTCGCCCACCTTGGCCTGAAGGAGCTTCCTCCTACTCACGGACTCGTAGATCGCGCGGGTTCTGCTTGACATCTTAAGCGGCAAACGCCCGTTTTTGAATCCAAGTTGTTTCTTGGTAGGGTGCATTGCTTTGGCTTTGATTCTGGGAACCCAACCCTTGGTGAATAGAGCGAGAGAGACACTGTATAGTTTGGTGTCGTTGGAGAGTGGAACACTGAGACCGTTTCTCACGCTCCAAGCTGAAACAGTGTCTTTGAGACCGTCCAAGCATGTTTGCTGGTTGGTTAAGATGGCGCTGAGTAAGGTTTGGATATCATCAGCTTGAAAACTAGGAAGAAACCTCGTTGTCTTGTTCACTGTTTGGAAGGAACTAGAAAGAAAATCGAAGTTGAGTTCTCCGAGAGTGCGGCAATCTTGAAGTGCACGGATTGCCGTGGCGGAAAGAGAAGAACGACGTTGGAGGTATTTATCAACTAGGTTTAAGAACTTGCGGGCTTGTGAGAGTGATTTTTTGACGGAGAATCGACCATAGTCGTAAACGTTGCCGTTTTGGGGAGGGAGAACGGATTTGCAATAGGATGGGTCTGGGGTGGATTTGCATGCAGTTCCCGGTGAGACAGAAGTGGTGGGATTTGGAACAGTTTCTGAGGCAGCAAATAATGGTAAGAGAATGAGAAATAGTATTAAGAAACAAAGCTTTGAAGCCATGTTGGTTTGACAGAGGAAAGAGTGAGTTATTGTGTTGATTTGTGGGTGTTGGTTGATTGTTAGTTGTGGTTTGAAAACTAGTTTCGTGAGGTTCAATTTATAGGCGAATAAGCGAACTTTTTAACGAGAGAGAGACACCTGATTATGGGTTTAATTATTTATTTACAAGTACCAGTACATGTTTTGGATTTACTGCTGCTGAAGGTTGACTGGGTATGTAAAGTTAAGAGAATTAAGGATTAGATTGATTGAATAGTCACCGATGTAGACTTTGTCAATAATACTCATCGAATTACCATGAGACACGCATCTTGGAAATTGTAACTACCGGATTTCCCACTAGGATTTCCTAATTTATGTATTTCTCTGATTTCTGATGTCTGCAGTATGGGTAGTGGAGATTTAATTAATTGGAGTGACTACCGAATCCTTTGTCCTGTTCTATTAAAGAGCTATTAGATCTTAAACAAAAAATTTTGATTTTTATTATATTTCTTAATAAATTTAATTTAAAAAAAAAGAGAATTATATATTTTTACTTAAAAATATGAGAACTAAAATTTTAAATTTTAAATTATAGTGAACTAAAATTTTAAATTTTAAATTATAAAAAACTAAAATTATAATTTAGCACTAAAATAACAAATAGTCATTTGCGAAATATGAGAACAGTAATGTCAGTCTTTCTCTCTATAGAAAGTTTTATTTATTACAATTAAAAAGGATCAGCACAAAAATAACAAATAGTCATTTGCGAAAGCGAAACTATATATGACTGAAGAAACAATAAAAGTAAGAATTTTATTTGGTGAATTACAATAAAAGTAAGAATATCTCCTTATACCTGAATTCGATTCTTAGTTCTTACGTATAAAAAATAATAAGATCAAGAACGAGGTAAAAAAATCATTTCCATTTTACATGCCATATTCAATCTTATTCATGAATAATGTTTTTGCACTGTTTAACTTTTGTCATATAGATATTACTCCTCTTGTTGAATTATTAATTTTCTTCTAGAATTGATTCAAATGGGCATACATTTCTTTATATATAATGATAATAGAGTTTGAAAGTAGAATTTTATAAAAAATATATAAATCCCTATCATTGATTAACTCTAGTAGATTCAAATGTATACACATACAATTAGTGTTTATGCAAAGTAGTGGAAGATCTAGGATGGTTTAATTTGAAGTAACTTCATTTTGTGCCTCAGAATTTCACAAAATTTGCCAAGCAAATCTATTTATTACTTGAAGTTTTTTAGCACAAATATACAGTGTGTAATGCAGAACGAAACTTACAATGAATTTTTTTAATTAATTATATCTATAGACGCCGGCCTGTCATAATCAAATAAACTATTTTAAGGAATGGTGTGTTGAAAAGAAAAGTGGAAGCCAGCAGATACTTAATTGGAACAAAAAATAGGGGTTGAAAACCCAAAGAAAACGTTTGGTAAAAGATAATTGCCTTTCCCATTGATGCCCAACTGTTTGAAATTGAAACATGGCAGACAGGAGAAAAAGAAAAATGGAAAGATGGAGAGGGAAGCTTAAATTTGATTGAAATGAGAGATACAAAGTCATAACTGCCGGTTCTGCGATCTAATTAAATAATTTTTTAACAAATGCTCATCAAACTCTAGTCATAGTTAAGTAAATGTATGCAGAAAAATTAGGACTGCCTACATACATGTTTGAGCAAATACTACTACTATTAGACATAAAGTAAATGATCAGAGCTAAAATATAGGGTAGACTTGAGTTGAATATTTTGTTTTGTTTTGTTTATACGGGGCGCCAATTGTTATGTCAATATGTGCAGCTAGGTCACGACTCACTCACTTGGAAAGTTAGCAAGTTAGATCCGAAGAGTTTATAGACTTTTGACCTTGTTGAGTTCTAACGCGTAAACTCTGCTCTCGACACTTGTATATAGCTATTTGGTGGGCCATCTTTGAGGCGGTGAATGGCCCACACGTTGCTCAAATTCTTCAGTAAACGATATCTGCCAAATTTGGCAAGCTGGGATCAATAACAATGAGTCAGAGAAGAAGACTCCAAAGTCGAGCGGTTAAGGCTTCACTACAATGATACTACATCTTTGTTTGAATAAATACACACCCCCTGCCCCTGCTGTAACCTTTGCCTTTGGAATTAATAATGCAACGCGGAAACTAAATACTTATAATTTTAACTTATTTAATTATAAAATATTGCATGCAGAATAATCATCATGTACACATTGATTTTGATAACTTTATTTCCATCATGCATTAATAATTAAAGCTAGAGAAAATATAAATATCAATTTTCATAACCTAGTTTGCTTTAATTAACAAATTTTACTATTTGTACATCAATATTATCTTAAAATATATTAACGGTACGGTGGTGCAGCTTATTAATATACTATAACTAAAAAATAAATGCATATACATTAACCAATATTAATATTTGTGAAATTTGTTAACATATATCTACTTTGACCACTTTTTTTTAGAATACGCTAACAAATTATAAAAAAAATTATTTTAAAGTACATCTAAATTATAATTAACATACTTCAAAAACACACACATATCAACTAATAGCTTTTTAATTGTAAAAAATAAAAACTACAAATTTAGGTCACATTTTTTAAAAAAAATTTCAACAAGTATTCTTTTTTTAAGACAATTTTGTATGAGATATGAAAACCTCTCCTAATAATTTATATAACTATCCACGAATATTCAAAAGTAATATTTAGTAGTCATATAATTTTTTTTTATATATTTTAATTTTAATCATTTAAGCACAATCTAATAATTTATATTTATAGTTCTATTTTTTACAATAACAAAAAATTCGTATATGTTACTTCATCCAGATATGGGTTTTCTACTATTTTAAGATCGCAAAGGAACCGTCACCGGTATATGCGAAGTTCCAGCACATCCTAAGGGTGCTAACTAGATTTCTAGTATTCTTATTCTTATTTATGCTAGGTTTGTCGCTTTTATGAATTATGATTTTACAAAGTCAAAATCAGTCATTATAAAATTACTATTATAAAATGATTTATATGTACGATAGTTGAAAAACTCAAGCAATTTGCTTGTATCAAAATCGAATCCAAGTCAAACGAAGCACGTTATGTTGACATTGAAGCTACCAAACATATAAAAGTGACTTTAAAAAATATATATGTTTATATTATATTTAAAAATCATGCAATTAATAAATATTTATAAATACTTGTCAAAAGTATAAAAAATATATTTAGATATAAAAAATATATTTCAATAGACTAAGAAAAGTTTTTGACATTTGATAAGTTAATTATAAGCTTAAATCTCTATTCGTCCTTTTAAAATAAAGAAAATATATGTTTGACTTTTACAAATATTATAAAAATTTAGAGGCTTTTTCTATTTTGAATTAACATACCTTTCTATTTCCTTAAAATCTTTATGATATAAAATATAAGAAAACTATAATTTATTGATAATTAAAAAATATAGAAATATAAACGTTATCCAAATACACTTAACTAGACATTTGGGCCGTAAAATCCCAATATTGGATAGCCCAGCAAGAGGAAATTGACAACAAACACTGATCTCATATCAGCCCAATCTGCAGGGCCTATGACACGACGTAAGAGTGGTGCTTCATACACCATATAACATTTCTACTACACCATTAGTAAACAGTGTATTTCCATATTTGCCCTCACTTATAAAATTTAAAAACACAAATGATCTCTTCTCCCTCCTCCGCTGTCCTCTGCGTTCCTTGGTATTCAACTGCGGCTTTCTTTCCAGCGTGGGTGGTTGGTGGAGTTGCTTGGTTTGCTGCGCATCTCATACGTGGTGTTTGGTGGTGTGGTCGGTTTTTGGTGGCGGCGCCGGTGAGGTAAGGTTTTTTTTTAAATTTGGGTGGTGAAAGGGAGAAGATGGCGTTATACGGATTCGGTAATCCGTATAAGCCATACGGATTCAGCAATCCGTATGGATTATACGGATCAGGTAATCCGTACAATCCATACGGATTGGTCAATCCGTATGGATTATACGGATTACCTGATCCGTATAATCCATA
>CM023943.1:30226832-30263180 GCA_013407115.1 Glycine latifolia
ATAGGTCACTATTGCATGCTTGTGGAACCCGAAATCGATTTCCTTTGTTAGAAATGAACATGATAGGTGAAGCTTGCTTTTGAATCATGCTTGTGCTACCCGAAATGAGATGCTCTTGTTAGAATGTGAGATTATAGGTCACTATTGCATGCTTGTGGAACCCGAAATCGATTTCCTTTGTTAGAAATGAACATGATAGGTCAATCTTGAGATTGAATTATGCTTGTGGAACCCGAAATGGAGATCCTTTGTTAGAAATTGAATCAAACTTCGTATGTGATTTACTCTTTAGTCATAAGCTAACATATAAATATATGTTGTACAGGTTATGGCTAGGACTAGAGGAGGAATGCAGCGGCCGGTTGATGGAGATCATGAGCGGCGTAGGCCGACAGCATCCGCTCGTCGAAAGAGGGCGGGTGCTAGTGTTGCTGAGGATCCTCCAGTTGAGGATGCTGCAGTTGAGGATCCTCTAGTTGAGGAACGACATACACATGATCATGTACCGGTGACGGCTGATTTGCATTCAGAAGGTTTTCCAGGTGGCCCAGAAGACTGTTCATTATTGTGTGCTTATGTGGACCATGTGGCTGGTAAAGTTTGGTCCGGAGAGGTATGTTTAAGACAACGAGATGTAGTTTAGCTTCGACATGTTTGCTTCTTAATCATTGTAAATATGTGGTCATTTATTAATTGCAGGAACGTCCAGAGCTCAAGTTGGCTTCCCATGGACGTAAGGTCACTAAATTCGGGAAGCCAGCTCCTGAGATTGAGGGGTTGGTGGCTGCTACAGGCCTTAGTCCGCTTATACGGTGCTCTGTAGAGACTGGAGATCGGGGGTTGTTATCAGCATTTGTTGAGAGGTGGCACGCAGAGACCTCCAGCTTCCATCTGCCTGTCGGGGAGCTCAGTATTACGCTGGACGACATCGCCTCCCTCCTACATATCCCTGTCACCGGCGTCTTCCATTCGTACGACCAGATTGACATTGGAGACGCTATTACATTGTTGGTGGAGCTGCTCGAGGTGACAGTTGATGAGGCTGAAGCCGAGACGACACAGTGCCATGGGGCATACGTTCGCTTATCATGGCTTCGAGAGCTTTATTTCAGTATGTGTGACTCTCGACAGTGGCTCCTAGCAGCCAGGGCGTATCTATTGCATCTTGTTGGCTGCACCTTGTTTGCCAACAAGAGTGCAACACACATAGGCATTCAGTTCTTAGAGCCCTTCCGAGACATTGATGAAGCAGCCGGATATGCATGGGGAGCTGGTGCTTTGGTGCATATGTATGAGAATTTGAGTTATGCATCAAAACACCACGGGAAGCATCTAGCTGGATATATCACTATACTTCAGGTAATCTAGTTAGAAATTTCATTAGCTGTGGGTTTTTATGCGAATAACTATTTTTAATTTAATCCTCTTATTTTGTAGTGCTGGATCTATGAGCATTTCCCCACCGTGGGTAACGGGACTGCAGAGGACGGATATGAGGAGACGCAGCTGCGTGCCTGTCGCTGGAAGAGTGCGAAGGCGTTACCGCTGTCGACCTACCGTGCCCGTATTGACAGGTTGAGAGACGATGATATATGTTGGACACCCTATGCGGAGCACAGGCCCTTTCGGGATTTTGAGCCCATCAGTTTGTTTTTGGGTTTTATTAGATGGGGTCCTCACGTCGTCAGATACCTGCCAGACAGGGTGGTGAGGCAGTTTGGCCAGATTCAGCATATCCCGGAGTTGCCCTCAGCAGAGGTCCCATCCGCAGACGATGTTGACGACCGATGGGACCACTACGCGGATTACCTTATATCGACCGGTGATTTGGTGCAGTATCCAAGTCACTGTGTCCCTGGGTATATACAGTGGTTCTATCGGGTGTCACATCCATTCATGACTCCGGCACAGTACTCTGAGGCCCGTTCACGTGCCCCAGTTGGGCCCACTACTGATCCAGCGCCGATCCCTGCAGTTGATGTTGATCCCCGTTCACCAGATGCGCCTCCCCATGCATCAGATGGGAGTCTAGATGAGCACATGCCAGCGCATGCAGTGGTTAAAATATAAACTTAATTACCATCTGTCACGTGTTATCACATTTTTCCACTCTTAATGATTTAGTGTTTATGTGTCTTAAATTTGTTATTGCAGTCTGTTTGCGAACGACTGGCTGAGAGCTTGCAAGCCTTCATAGACGATGGGATGGTTGCAGAGGGCTCCGAGGCATATTCTAGGACGCAACAAATGTTGCTCCTAGCTCGTAGTGTCAAGGACTACGGGATTGTCTACACGCGAGGGACCCGACGACGAGCTACACAGCGGAGGCGCCTTTGACTAGTCCATTAGGAACATATATATCTTTTAGACAAAATGATACTTGTATTAGTTTTATGTTTGTTCTTATGTTGGACACAGTTTCTCATTTATAAATATATATAGATATTGTTATGCAAAAAAACACGATATTCATTGATTTTTCCATTTCTTTTACACATCACGTAAGTCTACATGTTCAGTGCGCACATTCATATGGGCGTAATACATTTGCATTCTACTAAGATAGTAATTTGGCCAATCTTGTGCTTCGCTGGTACGGTGACTATTCCACAAGAATGCAGTCAACGGTAAGGGACAATTGTCTTTTAAGGAAACCTGTGCCACACAAAAACAGCAAACAATCATGCATTTATTAAGTTAAAAAATATTATTATAAAATCAATAAAATATTGTCATACCTGCACAAAGTGGTTACCAAAAACATGTCCAATACACAGAATTCGATGAACGTTAGGATCTCTAGGCGGTTGACTTCTTAGGGGGAAAAACGTCATGCTTTGCTTAAGTGAAAGAGATACGACAACCACATTATATCTTGATGCAATTACGTGCCCCATGTCTGTAATATCCATCCACTTGTCCATAGTTACCTGTAAATAAACAGTAACACAAATATGTTTACTATGTACGATTTGCGTTATTATTACGGGCATTTAATGATTAAACAAAACAAAGGTTTACCTTGGACAATCCATCAACCAGTAGGGACCGCTTTAAGGTTTCAAATCTATGTATGCCACCAAACAACGCAATATATCTATCAGTCCACTCTCCAAGTTCTCTGAGCAAATGATTGCGAACCAAAGCCCAAGATTCTTCACCATAATCTAATAAGGCAGCAATCACACGGTACCCGCAATTACCATCTGCTTTGACATCGGTGACATTCAAGATGAACTTCTGCATAAATGGATGAAATTGATCTAGCATCGGAACCATCCCCTGTTGCAGCTGAACATCACATGAGGCATTTGACTGTTTTGGAGTGGAACAACTACTTTGCATTGAATGAAAGTCGTCTACATACTCAAAGTAAGACGGATCCCTTCTCGTTGACCTTTCGTGCTTTGTCATCTTCTTCTTTGGAGCACCTTTAGTTTGAACCTTATCAGGGGGAGGGCACATGGAATTTAAATCAGGGTACGCAATTTGTTTAAGCTTACTCTTAAGAGTCATTTTGCCACACAAACCAAGTTTATCAAAACGATTGGATATGGCTTCAATCTCTTCAGTTATGGTAACCTGCAATTCATGCATATCTTGACTTTCAAAGCTTAGTCTCCGCCAAAAAAAATGAACGGTGTTCAGTGGAATGCTCTGAAGCACAAACTTAGCTAGCTCACATGCACAAGGCAAACCGTAAGCTGTTCTGAGAACACATCCACATCGGTTTGGGTTTTTTCCTGCATAATGAATCCGCTCATACTCAGAAGCAATATGGTTTAAGGCAACCCTGGACACCATACCAACAAGTCTGTTGTACAAAGTAACTTTAAAGGCATGCCCTACAACATGTGTGCTTTGCTCCAAAGATGCTTTGATTTCAGTATGTTGCAAGGTGATCATGTTGTTCATGGCATCCCAAACAGTGCACAAGTCTCCAACACTATTCTGCAGTAGGCGCCTTAGGGTCGAATGTGCAGACTCCACCCTACAATGTATCATGTCATCAAATAACGAATGAAAACAATTAACTTATGCAAATGTCAATGTAAGCAATAAGAAGCCGAAACTTACCTGTTTGTTGTTGTATTCCCAAAATGCATAACTTTGTTTGTCCATGCTGTCACAAACTTTTCTTTGTGGGGATTCAACCAAGTGTCCTTAACGTAATCAACAAACGTAGGCCACGGTGCACATGCAACATCGAACTTCATAAGATATTCATCATATTGCTTTTCAGTAGCACAGTCAATAAGACATCCCCATGCTTGCATGACATGATCCCATGCATGACTCTGCCTAACATAAGTTTTACATTTTGCCTTCACATTTTTGTTAATGTGAAACCGACACAATAAATTTGTTGAATCGGGAAAAACAGTTTTCACAGCAGTCATCAAAGCTGAATCTCTATCAGTGACAATAACCTGTGGGCTGAATTCAGTTTTCAAAAAAATCCCTCTAAAGCATTCAAGGGCCCAGACAACATTGTTGATGCGTTCAGCCTCTAAATAGGCAAATGCAGCTGAAAATGTCATCCCAGTTGGTGTGACACCAACAATGTCAAGCAAAGGAAGTCTGTACCTGTTTGTTTTGTAGGTACTGTCAATGAGGAACACCATATGATATGCATTACTCAGCTGTACTGCATCTGGATGTGCCCAAAATAAGTCACGTACAACATTTTCATCCTTCACTCGATGCCAATGAATATACATGTCGCGTTCAAGAAGTTTCATTAGCTGTTGCATTTCAGTATTATTGCCTCTTGTACGCGTTCGGTATGCATATCTTGCATTGTAAACTTGCTTCAAACTTGTTACATTATCCGCATTGTGCTCCTTCAAAGTTAACAGAATATTTCTTGGTTTCACCATGGATCTTGTCATATCACCAACAATGATCTTCTCCTCCTCATTTATTCGACCAGCATATGGGTGTCCACAGAATGACTTAGCCAAAACATGGTTATGATTTCCACATATTAGCTTCACCATCCACCCTTGTTCTCCCGGGATTGGTTTACCCCTCAGCTTAAACGGACACTCACATTTTCTGGTGCTAGTGATTGAAGGTGTGAAACCTTTTTTCCATGCCCTATATTTTCCACTCCTTTCACAACCAATTAACACAAATGACGATCTTCCCATTTTTCCAGTCTTTGTATCACTCCTCATTATGACCGCTACAAAACCATTTTCAAATGCAACGGTACGAGCCCATTTCAATATCGCATCACGCGATTCAAACACCTACACAAATGGATAATTAATATTTCATATGCTAAACCGTGTCATATAACAACTTTAAATACTTTCATATACAACAATTTACCTCGTTTGTTTGAAACGCTACAGAACAATCAATTAAACAAGCATTATCCTGATTCGCATCTGGGTCTACACCATTGTCTTCATTGAATTCAAACGCATCATCGTCTACTCCAAGGTCTTCCTCCATATTAACTTCTTCTGACATTATACTGTCATAAATCCACTCATCGTTGTCCATCCTAACAAATAACAATCCAATTAAACATAATAAAACTCCATGTGGAACACCATATAAATATACACACGCTTATAATTAAATTGTCCGTATTTATATTGTTCCATTTTATCTATTGTTATTTTTATACAACAATTAAATTTATTTACTTCATTTGATCAATTAATTTATCTAAACAAACTCAATCTTATGCAAATACATGTTCCCAACAATTTTCACATTTTAAAAAGGCTTTTTTTCAGCAATTTCCAAGCCATACGGATTAGGTAATCCGTACGATCCATACGGATTAGATAATCCGTATGACTCATACGGATTAGGTAATCCATAAGAGTTATACGGATTACCTAATCCGTATGGATCATACGGATTAGCTAATCCATCTGATCTATACGGATTAGGTAATCCGTATAACTCTTACGGATTACCGAATCCGTACGCCACCAACCAGCACCACTCACCTTTGCACACTTCGCCGACGGCTCTGCAACTCCGGCAACCACCAACAACCACCCGAAGGGAATCAAATGCGACCCAAAAACACCAATGCTGTTGCAATGAACCTATACGGATGTTCGCACACCTGTACGGAGATGTTTTGTGCTTTTGAAATGAAGCTGTGAATGAAGCTCACTTGTCCAACTTTGCATTTTTGTGTCCAAAGCACCAGGGGCATTTTTGGGTTTTTAAAATTAAAATGGTGTAGAAGAAGTTATTGCTGGTGTATGAAGAAGCTCTCACGACGTAATTGCTGCTAGCCCAGCACTTGGAACACGGTCCGCTATCGCTATGGCTTCAATTTGAGTAGTGAGGAGTGACACTCATGCACTCTGTTTTGAAATGGATTGGGTGGAAATAAAAGAAAAATAAAGAGAGAAATGACAGATAGAAAATAAAATAGTGAAACTGGGATAGAAGAAAAAATATATGCATGATAAATATCAAGTACGACTCAAAAGGTAAAATAATTAAAACACAATCTTTAGACTCACCAACAAAAATATTTTTTTAGTTTTTATAGAATAAAAAATATCACATTTATTTAAAAAAATATTACATGTTGATAAAAAGGTCTAATATATAATTATTCATTTAAAATAAAATATTTATTTTAAAATTTATTTTAGACCTCGTTTATGATGGAGTCGATCATGATAAGTATTATTTCTTTGATTTACATAACACAAAATTGGTGTGGGGGTAAGAGATGATGTATCTTTAAATTTCAATCCCTTTTTTCTCTTCCTCCTTCATGTTAGTATTATTGTAATTTTTTTTGACAAAAAAATACTATTTTAAAAACTAGTTTACGTAATGTTTTTAATGTTAGAAATATATTATCGAAACTAATATTTGTAATGTACTTAGTTTAGTTATTATTTAGTCGTAGATCCTACATTCCTACAAGGAGGGAAATAAACCAAGAATTCATCCAGAAGGATAATTAAAGAATGATGCTATCAGCAAATTCAACGAGGAAAAAAAGGAATAATTATCAAAAGCTGGAAATCATGAAACATTTACAACGGTATATAGCGCATGGCAGGTTGAAAATGCCTTGTAAAACATACAGTATTTAATTATTTATCAAACAAAAAATATAAATATATATATTTATCCTAGATGCTCAAGAAAAAAAAGGACTTTCCACTGGGAAATTAAAAGCCAGCCTCTTCTAATGGTAGAAGATTATAATTAGAGGTGTTTAAGAATCATTTTTCTAAGAACAAAGAAAAGTGTTAGCTATGGACTATGGTATGTCAGAATCAAGTGTGAAGTAGGTAACGTGAGCCAGCCTCACCAAAAATAGATTAATGTTCTAGAATTCATAGGTTCATTTAGGTGGAGATCTTTCTGCTTATCACTGCACTGTTAAGAATATTGTCACATGCAAAGTTCTCCACATATCCCTTCTTTAATTACCTGATCACAGTTATTCCATTCTTTGGGACACAAATCCAAGTCACCCCTGATGGTTTCCGTTTCCCTTTCGGCATCAATGAGATGATTGACTCCAAAGTTCTACACCCGCATGACATGCTCCAAGTGATTAACGACCCAGGTAATCAAAATTTAAAATGGCAGAAGCCATACCTGTGAAAAATTGAGTCACTCCATCATCTATTAAATGTGTTACAATCGTTAAACCGAATTATAAGGTTGATTTGGTGATTAAAGAAAAAAGAGAAAGGGAGAGATTGTGAGTTCCAATCTTTTCTCCTAACAAAAATTAATAATTAACATTGACAGATAAAAAAAAGATATAAATAAAAAAAAAGTGCAATTAACAATTTATTCGTGTAAACAGATTTTACCAGATCCTAGCCTCCACATTTATCATTTATGTGGCTAGATGATATGGAACAATGCATTAAACATACTCTATGACAGCTATTCCAATCCAAGTAACATATCCACTTATTATTACAAAGATGTCTGATATGGAACGCTAGTTTGAGGCACCCAATCATCCCCATCCAAGAAGTTAGACACAGTAAAATTAGCTCCATCAGTAGCATTAATAACATGATAGCCAGGCCAGTTGATTCGGTTGCCCGTATTTGAACCAGGACCTGTGTTATCATACTCTGCGTAGTACAAAGTGCTGAGTGCAAAATTCCCATTCCATTCATGCCAGCCAGAAGGAGCTATCAAACTATCCATGAAAGACTGCATATAAACAGTCCTTGAGTACTCCTTCCATGGCCTCCCAAGGTATGTTTCCACAGTACCAACCACGGGAGCCAAATCCCGTGCTGCTTTTATGGTTGCATTTTGTATGGAAATGCCTGTGTTTTGATTTGGATCAGTTCGACCTTGTGCTGTGATGGCATTGAATTGTCCACTCATTGGGAGGCGGGGATACATGTTGCAGTTTTGCAAAACAACAGCTGCATTTCCAAATATGAAGTCAACTGTGCCATATATGTCACATTCGCGGTAAAACTGCCTCAGAGAATGCGTGTACAAAGTGTCTTGGTACCCTTCAAAGCTACAACTATAGAAGGTGGACATATCCGCTCCATTTCTTACTGCAACTGCTTGGTGCTTGCTTGGCCCAGCAATGTTGCGGAACGTTATGTTCATTGCTACAAATCCTTGTGCTACCACAGCTTCAAATCACCAAGAAATTCAAGGACTAAGAAGTATATTCAAATTTAAGGGCATGCACTACAGCACCAGCAATATTTATTAATTGAACATGTTATGCTTACCAAATGTGGCAGAGTTGAAAGTTGTAAAGCCATCAACAACGTTGTGATCGCCAGTGATGATTGTCCGATTGATTCCATCTCCAATTAGCATCAAGAACTTCTTGTTTTTGGCTATAGATACATACTCTTGATATACACCCTCAGAGATAAAAATAATGAAGTAGCCATCCGTGGCAGCTGTGTTATTTGGTGCAGCAGCTACGGCATCATTGATAGTAGTAAAGTTTCCGCTTCCATCCTTACTAACCAGCACAATATCACTCACCAGTACGCTTTCATTATCATCCATTGTTTGAAGTAGTTTTCTCCCATTACCTCTAGCGGAATCATAAATGGCACGTACTTTGTTTGACATCTTCAAGGGTAAACGATCATTCTGGTTTTGCCATGACGTTGAAGTTTTGTTCTCAGAATCCCAAGCCCTGGTGAACAAATACAGGGAGACACTGTCAAGCTTTGCATTTTCCGCGAGTTGTAAAGAAAGATCATTCTTCACTCTTGGATCTGGAGCTGAAGTTTGTAGGCCATCTAGACAAGTTTGTTGGTTTGTCAAAACAGCACTAAGAAATGTGTGAACATCTTCTGCTTGAGAGGTGGGAAGAACATCGCTGGCTTTATCAACAGTGTCATGGGTTGTTGATAAGTACTCAAAGTTTAGTTCAGCAAGGAATTGACAATCTTCAAGAGCACGAATTGTGGATTGAGAGTAAGAAGAGGGATTTTGAAGATATGAATACATGTTGTTCAAGAACTTACGAGACTGAGACAAGGACTTTCGAACAGAAATGCGGCAATAGTCATATATGCTACCGTATTGATTTGCAAGCACAGATTTGCAGTAAGAAGGATCTAAGGTTGAGTAGCATATGGTTTCTGGTGGAACAACTGCATGGTTATTATCAGCTATGGAAATGGATGTCAAGAAGGATAGCACAAGGGAAACACAGAGCATACGAAAGTACAAGCTATTGAATGTCATAGCAAATGGTATTTCGGATAAAAGAATGAACAATTAAGAGAGTTGTTTGTAGCTTGAAGATTGGATGGAAGGTGTGGTCGATGCATACATAGTTGGGCTTCTTATATAGGGCAGGGTGACGATGTTGTCTCATTAAAATGATTAGAGTTTATGTGGTGATGAATGCATCGCATATAGGAAGTCAACTTGAAGGAATTTTCATTGCCTCCACGATGATGATGCCGTGGCTACCATTAACGTAGTCAACAGCTTCCAATTGAACCGATATACATATAATCAAATATTTCTTTTAGAATTTAGGATGAACATTCATCAAGTTTAATCTGTCGTGCATGTATGCAAATATTCATTGGAATTATGTCTATTTGTTTAAATTTCTAGCAAGATTTTTTTGGTGCATGACTTATCTGATAACGCATTTGATATGATTTTAAACTTGTCAACGGTGGGGTAGGTTCCCAGCAATCACAAGACACAGGAACACAAAAGAATAAGAATAACAAAACAAACGTGGATTATTATTTGACAAAAATCTGATAACATTGTATTGTCTTGTAGTTATATATGATTGAAAGTCAAAATTTTGGTGAGTGTTAGAACACTGGAAACAGAATTACAGAATAATGATTGAAGATTCTAAGGAATGTATGTAGTCAGATTTTTTTCCCTCGTACTGCATAGCTAAATATGTTATAACGATCAAATATAATTAAAGTGGAATATAATAATAGCCCAAGTATCTTTTTTTAGTTCCTTCTTGGTTTATATCGTAACACGCGTCTACCAACCAATGCCGCTGCACATTATAGTTTGTCCATTTACATGGATTAGACACAAAATAGGTCATATGCTGAAGAACGAGATCAATTGCCGTCCAAGAATTGGATTGGTATAAACAAATCTTACAGATATATTCTTTTATATTTTTTCTTTATTTATTTTTAATTATATTTTTGGATTGGTATAAACAAATCTTACAAATCTTACACAAAATAGACTGTTTGGAAAGTTTTAGATGATCGAATCCTAAATCCTAATTTTGAGGTATTTAGACGTATTTTGAAAAAAGAGTTGACCAAATCCCCTTTGGGTATTTGCGCAAGCCTCCCTCTCTTAATTTCAAGTGTTTTGACACAGACTACGCCTCAATCGGACATTCTTGTCAAAAGTTATGGCCGTTCGAAGTTTATATATACCACCGATTCATGCCTGCGTGACACGTGTCACAACGGAGGGAACACGCCCAATTTGAACGTGACCCAGGGGGTGTCATGCCCAAATTGGGCTGGACCAGTTACGCCTAATTTGGATGTGTTTGGCTACCCCATATTGATAAATAATTTCCAAACTACACCAAATTGATAATTATTTAAAAAAAATGTTATTTAGGTTCTTTTTGCCGGAAAAATATTGTATGAAAAATCTCATAAATTTCCCCATCACCCTTGTTTGGTTTCTAATGCACAAAATGGTCAAAGGCTTGTCAATGATGTTGTGGTAGGATTTTTTTTATATAATTAATTTCTTTGTTTTATTCAGGAGAGAAAACTAGGAAAAAGAAAACAAATGGTGATAAGATGTGAAAAGACAACCATAATAATATAGGATATGATATCAATTTAAAGATTATTATTTTTTATGTAATACACACAAGAAAAATTATTGTCCCACCATACGTTATTCTTACATAATGTTGACACTCAATTGTTGTAACAAAATATTATATATTATTTTTACATACATTCTAATAATTGTTATGTAAACGTAATTTGTATATTTAAATCAGATCATCAGATACCAAAATCTTTAATGCTTATTTTGAGTTAAAATATTAGAAATTTAGCTTCTACAGAATTTTTATTCAGTAGATGCTAAAGTTAGTAAATTTACATTGTTTTAGTTCTATTTTTGTAGAAAATGACACATCAGGAGGTTTGGAAGTTGTTGAAGAACTGGAGCAATGCGCTTAGTGCGAGGAGCCAATATGGAGATCAGTTGTAATGTGCATGCGCACTAAGCGCATCTGGAGACTTAACGCACGGTCACTTAAGTCGCTGGACTTTTCATGTGCGCTTAGTGTGCACACGCTGGCTTAACGCACAGTCATTGTTGAAAAACATGATTATGCAGCGTTTTGAAGATTAAAAGAGGGGGAGCATTATGCCAAAGGGGATATTCAGATAGAAGTAGGGCTAGGCATGAGAGAAGTAGGAAACTCACCCACTTGGGGACCCTTTCCTCCGATTCTATTTCATTCCTCTTGCTTCCATTTTGTATTTGTAAGCATCTCATGACAATGAAAGACTAAATCACCCATTGTTGGAAACTCACAAACCAAATACTTTTAATGTAATGATTTACACTATTCATTTAATGTTATTTCAATATTATTGTTTCTTTTATGAGTTTATTGTCTTGTTTATGGTTTGATCACCTATGCACATGTGAGTTATAAGGTTTACTCATTGAAAAATGTTTGCACCCTAAGAACTTGAAAATAGCATCTAAGTAATCCATGTTTAAGAATAGAATGATACTATTTAGTCTTAATTATGGTTCTTTCACATGAAGGGTAAGTTAATGGATGAATGTAATAATTAGAATGATGCTAAATGGTAAAAAATCTTTAATATTGTATTAAGAGTAGTTTCGGTAGGTCGAACACCCAACACACACGAAAATCTGCATCTACCGACAATTACCATCCCAAGCATTTGTGTTTTATATTTTTAATGTGCTATAATTAATTATCTTTATTTATGGTTGAGTTTTATATTCCTGCATTATCACTTGACCAATATTCTAATTTAGTCATTTATTTGCTTAAAATCAAATATATACAAATTTTGAGTACAGTCAAAATTCAGATAGACTCGACACTAAATCTTATCGTTTTAATACTATTTGCACAAATTGATACATTTGTCAAAGAGTTAACACATACCACACACTAATAAGCTAGTACCAAGACTTAAAAATAATTATATAAAAATAAGAGTCGGACAAGTAATAATGTAATTTTGTAATTAAAAAGACGTGAATGTAATTAACTCTAACCTTAAGTGAAGTTAGTGGAATTACCCATAAAAAACGCAATTATATATAGAGTTCAAAATTTAAGAGTGAAATAAACAAGCCGCCGTTAGCAGGCATCAAGAAATAAACGTGCTTAATTAAGATAAGATAGGATGACTACTATATTTTTACATAGGGGAAATTCTGGAGTTTAAGACATGTAAATATTGATTGTGACAGGAAAATTGAGTGAATAGGCGATTCTATTAATCTTCATTCTTCAAGCTTAGAAGTTAGAGCTCTGTATATCCTTTTAGTAAGGTAACTTGCAATTTGTTATATACTGCGCGCTTGCATGTTTCGGAACATTAATCTATGTCGTAAGTTTTCGTATTTTCTATCAATTATCTTGAAAAGTTGAAAAAATATTTATTCTTTTTCGATAAGAAAAAGTATTTATTTTATTAAACTAATAATTCAAATGCCTACTGCAGGTATGACGAATTTAAAGCAACCCATGTTAGCCTTGGGCGACACACGTCCTATGCTCGGATCGGATAAATTAAAACTAGTGGATTGTGTATTGCAATTAAGTAACCGAAAGTCACTAATATTGCAGTGTCTATATCTTTGAAAACTAGAAAGGTGAATATAAGTCGTGTAAATATTATTAATGAGTCAATCACAATCTTACAGTAGAGTAGCGGTGCATTTAATCAATTATAAATACAGTAGAGAAACACGTAGCAGCATTAAAAGAATAGTTAAGCAACTTTGCTCTTATTATACGTAACCAGCTAGCTTGTAACTTTTGACTATATCAATCCACTCACGAATGGAACTCCAGTTTGAGGCAGCCAAGAATCTCCACCCAAGAAGTTAGACACAGTAAAATTAGCCGCATCAGTAGCATTGATAACATGATAACCAGGCCACGTCACTCGGTTTGCGGTGTTTGAACCCGGTCCCGTGTTATTATACTCTGCATAGTACAAGGTGCTTAGGGCAAAATCCCCACTCCATTCATGCCAACCAGAAGGATTTATGAAACTATCCATAAAAGACTGCATATAAACCGTTCTTGAGTACTCTTTCCATGGTCTCCCCAGGTACGTTTTCACGGTACCAACTGAAGGAGCCAAATCATCAGCAGGCTTTATAGTGGCGTTATGTATGGAAGTGCCTGTGTTTTGGTTTGGGTCTGTTCTGCCTTGTGCTGTGATAGCATTGAATTGTCCACTCATGGGAAGGCGAGGATATAGGTTACATGTTTGGAGAACAACAGCAGCATTTCCAAATATGAAGTCAACGGTGCCATAGATGTCACATTCACGGTAAAACTGTCTAAGAGAATGCGTGTACAAGGTGTCTTGATATCCTTCAAAGCTGCAGCTGTAGAAGGTGGACATATCAGCTCCGTTTCTCACTGCAACTGCTTGATGCTTGCTTGGCCCAGCAGTGTTTTGAAATGTTATGTTAACAGCTACAAATCCTTGTGCGACCACAGCTATAAGTGCAAATAAAATTATACATGTAAGAAAATGTTGTCCAAATTTATAAATCATATTAAAGATGGTTATATATAAGTTAATTTTCATGCTATCTTAGCCTGTTTGGTTCTAAATAATCATTTTTTCATTAAAAAAAACTATAAAATTATTTTAAAAAATGATCATATCTTAAAAATAAGTTGAATTAAACATGGACATGTTGAAAATAAAAACTATAAGATAAGTTGTATCTGCAATGCTCACCAAATGTTGCTGAGTTGAATGTTGTGAAGTTATCGACAACATTGTGATCACCAGTGATAATCGTTTGATTGATCCCATCTCCAATCATCATCAAATTCTTTTTGTTTTTTGCTATGGATATATATTCTTGATACACACCCTGAGTGATAAAAATTAAAAAGTAACCATCAGCAGCAACTGTGTTATTTGGCGCAGCTGCTATGGCATCGTTGATAGTGGTAAAGTTCCCGCTTCCATTCTGACTAACAACCACAATGTCACTAACCAACACACTTTGGCTGTTATCTTGTAGTAATTTTCTCCCGTGACCTCTGGCAGAATCATAAATGGCCCGTACACGGTTTGACATCTTCAATGGTAAACGACCATTGTGGAAATCCAAATGTCTCCCATTGGCTTGCCATGATGTTGAGATTTTCTTCTGGGGCACCCAACCCTTCGTGAACAAGTCAAGGGAAACACTGTGAAGCTTCTTGTCATCAGAGAGTGATGAGATAAGATCACTCTTCACTCTTTGATCAGAAGCTGTGCTCTGCTGCAAGCCTTCTAAACAAGTTTCTTCGTTTGTCAAAACAGCACTAAGAAGGGTTTGCTGATCTTCGGCTTGAGTGGTGGGAAGAACATCGCTAGCTTTATCAACAGCGTCAAGTGCGTTTGTTAAGTATTCAAAGTTTAGTTCAGCGAGGAATTGACAATCTTCAAGGGCTCGAATTGTGGGTAGAGACAAAGAGGATCTGTCTTGAAGAAGTGAATTTACTGAGTTCAAGAATTTGCGGGACTGGGACAAGGACTTTCGGAAAGAAATTCGACTATAGTCAACGATGCTTCCATTTTGATTAGCAAGCACGGTTTTGCAGAAGGAAGGGTTTACGGTGGAGTTGCAAATGGTTTCTGGTGGAACCACTTCACGGTTGTTAGCAGCTATGGAATTCGGTGCAAAAAAGGAAAGCACAAGGGAAACACAGAGAGTAAGAACGGACAAGTTCTTGAAAGCCATTGGTTTTTTTGAAGAAGGGATGTTTAGGAAACTTCCTAGTTATCGTATATGGATGTATGGGAATGAGGTTTATGTTTTTCGGTGCCTCTTATATAGGCATAAGACGTAGATCAATTTGATGTTTTAAAATGGTAGGTCATGCATCGTAATCTGAACTTAGAATGAAGGCATCACACGCATTAAAAATGTCAACTAGAATGAATTTGAATTCTCCTACTTGATGTTGATGTGGCCAGGGCCAGGGCCGGTTCTGGGCCCATTCAAGGGGCCCAACCGCACAGGATCCTAAAAAATAAGGGACCTCAAATATTAATTACTACAATATATATTTAATATTGAAAATTAAAGGAGATGATAATGCCTATTTTTAATAACCAAGAGATCCAAGGTTTAATTCCCACCAACAACAATTTTTACTACTTTTACATTTTCTGAGACACACCCAATTTTTTTCGCTCTCCTCCTTCCTTATTTCACTTTTTACTCTCTTAAAAAAAAACCTTCAAACTTCAATACTTTTTGGTAATATTTATTGAACAAAGTATTTTTCTTATTTAAATGAGTCATTTATTTTTAAATTATCAATTGAAGGCCCCATTTTCTAAAAAAGGGAAATATTAAACAGGGCCCCGAGAAAGTTTGCCCTGCCCCCTGGATGTGGCTACTATGAGCGCAGTCAACTCATACCAACTCGCCATTGTGAAACACAGTATTTGCCAAGTAGTTTATTAGAATATTCATTGAGTTACCTGTAAATTGTGGCTATAATATCGTGCATGTGTGCAAATGTTCTAAATGCCGATTTAATGATTCTATTGGTATGTATTGTAAAAAGAAAATAAGATACTAATTTAATACTTAAAATTAATTAGTACTGTTAATTAATGTGATTCTTAATATTGCGAAATAAATTAATTTGGTCATTAAAATAAATATTATCAATTTTACGTGGGAAGAGCTTAAATTAAAATTGATCTATTACGATAAGGTGATCTAATCTTGTCCCTAACTATATATCAAGTCTTCATCGAATTAGGTTCAATAACAAATTTTCGAATAAATAAACTGATCCTAATGTGTCTCATGATCATACCCTCGATTGCTTCTATTAAGTTATAAGTGCTCACTAAAGAGAATTGATTAATAATTTGTCTAAAGTAGGAGAGTAAAATTATTTCTTTAATGTTACAATCATTCCTTGGTGATGTTAATTTCTAAAGTCATGCATAAATGGTATAAATGAGTGACATAAGGTTGGTATAGAAATTAAAAAAAATAAAATGAAAAAAAATCGCAAATTCAATTCTTCTTATTAATAATTAATATTTATCTATAAAAAAATATGTGATAAATATTTCTTCGGATAATGTTATTATTATAAATTACAAAAAAAATTGTATAATATAATTTAGAATTGATTTTTAATTTGATTATTGATATTACCAAAAAAAAATCTATATATTTATTCTTTATATATGAAGTTTTTTTTTTTTACGATTATATATATGAAGTTAGAATCATATTCATATCTTTGACATGCATCATGAAAAATGAAATTTAGTCCATTTAGACTCTAAGTTGGTATGCATCATACAATTTAATCCATAATTAATGTGAATAAGAGAGACTAAATTGACTTATAATTATCAAAAGTTAAACAGTTCTGTTGTATATTTTAATAATATTAAAAAATTTGTTTGATAGTGACACTTTTCCGATAGCACCAAATATATATCACTAATATAAAAAAAAAGTGTTTGTTCGCTTTCTCATCTGATAGCATCGAATATTATTTTAGTTTGTCAACTGTGAGGTTGGTTCCCAGCAATCATAAGACACGTAAACACGAAATATAAGTCACGTAACCATCGTTTATTTGACCAAGATACAAGATCATTGCATTGTCTCGTGTTCAAAGTATGACAAAAATCGCAATATGGATATACTAAATGTCCGCAACG
Source organism: Glycine latifolia (assembly GCA_013407115.1). Taxonomy (NCBI): domain Eukaryota; kingdom Viridiplantae; phylum Streptophyta; class Magnoliopsida; order Fabales; family Fabaceae; genus Glycine; species Glycine latifolia. The sequence continues at coordinate 30,244,265 of CM023943.1, forward strand.
ACGTGCTGATAATAATATTGAATTTAATGGTGGTGTCTGGTATGTATATGTAAATGTAGAAAGTAGCTCAAATTCTTCAAATTCTTTAAGCCTATGATATAAAGAGTTCAATCTTTCATTATGTGTAACTCATCTCAATTTGACATGTAAACTCCCTTAAATATAGATATTTAGCAAGAGAGAGATTAAAGTTGTGGTTGAATTTTAAAAAAATAATTTAAACTTTAATTTTTACCTAATCCTCTATATATTAATTTGAATATCTTTCTTTAATGATTTTTTTTTAGGAATTAATATTCAACAAAAATATTTTAAAAGAAATTATGAATAATTTATAAAAATAACCTTATATCTCACTATAAAATATAAATTATTTATTATCTAAAATATAATTTATATATTAAAAAATATTTATTTATTATACATTTTAGTTATACCAAAAAAAAATTATTCTTTAATAATTATAAAAATAAATCACTAACCAATCGCGAACCACTTGACATTTGAAAGAAAAATACAAAATGCAGACCGTTACTCATTTTATATTTAATTTGTATACTCCAACCAACGTACAATTGCTTGAGTTCACTACTAGGATCAAATCCTTGCTAGTTGTCACTGCTTTAAGACATTGAAAACCCTAAATAAAAATACTTTAAAATTCGAACTAGCCTTTTCTCTCTTCTGTGCATCAAGAATATCTTCAATTAACAGCTAAAGACTAATTTAATTAATATTTCTTAAAGAATAATATGATACTTTAAATTCTAATGAGTGTGAAGTGTAGAAAGACGATAGCTCATCACCCCATAAGGAATATGTGAAAAAGCATATTGTGAATGAGCAGTAGTATAAGTATCGGTGAAAAAAAAGGGAATGAGCGGCAATAGTTGATTATCTGAGTAGTATAAGATCAGACGCGAATGAACTTTAGTTTCGTGGATTGCGTAACCTCGGTTAGGACAGGTACTTATTTTTCTCCTTTCTTTTCCATTTTTTCGGCACCATTAAGGAGGGATTTATTGTCTCATATTCTCGAAAATGTATGATGATTATTATGATTATAACTAAAGATGTTGAAATAAGCGAGCGAGCTGTTGGCAAAGCCAGTAAGGCACAAGTGCTCAACTTGTTACATCTTTTGCATAGTTTATGACACAAATTCTACCTTGACCCTTTATTTTCGTATGAATGGCTTAAAAAAATATTCTAAATAAAAATTGACTGTGTGTATCAAAATATGAGGAAGATCGAGCGGTATGCATCCCAGTCAAGTGCTGAACAGCTAGTTAGAGATTAAATACCTCTTTACAAGTTGGAAGCGAAGCTTCTTTGTATTTATCCAACGCGTTAAAGAGAATCAAAGTGTACGTAGAGTTTACCTTAAAAAAAAAAAGACTAAATTAACTTACACCTCCTCTGTTTTACTTAAATTTCATCTAATACTCATCCATTTTTGCATTCTATAAAAAATTTCTTAATTGTTTAGCTTACATTACACTAGACCTTCTCATTCCTAAACACCGTTTAATAATCTAACAGAAATTAGGCACATGTTGATCACATGACTTTTATTGAAAATTTATGTCTAAAATAACCTCATCTTCTTCCTCTTAACCTGAAAATATTTTAATACTCTTGTTTCTTTTTTGTTTTTTGTTTTTTGTGTAGTTTGACATAAACTCAACTTTTTGTTTGACATAAACCCACTTTATTGGTACACATTACTAACAACCTTATTCTCATCCTTTGTTCTACTAATATACATATGAATTGACTTTTAATTATCAACAAACATTTTCAATATATCATGATCAGTCTTAAACGGGAAGAATTTTACCACTAGCAGTAGAACAAAATCATAAAATAAAATGGCGACATAGTTTCAAGTCTAAAGCATTAGCAATGTTGTTCACACAATCATGTATTCTATATATTCCAGTTCATCCATTGTGTTCGTATGGTCCCAAACATCAACACTATTTTAATAAACAAATGATTTTTTAGTTCATCTATTGTGTTTCATGGGATCCCAAACATTAACAATAATAAATAAATGATTTTCAATTCATCCATTGTGTTTCCTATTGTCCCAAATATCAACATTATTTTAATCAACAATAATAAACAAATGATTTTAAAAATCATACGTGATTCCAAATTAGTCCTCCATTGAAACTCAATTCAGAAATAAGTAACAATAAACAATCAAAATTAAATAAATAATCTTAAAAAGTAACCTATATACAAGATCCAGTGGTCACTTACAAGCATAACCCCAACGTGAATAAAAATTGTGGAACAGGGCTCTCATGAATGTCGCGAACTGGAACAGGAACGGTGAAGAGGAATAGAACGTGAACGTCGTGATAGAAAGATGAACTCGCACCTCTTGGACGCTGAAAAAGAACTCGCTAACAAGAAGAAGATGAACAATACTCACGAATGGTGAAGATGAATGAAACGTGAATCTTAAATTCTGAAACTAATTGGGAATTGATAATTTGGATTTTACAATTAAAATGTAAGGACAATTTTATTTCAATTGACGTTATTTAATGATAGGTATTAATAGAGGGAGATAAAAGTAATGTGAAAAAATGGAGAATTATTAGGTGAAATTTGAACAAAATATAAGGAGGTACGTGTGTAATTTATTCTAAAAAGAATTAAGTAAAAAGAGTTTACAGCCCACGATACAATAATCCACTCTGTCAACTTAATTTACATGCTCAATGTGCACGTATATTAATTCATTTGTTAACCCTTAACATATATGAACGCTGCCACTGGGGTTTAAATAATGCCTAGCAGCCAAGATGAACTCGGTTTTTTATGTGTTAAAATATTTTTTTCATATTCTTTCTTTTATTATATTTACACCTGGGACAATGACTCGTTTGTTCTTTATGCCGTGCTTGACTCGTTGTCTGGAAAAAAAAAAAATCTAAACGGGGATTTGAAATGGTATGAAAATGATGATATGTTCAAATAGGTAGAATAGATATAGGGAAAATTTCTACACAGACTAAATTCTGCCAATTCTGCATATATATGCATGCATACATGGAATCTTATTCGCAGCTTAATTAGATTTGGACCACCAATATAATACTAAGTCACGATGGCGAAATGGCTTTTCTGTAAGCAAGTAACAGAATTATCAATAGCACTAGTGGTTTTATAGCTTGGCAATGGGCATGAACTTATGAGCTGGTAATAGTATATGTCGAAAACACTTCTAACTTAATTAACTAAGGGATTGCTTAACTGAAGGAGGTTAATTAGTATCCAGCCTGTAGTAAGCATATATATATGATTTTCTACGCCGGTGGTACCTATTTAAACCATTCTACACGTCTTAGATGTCTACGTACGACAATCCGCTAGGTGTATATTTGATGGTATAAATTAATCATTTTACTAAATAATATGAGAGCACTGATCAATTTTATCATGCAGAGGGCACCCCAAAAAATCTGACTTTGAAAACAAACTAATATAAGATACATTTACAAATAATATGCAAGTTGCAATATCTCCCATCTCCCACATATATATTACATGTAACCAGCACCATTTTTTCGTATACACATTTTAAGCGTTATTATTCTAAAACTTCATCATCCCGCTTGCTGTAACGTTTTATATTGTTCAGAAATGTATAAACCAATATATTCAACAACATCATCAAATTTCATTTGTTTACTAGACATGTAAAAGTTAATTTAGTCACCATATATACCTAATTAACATAGATCTCTCTTAAAAAAAAGATCTTAACAGTCTCCCACATTTACGACTTGACATGTTTATAGGTGATCCAACATTCAAATGAAACAAACTATTATATCATATTAGAAATTAGTTAAATTTAATTAACTCTACCCAAAAGTTAAATTAAAAGGAGGAAGATTGTCAAACCCATAAGAAATAATCATGTCATCTATCTTAGGGAGCGTTTGTTTACTTGTACTTTTATTTGTTGTTTTTATTTTTTATTTTCACTTTTTAATTAAAAAAATGTCACCTTACTTTTAAGTTGTTTTCTATTTTTAAATATTTGTATAGGAAATACTGATTTTTTTTCTATGTTTTATGCATAAATCTTGAAAACAGAAAATAGTTATTATAAATTAATTTGACAGTTTTATAATTAAAAATATAAACAAGAAATGAAAACACAAATAAATGTCCCCTTAATTAAGTTTATAGCCACAACACATTTTCATATTTTTTTGTCACTAAAAAATTTATTTAATTGTTAGATAAATAAATTCTTTTTAGTAATTTTTAATATTTTTTGAAACATTATTTCTAAATATTATTTTTTTATATTTTATATTTTTATTCTCAATATATTTTTATTACTTTTTTAAAATATATTATAATTTTATTATTTTTTAATCATTTTATATTTTTAAGCTAATAATAATTGACGAATCCACAATATTTATGTGGTGGGGACAATATTTTGTGAATGAAAATATAAACATACTGCAAACAACAATTTGATTGTGATTCTGAGAGTGGGACAAATTACAGACAGTGAGTGAGATCAGCAGAAAAGCCCACACTAACTCATTTTATGCCCGCAACCAACCACCCTATTTATCCATCTCAGGGATCCACCTGCTATCACTTACCTTCTTCTTCTTCTTCTTTCTATTTACCATGTATAACCCCACTAGTAGAAAAACACCACCCATGCTGTCACACGTACCCACCATTCTCCCTGCGGTTTTTGTTCTACTCCTTTCTTCGTTAACCTATTTCAGCATCACCGCGAATGCAACAACAACCCCCCAAGAAAAAAACCCATCTAGATTATACGTTCTGTCGTGAAAAACACCATATACGAGGTCACATTGTCCGCCTCCAACAGCAGCGGCCTCCGAAGAAACCTCCCCAAACTCGACAAGCTCGAACAGAGAGCCATCGACGACTGTCTCAGTCTCTTCGACGACACTGTTTCGGAGCTCGAAACCACCATCGCGGATCTCTCACAGAGCACCATAGGGCCGAAGCGTTACCACGACGCAGACTCTGTTAAGTGGCGCAATGACCAACTTGTACACGTGTCTTGATGGCTTTGCGTACAGTAAGGGGCACGTGAGGGACAGGATTGAGGAGGGCCTGTTGGAGATTTCGCATCACGTTAGTAACTCGCTCGCCATGCTGAAGAAATTGCCAGGAGTGAAGAAATTAGCGTCACAGAATGAGGTTTTCCCAGAATATGGTAAGATGAAAGACGGGTTTCTGAGGTGGGTATCATCCAAGGATAGAAAATTGCTTCAAGCTGCTGTGAATGAAACAAAAGTTCAATCTTGTTGTGGCCAAAGATGGCACTTGCAACTTCACCACTATAGGGGAAGCACTGGCTGTGGCTCCCAACTCCAGCGCAACTAGGCAAGTTTCTCCTTATCCATCATCACATCACCCTTTCAATATTAGCGTCCTACCATCTTTTGATTTTGTTATAATTGGGACTATTTTTGTCATGCTACCGAGTAAAAGAAAATGTTAACAACACACTAAGATACAAAAGTACAAGGAAAGTTAAGTAAATAAAAGGTAAGTCTCACCTAGTTAGTCACCCTAACCTTGTGTTTCATAATAATCTTAACTCGGAGCGGATATTTGTTATATAGTTGGAAATGAACTTTTGGAATAAAATAAAGTTCATAAATATTTAGATTTTTTCTTTTACAAAATAAAGTTTCGTATAATTGTGAATTAATAATATTATAGATAGAGGGTATATTAAAAGTCATAGATAAAAACTATAAAAGGGGTCTGAAATGAAAACATATTACGTATATATTGCGCACACACACATACAACACACACATTATATATATATAATTTTAGTTTTGGACATAAATAATGTGATAGAAGCTAAAAATTATGTAAAAAAAGAGAGGAAAAAAATAAGAATATGATTAAATGTAATAATCATTGAATGAATGATAGAATTTAGAATAGGACAAGAGTATGATTTCTATTGATCATTGAAAATTGGATTAATTAATCCTATTTTTGTTTGGGGTCAATTAGACCAATCTCTTTAAAATAAATATAAAATGAAAGAAAAAAACTAACTAACTCGTCTTAATTAGTGTTTATTGAATTTAAAGGCAATGGTGATAATAATAGTAATAAAAATTCCTAGGTTTAGTTTAGTAAAGTGAACTTCAAGTACCCATGTTAGCAAATAATCATTAATTGAATTATTAGATTTATTATCAGTAAAACAGACATTCGCTTGCGTTATTTGGGTTTGGTCAGGGCATCTTCCACTTCCGGCACTGAAGGCTTTTTAGAGTAAAGTAGGAAACAGAGATCTGCATTTTCTGATGCTATATAGTAACTCATAAATTTGTATATCACAATCACGGGCCAATGTCGGTTGTCTGACAATATGGCAAGAAAATAAAAATCACTCCTATTGGCATTTGAAAACGTAACTACATTTTTTTTATGCCTCGGAAACAACTTAGATTTGAACGTGAGTTCTAGAAATAACTACCTGGTTATACATACCATTTTAAATATTTTGATCATGATTGAACACTAAAAAAAGACGATGGATCTATGAATCCGTATCCACCTTATACCAAGGTCAATTTTCAGCTGTAACCACAAGTTTACCCTACTAATCAGACAAGTAAAGACGTATCTCCATACAAGGCCCACCGAAGAAAAAGAGTAGTGTAGAAGACACAAAATATCTGGCAGCTGTTAGCAACGATTTTTTTTAAAGACGTAACAAAGTAGTAGTAGTAATTAAGCTTAAGATATGAAATTAAAAATGTTTCAAGCCTACCATCTAACTCAGTATATTAGCGCTGAGATTAACATATCAATCATTTTTTCTCTGCGACTACTTAACTTAAGATGTATCAAGCCTGCATATATTAATTGACTAATGTTCTTGGATGAAGAAAATTTAATGCCAATAATTTTTTTCCTGCGTTAGTTAGGCCCACTTTGTTTTCCTTGATCTGCAGAAAATAATAATGTCCTTTGGTTTTGCAATATGTTATCCTATTTTTTGAAGAGTGCAATTATGTTATCCTTGATTAGATAATACAAGACAAATTTCTTATCCAATATATCCAATAATGTGCAAGATGGGAAGTGACTTTTTGAGTAGGCTGACAAAGGACCTGTTTTGGGCCGGCACTATTTTTCAGAACCTTAGGCCCACTTTGACAATTGCTTACTCTATGCTATGCTTTTTTATTATTGTCTTAAAGAAATACTCTATATTTTGCTCACTAACTAATCTATAAAAAACATATGGACACCAAAATGCTATTTGACACCTAGTGAGAGATTAGAGAAAAACATATAGGTATCATAAGAGTGACATGATGTGATAAGAAAAAAGATTTTTTTTTTATCAATGTTAACTAGGACAACTTTAACATAACAACTCTTATGAGTTGTTAAAAATAAATTTAATGTATATTCACATTTTCTTATGATACCACATCATTGTTACTATTTTGAGGAACTCAATTAATTTTTTTACTATAGAATAACTCAAAAAAAATCTCAAATGGATCCCATTATTTTTTTTCATATTATCAGGAATATACTTAAACATTTTGTGGAACCTAGAAAAAAGAAAATAATTATAGTTTCTTTTCCCAACAATTCTTTATATGAAAAAAATAAAGTGTTTGACATTACAAATGAACACGGATCAAAACCGACTTAAAAAACTTTTGAAAATTGACTTGACTCAATTCATATTCACTTAATTTGATTAAGTTTATGGATCAAATCAAGTCATATAATAAACAATCTGATTAATTTGATTTGAGTTATGATTTTGACTAAGCAAACATGAGACTCAACAATAAATTTTTATCTCGTTCGGTGAGATCAACTACATTATTAATATTTATATTACACTAATTTAATTTGTTTACTTTGGTAGATTACTGAGACAAAAAGAATGAGAGTAAGTGTTGCGTGGGTTTTTTTTATTTACTTTACAATTAAGCATGAATGGTGCTCATGAATGATAGTTTTATATATATATATATATATATTGCTTTTTGTTGAGTTGCCTGATAATCAACACGATTTTAGCTAAACAAAAACAAGTCAGGTCAATTTGGATTGAAATTTAAAAATAAAATATAAAAAATGTGACCTGACTTGACTCGAGCTTCTTCACCAAATTCGGGTTTGGTCCGTGCTTGAATCTAACCCAAATTGGCTCATTTCTCAATCCTATCACCATTGATGTTGTGTTGTCTTGAAATTACCGTCAAAACTCAAAAGTACTAATTGAAAAGCAACTTCCATTGTTGAAAAATAAAGAGAGCAACTTCCATTGAAGAATTAGGTTATTAAAAAATTGATGCTATGAATTTATTTATATACATGACCGAAACTTAATCTTATTGTACGTTATGCACGTTTTCAGTTGTGGTTGGAGACGGATTCATAGCCAAGGGCATAACCTTTGAAAATGCAGCTTCGTTGCCTACCAAGACACTCTCAATGTCCACTCCTTAGGCCAATTCTACCGCGAATGCCACGTTTATGGCACCGTCGACTTCATCTTCGACAGTGCAGCAGCAGTTCTCCAGAACTGCAACTTGTACGCACACAAGCCCAATGAAAACCAAAAGAACCTATTCACCGCACAAGGAAGAGAAGATCCTACCAAAACACAGCATTTCCATCATCAATTGCAAGGTTGCAGCTGCTGCTGACTTGATCCCGGTCAAATCTCAGTTCAAGAATTACTTGGGTCGTCCTTGGAAAAAGTATTCAAGAACCGTTTTTCTCAATTCTTACATGGAGGATCTGATACACCCCAAAGGGTGGTTGGAATGGGATGGCACGTTTGCATTGGATACGTTGTATTGTGGAGAGTACAACAATAGGGGTCCAGGTTCAAACACGAGTGCCAGAGTTACGTGGCTTGGTTATAGGGTTATCAAGAATGCCACCGAGGCAACCCAATTCACAGTTCGCAATTTCATTCAAGGGAATGAATGGTTGAACTCCACCAGCATTCCTTTCTTATCTGATTTTAGTTGAATAGTACGTTATGGTTAGTGGCTTCATCGATGCTCTTAATTAGCTGACCAATGCTCTTTTGGTATCGACCCCAACCCCGATTTAATAAAGTACTATAAAATGTCAGTTCAGTGAATGAATGAAGAAGAACTGAAAATGCATAAACAGGGGAGGGGGGATGCCCCATATAACACTTCAATAGACTTTTTTGCATAAAAGAAATAATGACTTTGTCGTAAATATTTTTAAACAAGTTGCTGAATTTCGTTAGAATATCATTCTAGAATTATTTGTATCACACTGCAATACTAATGTCATTTTATATTTTGGTTTGTTGCATGTTATAGAAAAAAGGTTTTTTTTACAAACAATATGTTATGTTCGACCAAAAGAATAAGAAAAATTAGTAAAAAGATAAACAATTTTTTTATTAAATTGGTTATTATTTCTCCATAAGAAAGAAATTCTCAGTTATTTGTCTCAATTTTAAAGTTTCAACCGAATTTGTATTTTTAAAATTAATTCAAAATTATGTATTTTCCTAAATAATAAATATTTAGCTTGAATATTATGAAATAATTAAGTTGACGGGATTAAAACATGTCGCATAATTGGGCTAAAAGCCTCTATCAACTTTGAGATGGTAAATGAGGCCCACACTCTAAAGTCCAAAGAGCCATTGTGACTTTAATAAAATGGGCCATCTAATAGTGTCCATCAACCAACAGGAGATCACGGGATGTAAATGAAACCGCAGTAAAGCAATGATGAAACCATGTAGAGTACTTATTATGAAACGATGTTAGTCGCAATTAGAGTTATCATGCTTCGAATTACACCTTAATCTTTGTTCGCAGAAAAGATTAATATTTGTTTTTGTTTCCCTTCATAAAAGGATTTTGCTCAAAGCACGTGGAATCTTATGAAATGGCGATAGTCGCAATTATGGTATTCATGGAATGTTTGTGTGCTGTGATAGGTCGTTTGTGGCAATGAAAACGCCTTGGTATCCCCTCCCATCAAGAATTGGGATTTCACAATGACTAGTTTTTTAGTACACTTTTATCTTGTGTCTTTTTTTCAGTTTTTGTCTACATGGTTTCATAATTTGGTGTTTTACACTTAAAAGGAAGTTGTTTAGGGATGAAAAACAAAAATAATTGTATATGTCAAATTAAATTTATTTATCAAAGAATAAAATAATTTGAATAAAACATATTTGAATAAGATAAAACCACTTTCTAAAATATCTATCCACTATTTTAGCTATGTACAGCTTTTTCAAACAGACATACTTGCCAAAAAAAGTATGTTCGCTTACACTGCCAGTTGTTTTTTAATCAAAATTCTATGCATAAGAGATGCAAATATGCAATGCATTATGAAGCAGCATAGTGCAGTAAAACCATGAGGAGGTGCACAACTTTTACGAGCAGTTCATGCATGACTAGCGATACAAAACATATCATGTAGAGTGAGGTTGGTATTTTGTGTGAAGGATCATAATAACCAGATCTATCTATGCATGGGCCTTTATATCGTGGTTCTTGGACCTTTTTAATTAGTGAACTTGATCAATAAGGAGGATATTTGTTCTCCATGCTTGTGTTCATCACCTTTCTCCGACAGTTTTTCCGTGTTCGAGCACCGTGCACTTGTTTTATTTGTTCACTGACAAACAAACAGTTAAGTTCATATGTGCTCAGTGCTCACCGAGTTGTGGGTAAGAACTTCTCTCGGCAACCGCAACATAACATGGACTGGAGCGCTCGGGCTATCCATTGGGCAAACAATACAAATTTAAACAAACTGATAATATATTAACATTATTTCTATGTATGTGTGACCGTGATACAAACATATACAGATCTGATTATTATCACTCCAAAACTAACATGTTAAATTTGCAAAATGTTTTTATTCTCTCATAAAAAAGGCTGAAATGGTAGATTATATGCTCTAATGTGTATGACAATCTTATATAAGAAGTATAAACTTAAAAATAATGGACACCAAATAGAGGGATACTACTCATACAATTCTTTCAGAGCATGTGTATTCCTTAGTGTGATGATATTGAGTTTATCATTAAAAAGAAGTATACTGCATACATTACTGCATTAGTATAAATCCAAGTCTAGCCGCCATGCTAATAATTTGTAACAACCTGCTGACAAGTGATATATGTTGAATTAATAGCACCAAACAGTAGTTTATGTATAGTTATCTAATATCTACAATGTTTTATCTGGGAAGATATATACAATTACTGTTTTTTTTCTAATTTCTAATGAAAAATAGCCACCAATGATGGTATAGTACACGAATCACGAGAAAATTGTAGAGAGATTATAATTTTTTTATAAAATACTCAACTGGAGTATTACTTGATTAATGTTCCGGTTGTTTTCCATTTTCCTTTAACAGTAGTTTCTTAAAATGGACCTTGGATGACCGGCTAATTAATATCTCCTTACAACTTTTCAGTTTAGAAGAAAGTAATCCAAAACCCTGTTCTTGTAGGATGTGGACCTCATTAGTAACTATTGTTGGTATTCTAACCAAGCAAGCAGAGGCAGCTTTAAGCCTTTTATAAATAGATACAAGAGAGGAGCAAGAGAGATAGTAGCATTGTAGTTTTGTGTTGGCTTGGCTGGGTTTGGCTTGGGTCATTTTTACATTGGGCAGTTCAACATGAGGACCTTTTCCCTCTTTTCTTGTCTTTTTTTTCCTTCTTTCTGTCTTTTCCTCCACTCTGCTCCACCCTTGTCATTCCCTCCACCACCACCCTCACTCTGCCACACACAACTACAGAGATGCTCTCACCAAATCCATCATCTTCTTTGAGGGCCAGCGGTCAGGGAAGCTCCCTTCTAACCAGAGGATGCCTTGGAGGAGAGACTCTGGTCTCTCTGATGGGTCAGCCATGCATGTATGATAATATAATAATATTAATACAACATTCTTAGTCTCAGTTTTTGTGTTCTCTGGCTTGTGCACATTGCTTATTTCTGCATTAAATGTACAATGCAGGTTGATTTGGTTGGAGGGTACTATGATGCTGGGGACAATGTCAAGTTTGGCTTTCCCATGGCCTTCACCACCACCATGCTTTCTTGGAGTGTTATTGAGTTTGGTGGGGTCATGAAAGGTGAGTTGCAGAATGCCAGAGAAGCCATTCGTTGGGCCACAGATTATCTTCTCAAAGCTACTGCACATCCAGACATCATTTATGTTCAGGTTAGTCTTCATTTCTCTTCCTTATAGTTTCATTTCTTTTTGTTATATTCATTCATGTTACTATTGGGTGTTGGTTTTTTGCAGGTGGGAGATGCTGTGAAGGACCACGCTTGTTGGGAGAGACCCGAGGACATGGATACCCCAAGGAGTGTCTTTAAAGTAGATAAAAACAACCCTGGTTCTGATGTGGCTGCAGAAACTGCTGCTGCTCTTGCAGCTGCGTCTCTGGTTTTTAAAAAAGTTGATCCCATCTACTCCAAAACTTTGGTTAGGAGAGCTATCCGTGTAAGCATTTGATTTGAGATGAAAACATTTTTTTGGATGGTAATGGAGTTCTTTCAACTAATGCTTAAAATGATAGTAGACTTGTTTATCGGTATAGGTTTTCCAGTTTGCCGATAAATATAGGGGACCCTACAGCAATGGCTTGAAGCCCGTTGTGTGCCCCTTCTATTGTTCTTACTCTGGTTATCAGGTAAAGTTCTAATTTCTTTTCCATAGGTTTTGATTTGTGAAGTATAAAGTAAAGCAAGAAGTGTTTTCTTAATGATGCTTTTGTAAATATGTCAGGATGAGCTGTTGTGGGGTGCTACTTGGCTTCACAAGGCTACTAAGAACCCAATGTACCTAAACTACATTAAGGTTAATGGACAGACCCTTGGGGCTGCAGATTCTGACAATACCTTTGGATGGGATAACAAGCATGTTGGAGCAAGGATACTGCTTTCTAAGGTCTAAAATGCATTTCTTTTCTTATTGTTTTTTGCTGGGGAGAGATGGTAACAAAAATATAAATGCTGTTGGTTTTAGGAATTTCTTGTTCGGAAGGTGCAAACCCTGCATGACTACAAGGGTCATGCGGACAATTTTATCTGTTCTATTATCCCTGGCTCCTCTTCTTCCCAATTCACCCCAGGCAAGGTTCCTTTTCCTTTTCTTTTCTCTTTTTCTCTTTTTCTTACTCTCAACTATGTGGTCTAATCAATGTGTAACCATTAATTACCTTTGGTTCCTGGTTCTTTATAAACTACGCAGGTGGTCTTCTATTCAAGATGGGTGATAGCAACATGCAATATGTCACTTCCACCTCATTCATACTCTTAGCTTATGCTAAATACTTGACCAAAGCCCATGTGGTTGTGAACTGTGGTGGAACCATAGTAACTCCAAAGAGACTCCGAGCTATAGCCCAAAAACAGGTACAAAAAGTTGTCAATGAAAGTGTTTTATAAAAAGAAGTGGATATTATTCTGATTAGTTGTTGATTTTGATTTATTGTTATTTTTCAGGTGGATTACTTGCTAGGAGACAACCCCTTGAAGATGTCTTATATGGTGGGGTATGGTCCACGGTACCCGCAAAGGATACACCACAGGGGCTCATCGCTGCCGTCCGTTGCTGTTCACCCTGGCAAGATCCAATGCTCAGCAGGATTCAGTGTGATGAACTCGCAATCACCCAACCCCAACATTCTAATGGGTGCCGTTGTTGGAGGGCCGGATCTGCATGATGGGTTCCCAGATGAACGGTCAGATTATGAGCAATCAGAACCAGCTACTTATATTAACGCACCACTTGTAGGAGCACTTGCTTATCTCGCACACTCCTTTGGCCAACTCTAGGGGGCTGTGTCTCTCCAACTTGTGTGCTTCTCTTGTTTTAATTATTAAATAGTAGTTCAAGTGGATTGGCTAGTTTTAATTCCTTGGAATTGCACATGGTAAGGGGGGTAAAAACTCTTAAGAGCGCCAGGGCGCGAGCCCCCCCAACCTTGAAGCACATTGTTCAAGGCAAAAAAAGATAGCATAGCCTTATGTTTTTACTTTTGCTCCTAGTTCTATTTTTTCTGCTTTGTTGTGTTTGTTGTGTTGATTTGAGTGGAAGGTTTAGTGTTTTTTGGTTTAATGTCATTTTTTGGCATTATGTTTTGTGTCATTTTAGTACAAGTTCTATTTTGTTTTTTTAAGTGTATTATTTTGTTGGTGTTGTTCACGCAACTCCACATTCACCACCGTGTCCGTCACCCCTCCTTTTTGTGAAATCATGACCCTACCATGACTCTACCATATATCAGGTCAGTGCGCCCGCGGTAGCTACTACCAACCTTGGCCAGATCTGCACCTTTGACATTTGGCCCTTGATCTCTGCGGCCCATGGCTGCTCAATGTCGAATTGCAACAGGTCTGGTTGAGGTAAGGGAGGCACAACATGGTGTAGGAGAGGAACTGAATAGAACTAAATTTAGTGATGATTTTTAGTCTTCATTATTTTAAAAGTTAACGAAATGTAAATATTTTGGAATTCGGAAGAAAGGATTAGAGTATAAGTTTTAAGATTTGATGTATCAGTCAACTGTGATATTAAGTTTTTATCTGATTGATTACGTGAATGCTCATGGACGTTTACAAGTCCAGTGGTGGTGAACTTATCAAGATTCAAGAATTTATAAAGTACTAGTAAAAACCTAATTAAGTAAGGGTGCAAATGTGAGAATTTACATCGAGAGGCCAAATAGAATTAATTATAATACTTGATAATTTGATATAGAGGCACGTTTTAATTAACAGATGGCCTAATCCTTGAAACTTGGAAATAATCCGTTAATAATTATAATACCAGCCAAGCACTGTGACATAGAATATATAATAATAAAGGCATCTATTTTACTGGGTAGTGTCAGTGTGTAATCCGAACAGAGTAATGCCATTTTTATAATATAAGTATGACAATAATTTATATAGTACACGATAAAAGGAGAAAGAAGAGAAAAAATAAGTGATATGATAAAGAAAAATATAAGTATAAAAAATTATGGTAGGAATAACAATTCAATACTATTTTACTGGATTGCGCATAACGAGTTTTGACCGTTGAAAGCGAGAGAGGGAGACAAAAGATATTGGACTTTGGTGACATGTTATGTACAGAATTGTGGATGATAGGGTTAAAAAAGCTGGCTAGGCCTAGCTTGCATCACATGTATAGCAGTGTAGGAAGAGTGCACTGCAGCTCTGTGACAGGGTCAGGGGGATACCTCCCCAAAGACGGAAAGACATTCCTCCAGTCTAAGTCTGACTGACATAAATGATCACCCGGATAGATGCTTTGGATTGGTTGGGCCACTATTAATATTTAGTACTAATTTGTTTGGATGTTCATACAAATAGTTTTTTTTTTTTCTGGATGTGCCTTTGGAGTTACAAACTTCAGTCTTGGATGGTCAAACATGAATTTTACATAAGGGTTGATTTGGTAGGAGAGTAGAAAAAAATGGAAGGAAAGAAAATAAAGAGAAAATCTGTTACATAATTTTTCAAGATGTTTGAAAATCTGTTATAAAGGACATAATATTTCAAGATCTGACATTTATTTTATTTTTATCCATTAAATTTATATTAAAATATGCATTATGAATTTTGAATTCAAGCTCAGTTAAAGTAATTAGAAGTAACTTTTTGTCACCTTAAGCGTCAAGATGTGTTGTAAGTATATTCCTATTAGCTTGAACACATGTGCATGCATATTTTGGCAATAAGGATAAAGGTTTAATCTGGATTTCAATTAAATTTGTAAAGACGGGAAATGAGTTCTTATTTTTAGATTTTTTTTTGTATTCGTCCGAGGTGTTTGTTGAGATGGGGGTGAAAGTTTTTTTTTAATTATTATTCTGAGTGAAGGGTTTTTAATTACTTTGCTGATATGTGTTTATGAATGATTATTTCTATGCTTTTCTGGGAAGGGGGATTGGCAGTTGCTAATATGTGTTTTTAATCGTGGTGTCTCTGGATGCGCAATTCTACATTTGTGGCACCTCAATTCCATGAAGGTAGGTAGCTTGTCATCATCTCTCAATGTTGCCTTTCCCTCACTAGAGATCTCCTTTGGCTCATTTTGGAAGGGAATATTTACATTGTAATTGTTTAGCACCTGATGGTGTTCATACTTTTGTAACCATGTTTTTTCTCTTCGGCCCTGGTTAGTTCACGGCTTGTTTTCTAACTTTGGTTCTTTTTTAATAATAAAAATTCATCAATTATGAAAACTCAAGAGCAGTGTTGAGACGAAGACGACGACGAGTTTCAGTTAAAAGCTTCGCTTCAACAAAGGTAACACTGTAAACGAAGGTGACATTTTTGGATTAATTATTTTTTTTAAAATCATAGCTTTATATTTTAACAGTTAATTAACACCGTTTAGCAGAGAGGGAGTGTGACTAATGAGAATAAAAAAGTTAGTTAAATTTTTGTAGGATGAAAAAAAAGAAAGAGATGCATGTGTAATTAGATTAAATCTCAGTGAGTGCACTGTAATTTGCTCTAATATTATAATAACTTATAGTTTATGACTTCTTCTATTTTATGACATTAATTCATGATAAAAGTGTTATTTTCAAACTTAAAAAATTCAAGGCCATTTAGCAAGCTACACCCAACACTGGGTTGGCCAGACCGTCTCATCATATACAATGCCACAATACAGATCATTAGGCCATTGATTCATAATGCTTTATTCTTACCCATCAGTAAGGATAACAATCCTCACAGCTAATTCCAAGGTCTAGATCTTTGATAACTGCTAATCAAACGAAAACAAGAGACATCCAAATTCAACAACAATTGCTCGCCATCTCTTACATATACATCATCGAAGTTATAACATAGACAAGTCTTCCATGAAACTCCTCTAGGTCACATCACAAGATTTCAAAACACGAGAAGCAGACTTTTATATTTACATATATGACTCTTATTATGTCTGCTGTCAAGCCTTGGTGAAATTATATATATAGCTACTTAACTTGCATCATCCTTTGCTAGCGGAACAGAATTTGCCTGCAAACAAAGTTGTAGTGCACAAAATTGATGCTATCAAATAAGAAGACAGAGACCAAACCTTTTCAGAAGAATTAAGAAGGCATACAAAGGATATAAGAGAAAGCTAACAACACAACATACTCTGTTATTAGCTGAAATTTAGTGAGAATCACAAATTATTTGTAGGTTTCACTTCTTATTTAATGTCTCTAATAATTTTGTAGTTTTTCAATACATTTTAACCAATAGAGAGTATGTGTGAGAAGAATTGTGTCATATAGAAGAAATTATTACATGATCCAAAACCATCATGGTCTTGACTAATCTCCACATGATATGTAACTAAGTGTTATTATTTCCTTGTAAATTGAATTTTTTTATTATGTCACATAAAGATTATCTGGGACTATAGACAAGTGGTGGTGCTGAACCATATAACATCTACTCGAGATGATAAAGTTCATAATCCTGCATGAACAAATGTCATGTAACTCACCAAATCACGGAACTTGAGGATATAGAACATCTCTAGATATCGTCGAGTTTCACGCCTCTCTAATTTGGAAACGTATTTCCAGAAACTATAAACTCCCGCCAAGGTCATAAGCCTTTCAGAATAAATCTTCCAAGTGTACCTGTTCATTTTTGGCTTAGCATTCAGTGTGTCACAAGAAAAGCAAGAAAGTTTTAACAAGATTACCTACCTTTCATAAATTCTTTGAAGACCACCATCAGATATTTTCTTCCAATGGTTTGGGTCTTCCTTGCTCTTTTGGAAAAATTCAACCAATAGCTCTGAAGCCTGATCAGGATGATATGGATCAATGTGGAATCCTGATATACCATGCTCAATGATCTCAGCAGGACCACCATGACAAGTAGCAAAAGTGGGGAGTCCACAAGTCATGGCCTCCACAACTGTAAGTCCAAAAGCTTCATAGAAAGCAGGCTGCAGCAAGAGAGTAGTAGTTACAAATAATGCCTGAGCATCCAATCAAATAGGAAAGAGATAATAGTATAATTATAATACCTGAATGAAAGCACCTTGTGTGTCTGCTATGTAGCGATACAGCTCCCCGTTACGTGCCCTATTTGTTTGGGCAGCAATCCAACGAAAATCACCATATAAATTATACTTTTTCATGAGCTCGTGCATCTTCTCAATCTCTGCAATTTCTTCTCTGTCGCTGGACTTCTTTACATCAATATAACCAGCTACTACGACAAGGTTGACCAGTTCCCTCAATTTGCTGTTCTTACCAAAGCATTCTACCAATCCAGTTATGTTTTTTCACTCTGTCTAGCCTTGCCATGGAGAAAATTATGGGCTTTGACTTGTCTTTCAATGAACCACTGCCACGAAAGAGATGAAGATAAACTCATAAATTGTCATTGTTGCTTTCAACTGAAAAAATGCGGCATGCATCTTAACAGCTCTTACAAACAGCTTTAGATATTCTATTCCTTATCAGGAATATGCGTGTGGAGGTCTGGGTGGGTTTTTAAACGAGGCATCAGTACTGAAGGAAAAGTGATGACTTGAAAGTGGAAGCTGATAGGCTCGTATAAATTTTTGCATGATGCATAATGGACAACTAAGTCAATTTTCATTCATTTTGACCCTTTAGAGCATGGATGATATGGTAGATACAGATTGACATAGAAGTAAATAACCCAAATTAAGAAGTTCTACAATTGAAATAGACTCACATGTATTCATCAGTCTGCTCAGGATCAAATAACAGCTTTTCAATTGAACCATGCAGGGCTGTAAGCCTGTTCTGCTTTTCAGAGTAGGGGAAATATATTGACATATC
>CM023943.1:30268180-30278745 GCA_013407115.1 Glycine latifolia
TGCACCTAATTCGCAGGCCCCCCAGCGAACTTCAGCGGCGTGACATGCGGCGTTACAGGCCTGACGCGTCAGATTTCGCTGGACCCCCCAGCGAATTTGGACTTCGAATTGCGCCGCGCCACGTGGCGTACGGACTGCGCTTCTCTGACCAGCGAATTTGCCACCGTGGCATTTTGACAAATACTTTCGGATCCATGACATTTTGGCATATTTTTTTGCCAAATGTGACATTTTGGCAGTTGTCTCAAAAATTGGCTTGTGTTTGGCCTTCTTTATCCAATGCGTCCATTATATTATATTGAACTCGGCACTACTACTATTATATTGACTCTGATATGCTTGTTTCTGGTATATGCCCAATTGCCCATGGTGCTATCAGCTTGGATACTCTGTGTGCCATAATTGTACGACAGACTTCTGTTTCTGAGATAAACAACACATTAATGCTCTTGGATTTGACTAGAGGACATTTTAAATTTCAGGTTAAAAATATACTATAATTTAATACTACACGGGTATCGGATTCTCAAATTAGTTCATAACTTCACATACATAAAAAATTACTAAGATTATTTTCGATAAAACTAACTCAAATTTGAAAAATTAATTAGAAGTTAAAAATTATAAATATTTAATAAAATTAGTTGTTAAAATAGTTGAAAAGTATAAAATAATATAAAAATAATAAATTAAAAAGGTAATAAAAAATTAATAAATATATCAAAAATAAAAATATATATAAAAACTAGAAATTAGTATTTAAAAAAATATTATTTCAACTAGTGTTTAAAAAAAATTATATAATATTAAAAAGTTATTAAAAAAATTGTTAATAAAACATACCCTAAATTGATTCCTATGCACACTAATTTACTTTCTTTCATTGTTAATTTAATCTTTTTAAGTTCATTAATAAAACTATATACTTATCATTTAGTTCATTATAAAACTAATAACAATTTTAAGTTGTATTTGGTCCGTATTAAAAACCAACAATATTTGGTCTCAGAAAATATTTTTATTTTATTGTTAATTATAAAATGTTTTTATTTTAAAATAATGTATAAGAAACAGTAAAAAACTGTATTGTTTTTATAATAAAAAAACTTAAAAAACTTAAATATAAATTATGTGATATTTTTATAATAAAAAAATCGTAATTCTTATTTAGTTATTCTTCAGAGATTTTTTTTATTGTTCAACAATACTATATACTCACTTAAAATAACAATGCTACTCCATATAGTAAGAATTATATATTGAAAAAACTAATATGAATATTACAAAATTCCATGTATAGTGTTACGCTGTTGTAATTTTTAGGACATAATAATCGTCAAAAAGAACTTCATAATAATGCAACAAAAAACGATCTTATCCATACTAACAAATTATAATTCCGACACTAAAAGAAACAAGGTTGACATCTAATCAAATTTGTCGACGTTAGGAAAATCTTATCCAATTATTCTCGCTCGAAATCGTTGTTTCAGACCAAATTTTCCTCAGTCCCCTCCCCTCCTCCTTCAAGAGCAAGCCCATTTTTTAGACCGTGACCGTACTACCACGAAAAAAAAAAAAAATTTACCTGAATGTCACGCGAGTGAAACTAAATACTAGACTGCCACGTGACATAATTCGCTTGTCAGTCCAGCGAAATAGGTGATGGACACGTGGCAGACAGGCAACGAGAGCGTAATTCGCTAGGGGGCCCAGCGAATTAGGTGGACACGTGGCAGACAGGCAGTAATTTCGCTGGGGAGCCCAGCGAATTACGTGGCATGAGAGGTAAAACCTCAAAAACTTCGGAAGGTCATAACTTTTGACTGGGATGTCCGATTGAGGCGTATGATATGTCAAAACGATCGTAATTCAGAGGAGAAGCCGTTGGCAAGTACCCAAAGGGGACTTGGCCAAATTTTTTTTCCAAAAGAGGTCTCTAAGTGCCTCAAAATTACGATTTAAGATTCAATTATCAAAAAAATTCATTTTTGTCTGCTTTTTTAATTAGTTAATTAGTTAATTTAATGTTGTTTTTTATGTTTTCAATTACTTCTTTGAATTTCGAGCATTTTGACATATCGTACGCCTCCATCGGACATGTCTATCAAAAGTTATGATATAAAATTGATAATGCATATAAACTTCGAACAGTGATATTTTTTGATAGAAATATCCGATGAAAGCGTATGATATGTCAAAACGCTCGAAATTCAGAGAAGTAATTGAAAAAATAAAAAGTAACATTAAATTAACTAATTAAATAATTAAAAAAGCAGATAAAAATAAATTTTTTTATGATTGAATCTTAAATCATAATTTTGAGCCACTTAGGGGCCTCTTTTGGGAAAAAAATTTGGCCTTTGGGAACTTGCCAATGGCATCTCCTCTGAATTACGATCGTTTTGACATATCATACGCCTCAATCGGACATCCCAGTCAAAAGTTATGGCTTCCGAAGCTTTGAAGTTGTTTTTGTCATGCTACGTAATTCGCTGGGCTCCCCAGCGAATTACTGCCTGTCTGCCACGTGTCCACCTAATTCGCTGGTCCCCCTAGCGAATTATGTCCCGCCCTGCCACGTGTCTTTCACCTATTTCGCTGGACTGACAAGCGAATTATATTGCGTGACAGTCTGATATTTAGTTTCGCTCGCGTGGCATTCAGGTAAATTTTATTTTTTTTCGTGGTAGTACGGTCACGGTCTCCCCATTTTTTCGGAAGCATCACACTCCTTAAAGTGATGCCTACTTATTCGTCTCGTGTGCTTCGCCTAGGCGACTTCATCTTCATGCACAAGCATGCACTAATCAACGCAGAATACGACACACCTGATAGCTCATGATGACAAAAAAAATAAAAAAAAGGACGCGTGTCTCTTTCTCAGTGCAGCATTTTTTTTATATTTTAATTAATAATTAATAATTTAATAACAAAAGCACTGGTTCAGACACAAATTGCCAAGTAGCAGTAGCAGGTTTATTCAGAGTTATGACAGTTCGTGAGTTTCCAGACAGATCGATGGGATGGGACCAGCTGAGTTGTGCAACTATAATTTAATTTCTGACTTAGACTAACCCATTTATTTTATTTGTGTATTGTGAATGTATTTTCTTATTTTAAGTTTTGATATTTTGGGTCACCTAACAGCATAAGATAACCATGCATATTATGAATGTTCCCCAGCTCAATTTCAATATTTGCTCAGACTAATTTATTAGTTAGTCAAAATAGTTTATAAATTATCATATAACCTTACCAACACACACTTTGAATTTTGTATTTTTAGGAGTAAACTTATATGTATATAAAATTGATTTGAAGGTTGAAAAAAGAGTTTAAGAGTTGAAAAAAATTGTGAGTTAGAATCTTTATACCAATATTTTTTTAAAAAAAATAACAATGATAATTAACTAATATAAAAAAGCTTATATGTACAACAATTTATTTTATACTATTTAATAATTTTTATTAAATAATTTTATCTTAAAAATTTATACAAATAGTTGCGAAACCAAACGCAAAAACCAGCATTATAAATTGTCTATATATATATACAAACAGTTATGTTAAGTTTTAAAAAATTAATATGTCGTTGGTATACATTAAAATTGACATGATTTATAATTTTCAGAGCACTTGAACGATTTAAAAATTTTCAAACCAAACGTCGCTGTTTAACAATTGGAGTGATGCTGTGATGGATACCAAAGTGAAAATGTCACGAAACTTTTGTTGAGTCATGGGTAGTTAGTTTCATGGTGTATCTGTTGGCCTTTTGGTCATAAAGGGGAAATTTTTATTTATTTTTTATTTATCAAATGGGACAGATTTTGAATTGTTTATCAAATGAGAGGACGTTGCATGAATGGTTTAAATTTTAAGTACAGAAGTCATATGCTTTGTGTGACTTTTATTTTCGTTTTTTTTACTTGTTTTAATGAAATTATAAAATAATTTATGATGTTTTTATTTTTAATTGAATGCATGAAAGTCTTATAGGTTTACATGAACTAAAAATTGTTAATCGTCCTGTGACTTTAAAGTTGTCAATTATCCTCTAACTTCTTTATTATCGATTATTTTGATAATTAATACAATTATTCTAAAAAAATAAAAATACTTGCTAAAATAATTTAAACCAAATAATACTAATAAAATAATTTGCAAATAAAAAATCTTAAATAAAAATATATAATACATTTATTTGAACAATATAAATTAACAACAAACATAAGAAGTACACAATACCATACATCAATTTACTTATATGAAAAGATCACAACACATATCTAAAAATATATTTAGAAGAATTTGTAGTGGAACATCACTCTACTATTAATATTTTAAACAAAACTATATACATTACATTGATTTTAAAATTGTAGTATTTTATTTACATCATTTTTTTAATTCCCAGGCAAATAAATAACTTACAAATAACAATTTATAACATGAAAAAAAGTTACAAAAGTAGAAAATAAGTGCACGACTTTAAAGTCGCAAACAACACACGCCTTTGAAATTGTAAGGTTACAGACAACTTCAAATTTGTAAGCATATTTATATAAAAAAATAGTAAAAATTGTGATGATTTATACAACTTTGTTAAAAAAAATTAAAAAAGTAAAGTATTCGACTTTAGTACAAGTGGTAATCATTCATATGATTTATCTGCATTTGATAGATAATTCAAAAATTGCTCTCATTTTGGTAAATTTTTAAAAAAATTGACCCTAATGATCAAAAGCATATTTCTATTAGATATTAGAGTTGTCAAATTGGGTTGGACTTAACCTACATTTTAATCAGGTCAAATTCGACCTGACTCATTTAAAGTTTATTCCAAAAAAAAGTGATCTAATCCATCCCACTACGGGTTGTGGGTTAAATAGGTTGGCCTACCAATCCACATAAAATAAAAATATTTATTTATTTTTTAAAAAAGAAAATTCAACAAAAAAAATCATTTTTTGGAAAAAATAAATATGAATAAATTAGAAAAATATTAGTTAAATTAAAATTTTCACTATCCATACACCACAACAAGACATATTATCACAAGTTAGAAGTCTAGAACTACAATAACAAAATTTAAAAATAATCATAAGCAAAACACTGAAAATAATGTTGAACAATATTACGAAATATTAAAAATGTATTTTAGGTGAGTTTTACTTTATTTCTAATTAAATAAATAAAATATTTTAAAGTTTTAAAAAAATATTACAAAATATTAATAGTTTATTTTTTAAGTAAGTTAAATGGATCAACCCGAACCACCACAGATTCAACCTGAGATTAAGTCATAAGTAGAACAAGTCAAGTTTTAAAATAAATTATAAAATTTTCCCCATTTTACATCTGATCCAAACCTATAATAGACAAAGTTAACCTAGATTTAACCTCATATAGACAACTCTATCTTTTTGGTGAAGGATAAATAAGATGACAAAGAAAAAAGTAGACAAAAAATAGAAAGGTAAACATGTTTGATAGAAAAAAATATATTAAAGAATAGAAAAAATTAAAGTTGAAGATTCACTAGTTATTTTTATTATATTCCTCGCATTTTCTTTCATTCATCCATATGTATTTTTCCTCTCTTTAATCAAATATTTTTATTTTATTTTATTTTTTATTCCATTTACTTTTTCTATTTCTATCCATCATATCTGTCACCTATTTTTTTCTTGGATACTCAACTTTATGCACAAAAGTGTTGGAACGTTAAGTATTGAGCCCGAAAATCCGCTACATTTTCTGCTTCAAAAGTTCTTGGGTTCTTTGCTTTGGAATTTGTATCCTACACTTTGAATCTTACACCTTCCAAAAAGCCTTGGTAAAAACTACTCTCAGGCCTAACACCTCCTCTCCCCTGCCAATCCCTGCACTGCCCAAACACCCCCTATTCCTTGCCAATTATTGTGTCGTCGTGCTCTTTTACTAGCAAGGTTTGATCTTCTCCCTACATCATTTTGCCCTCACGCTCCCTTGCTTCCGCGAGAGTAATCACAAATTCAATCACCAAATGCCGAGTCCCTTTGTCAAGTGACTCTGCCTCAGCTATCTGTAACATAGCACCAACGACGTCCATAAGTTGCCGCCACAGAAAACGCGGCTCGATATCTGCGAGCTCAACGAGAAGCTTGAGCGCCTCCTGATCGAAATTAAGCACCTCGGTCAACATTCGCATCATCGCAGGCAATAAGTCCTGGAATCGATCGCGATCAGCGGAGCCGAACAAACACTGGATGAAATTGATAACGTCATTAAACGCGACAATTCAGACGTAGGGTTAATGGAAGCTTTCGTGAGGAGGCACTATAGGAAAATATCGTCGAGGTGCTTGATATGAGGAGTGAGGGAATCGTCGATGTAATGCGACAACTGCACGAATATTCCTAAAACTTAAGGGTTCGCCCGGTTGATTGAGAATAGTATATGTGCTACTGTTGTTTTAGGGTCTCCAATCACTAATTCTCGCTGGCCAATGGGGATTATCTAATCAATAGCAATAAGTCCTCGAGAGGCTCATATATCTCAAAATAATTCCAGGAGTTGGAGATTGGATTAATCGAGATTAAGAAGTTGAAATTTTTCCTCGACCATCAAATAGTTTAGACAGGACATTTATAACACAATCCAATTAAGCCTCACTTACATGTATGTAAGCAATTCTTTTTGGGAGGAGAGAAAATGAGAAGAAAGAAAATAATAAAAAAAAACATGATTAATGAAACATTTTTTTCTACTTGTTTGGAGAGAAAATGGAAGGAAATTTTTTTTTAAAAAAAAATTTAAAATTTTCCATTCCTCTTTTTCTTTCCAATTCAAATTTCAAAATTTTAATTTCTTTCATATTTTCCTTCCATCCATCCAAACTTAGCATAAGGGAATAAAATACTCTTTACTCTCTCGAATAGTTATTTCAAAATATAGATTTTTATATTTTAGAATAATTATTTTGAAATAGGATAAGTATTTTAGAATTTTACTTTGAAATATGAAAGTTTTATATTTTTTAATAATTATTTCAAAAAGATCCTATTTTTGGGAGATGTAGAATGCAAAATGGGAAGTGCAATGTATAAATGCCCTTTGCTCAACACTAGTAGAATTTGAAAGAGTGGATATATTCCTAAATGTTGGGCCTCCGTCCACCCACCGAATATTCTTTTTTTAAAACGTATATTTGAATACTAGATTTTAAAATAAGAGAAAGGAAGGAAGATAATTATTCTTTTTTTTTTTGTCATTATGACATTAGTTATGGAGTATTCATATTCCATCGTGATTTTGTTAAAATTAAAAGGATTAAACCATATATTATATGATAATAATTTAAAACTATTTTTTATTTTAAAAAATTATTAAATTAGAAAATTTTTATTAAAAAAAAAGTACTCTACTCTTCAAAATCCAACTCCTAGACATAGCCTAAAACAAACTGTGTTAATTTTTTCTCATCCCATTTGTCATGTGTTAGTATGATTTGATTTGAATTATGTTTAATTAATTCAATTTTTTTCTTTGGGAGCCTAGGCTTCATCTCCCTTTGATTTGACTTCTAGTCATTCATGAATTGAACGCAAGCCGAAAATCTGGAAATGTTATGGTGACCTACCAGTTTGGTTAGAAGGAAAGAAAATAAAAGATAAGAAGAAACAAAATTAAATTAAAAATAAAAAAAATATTTTTTTTATTTCTAAAAATCAATTTATCTTTTCTTATTTTTGCCGTTTCTCTAATCAAACAAAAGAAAATTATTTGCTCTCTATGCTTTTTTTCCCTCTTTACATTCTTTTTTCCCATTTTCTATTTGACAAACATAGGGTTCGAGAGCGGAGGGACTAAAGAAAAAAGATTTCATGAACGTAATTGGAAAGGCAATGGGTGCCAAAAAAATTGTCATCCTTTACTACTTCCCCCCCCCCTCTAACTAACGTCAATTAATGATTGGGTAACATTTGATAAAAATATTATTATTATCGACAGGCATCAAATTTAATTACTAGAGTAAGTCTAGTAGTGAAGAACTTTTCCTCAGAAAAACAAAGTCTAGCAGTGAAGAACTTAATAATTTGTACAAGTTTTAAGTTTAAATCTTATTATACACTTATAAAGTTAATTGATAACTAATATGATTCTTAAACACTGAACATTAGTAGTTTATTTTGATAAATGTTGTCAATTTATTAAGGTAAAGATAATATAATTACTATGAAATGTCAATTAAACGGTAGTTGGATTTAATGGAGGAATAGGTTTGTAGAACGCATTTAGTGCTCAGTAATGTCTTAAACAAATTTGTCTAAAAAAAAATATTCCCTATATTTTATATTGATTGTCATTTTAATATTAAAAAAATATTGGTTGATGTTTTCAATTATCAATAAAAATATCAATGTTTTTATTCCAATTTTGCCTCCTAATACATACTACTCCTAATAATATTATTGTCTTGGAGTAATTGTTTTTTAAAAAAAATTGTGTAAGAAAACCTGTAAAGTTTGGAGTAATTTTTTGCTCTACAGTTAATTGTTTTTATATATTTAATTATTAATTAATTTTTACCCAAATAAACAAATAGGTCATGTTATTGAATATTCAATAATCAGTCAATTTTGGAGTAATTTCTCCCCATTCTTTAAATAGAAAAAAGAAAAATAATATTAAATGTAAAAAAGGGAAAGAGAAAGAGAAAAATATCTTTAAGAAACGGTATTTGTGTGGCCTCAGCTAAACTCGATATCCCGTCGTAGCTGTGTTTGTTATCGCTCGCTCGCTCGCTCGCTTGCTCTTCTTCATTGCAGAACACAACACAACTACTCTCACTCCCCAATTCCGATTCCCTCTCAATCCAAAACCTCAATGACCCTATCATTCGCTCGCTGCTTCCGATTCCGCATGCTTCAGGGATTCAAGATTCAATGAGATTGCTCTCTTCCAATAAAACATGGCCTCTGCATCCTCCTTATCAGGCACGTCTACTAACCCTTCGTTAAAACTCCGCACGTGCCTTCGTTGCCCTAAAAAAATGCAAACCAAGGCTCCACTAATTTGCCTAATGCATAGTTTCCACTCTATTAACGCGCTTTAGATTTTTTTTTTCTCCCTGCCCGAATTCACGCGCCACCAACCGTGGAGTGTTGAATTTTACTAATGAATGTTGTTTATGTCTTTTGTTCCATTCGCTGTTGTCGTTTCTTTTGAGTGGAAGAGTTTTGTGATTCTGATTTTCTGAGTGAAAGTGTGTATGAATTATGCTGCTGCTGCAGTTTCTCTAGAATGCGTGAACGCGTGCAAGTTGTGGAGAGGGGATGGAAATGGAAGATTCGATTGTAGTCTTCTATCGTCCGCGTGGAAAGCTCCAAGGGTTCTCACTGGCTTTCTTGCCAGCACTGCTCATCCTCATCAGTGTTCGGACTTGTCGAATGGGCGCAACGGACGAAGGAACCGGTATACTTTTGTAAGTTTTTTATGTTTCCCTTGGCGTTCGAAGTGTGAATGCTTTCAATTTTTTGACTTACGTTTGACCATTAGGGATGCTGGTTATTGGTATGAGAGTAATTGATTGATCATTTTCATTTCTATTCATATTGAATCAATATGGTTGCAACGGATGTTTTTATTACTAATTAGGTTTCCTGTTAATCTCGCGAAATTGACAGGGGTGTGAAACCTTTAGTGTAGACGGTTCATGTCGTGATGAACCACTTGATATCGTACTTTTTGGAGGATACTCTAGATCTATGTTGTCTCAAAATGCTCCTAGGAGATGGCAATTGTGTTGTGCTTCGGCCTCGGATGCTGTCACTGAGTTTTCCGCAGAAAGTTTGTGGGAGGTACAGTTGTGAATTTTATGGAATCATGTCTATTGTTGATTATAATTCTGTGAATGGGGACATCCTCTTTGCTAGTGTCTGAGTCGTACTGTACTACCTATCATATGATTGCCTCAGGATCTTATACCTGTTATCTCATACCTGTCTCCCAAAGAACTGGAGTTAGTCTACAATGCTTTTATGGTGAGTTGATTACCTCAAGAAGCAATCTTAGCATGCTCTTTCTGGCAAAATCATCTCTTGAACATAGTTGGATTTATTTATTAGTTTATTTATTTTGTTTCGTTTCTGTTTTATTTCTGGTTGTTACAGTTGGCGTTTAAAGCTCATGATGGTCAGAAAAGACGCAGTGGTGAACCCTTCATCATTCACCCAGTCGAGGTTGCACGAATTCTGGGAGAACTTGTGAGTCATGAAGAAATGCTTCCCCTTTTGCCAAATTTACTTAAGTGTGTATAACAAATCAATATATATGATGGATCCAACCATTTGTCTAGGAACTTGACTGGGAGTCGATTGCTGCTGGATTACTTCATGATACAGTTGAGGATACAAATGTCGTTACTTTTGAGAGGATAGAGGAGGAATTTGGTGCTACTGTGCGACACATTGTGGAAGGAGAGACAAAGGTACTTATTATGCTTGAATCTTGATCGAAAAGCATTACTGCAAATCTAAAATCCTCAATAGCATTGGTTCCATATTCATAAACTTACC
>CM023943.1:30298745-30328944 GCA_013407115.1 Glycine latifolia
ATTCAAAAATTTTGACAGTGAGGGAGAGAATGGAAATGGAAGGGGGGGACCAGAATGGATGAGGGATATTTAACGTGGGCCAACAGTCCTACTTTGCCATGCCTGGAAGCAAACTTCGTCACCTACAATCCTAGCTCTGTTCCCTACATTCCTAGTTTGCCATGCCTGCCAGCAAACTCTGCATTCCTAGTTTGCCATGCTTGCCAGCAAACTCTGCATTTTGCTCTCTCTTACAACTTGCAGCAACGGTTTTTTTTTTAATTTGCAGCGCCTACTTCGCTATACATGGCAGCAACCTTTGTACCATCCACGTGGACTGCCCGTTGGGCAGCCACGTAGTTTGCTGAAACGGGTGGCAAACTTTATGTCCATCAGAATTGCGTCAACTCAATATACGTAGTTTGCAAGGTTGACCAACGAACTAGAAGCGTGACATTTTGAAAAATAATTTGGCCTTCGTGGCCTTTAGACAAATTTTTTTAATATTTGTGGTAGAAAGAAAAATGTCTCTCGGAGTGGTCTTTGAAACTAATTATTAGAATGGGAGATTCTTCTCACGTACACAATAGATGACGTCAATCAACACAACTTTACCTAGTGACATCACTCTGCAAAGTATTCCTAGTTCAAGTAATGCAAATGACTTGGAGGTGTCATCTTCAACCACTCCACCTAGGTGGCGCCTCCCTAAAAAGCCTTCACTAAGTGAACGTTGTACAATACACTGCAGTTAATGGCAATTTTTAGTTTTGAAGAAAAAAAATAGTTTTAATTAAAATTTTAATAGCTAAAATTATAGTTCTAAAATTAAATTTACATGAAATTATTCTGGGCTTTTTTTACTGTTTAGATAAAAATATAGTTGTATATAGTTTATTTTAATGTTGTAATTTGTCTAGTTTGTAGAAAATTAGTAAGTTTTATTATGTTAGTTTGTAGAAAAAATATATTTTTATATATGATTATCTTAAAAAAGTTATTGTTGTCATTATTTAGATGCGTAGAAAAAAATAGTTTCATTTAATAATTTAATAGAAAATAGTATAGTTGAAGAAAAAAACATTAATAGTAAATTATTGTTGTCATTTTTAATTTTGTAGGAAATGAATAGTTTTAATTAAAAATAATAGATAAAACTATAGTTATATAATCAAATTTAATAGAAATATATTCTGGGCATTTTTTAACTGTGTAGAAGAAGAAAAAAAATAGTTGTATACAAATTTAATGTTGTAATTTGTCAAACTTTTTAGATGAAGAAAAATAGGTTATAGAAAGTTATTGTTGTTTATCATGTTAGTTTGTAGAAAAAATTGTTTATCACTACGTTGGACAATATTCATTGAGTAAAGGTTTTTAGGCTGATATCACCTGGGTGGAGTAGTTCAAGCTAGCGCCATCAAGTCATTCATAACACCTGAATTGATGATATACTGCAGAGTGACAGCACTAGGTAAAGTTGTGTTGATTGACATCACTCATTACCTATGTGACAGATCACTCATTCTAATAATTAGTTTCAAGATTTCCCCAAACACGTATTTTATTTTAAAAAATATCCATATTGGTCAAATTTTCATGACATCTTATTTCTTTCTTGAAGCATTATTTTTCTTTTTTTCAAAAAGAAATTTCTCATTTAAACATTTAAAAATATATAATTTATTATATTTTATAAAATAATATAATAAAATGTTGAGAAAAAATATAAGTTAAAAACCGTTTAATAATTATGATATTTCAAGATGAATTAAAAAAAGAGTTTAACAATTATGTATTATTAGTGTAAATATTATGAAAGTCAATGTATAACCTAATCAAACTAGTCTCAACATCTACATAGTTAATACATTATAATTAAATTATTCAAAATTAAATTTGAATACAAATATAATGTTTGATTTGACATCTTATTATTTCGTCAAACGTAATTTTTTTCAAGGATTAAATTTCTTTAAAGTGCAACTTAAACTTTAAGGGATAAGTGTGTACATATTGGCACACTAAATTTCACATTCGTTAATCAATTATAACTTTATTGTGTCTATTCTAGAAAATTATTTATAACAAGGCAGTAAACGTTGCCAAGACAAATTAATAAGAGGGAACAAGTGAACAAACAAATCTTTTAGTTTAGGTGATGAGATGCCTTGTTATGGTTGTGTTGCCGATTTGCCAATTAGTTTGGCATACTTTAGTTTTATCTTCTGTCAAAATATTTCTGTTTCCAAATGTTAGAATTCATTTTTCTTAAACGATATTCAATATTCATACACACATAGAAAAAATGATTAAGGGTAGAATGTTAATCTTTTGTCTTTCACATTAAATCATTCACTCCTTTAATTGAACAAAAACTGTTTTTCAAAATAATTTTCATTTTTTTTGTTAACAAGTGTTCAGAAATTTTTTAAAAAGTACCAGTAGTATTATTTTCAAATTTCAAATATCATTTTTCGAGTGTTCTGCTATTTACCATATCAATAAAACAAAGGTCGTGTCACCATATGCATTTAGTCATCTAATAGAAAAATAACAATTGAAATAATGTAGATTAAATTTACCCAATTGATAAGTAATATATGGTAAAAATACAACAAAACTTGGCCTGTATACGTTATTCTATTATTTAATGGCCCAATTATTTGTGTTTCTATTTTCTAATCGCTCGTATGTAGTGATGTGATATTTAGTGCATCAGGCGAGGACAATGGTCACTGAAATACATTGTACATGAACCAATATTCTGATTTTGTTAAATGAGGCGATGGATTACTTCGGTTCCACTCTCCCTTGCTTCAATTTGACAAATACAAAAGTAATGTTGATAGCTTTGTGGCGTTCTTTTCAAAGATTTGTTTTTAATGTAAAATTTAATGTATATGTAAAATTTATTTCTTTATAGGTTTTATTAATTTTTTTACTGGAAATTAGAATAGTATGTTTTACAACTTGAACTCTATTATGCATGAATATTTTATTTTATTTTTACAAAATCTTCTTATCATTCTCCGTTTCTTCCTTCTTCTTTTTTTCGAAGAAAATTCTCCATTTCTCCCTATTCTCTATATGATAACTGTTGAATACATTTTTATAACAAAAAACTATAAGTTGATATAACATTACTCGTTTTATATCAATTTCATTTATTATCATACATTTACATATAAGTAAAACTAAATGTAAAGAAGTATTAAATATTATGTTCATTAAATATAAAATATAATATATATTTATTAAATGAATGATGTTTATATTTATAAAATTTATTAAAAATATTAACATAAAAGTAATTGCTATAAAATTTAATACTTACAAATCATTATTTTTTATGATTTATTACTATTATTTCAAAAGTAGTTTGCAAAACATGTGTTAATATAATAAAAGTTAAACGCATTAATGCAATACATGTATATTAATAAATACATATAATCATGCATAAAGTATGTTTTCGTTACCTGTATTTTTAATCAAATTCAGTTTTGATTATGTTGTTTCAAATCGATCAATTTATCTTTATATTTATAATATTAAATTTGAGAATTAAAAAATAGATTTGAATGACACCTGTCAAACCTAGATAGCTTTTCAAGATTTGGACAGTGACTTAGTGATTCATAATAATTATATTTGGTTACAAATTGATAAATATTATTGCACTTATTAATTATTAAAAAATATAATTCAATTTAACCGTGTGAATATTATAAAAAATTCACGATTTTTTATAACTCAAGCTTTTATAATTGTATTTTCTTATACTTTAAACCCACTTTTATCATTCAGACTGTATTTAAAAATATGTTTGTAAATTTAATTTATTCTAAAAATTTAAAAATAAAATATTTTTAAATATATTTTTAGATATAAATTTTTAATAATTACTTTTCTGATAATAAAAAATTTATAATATATTTATTAATATGAAAAAATATTTATTTTAAAATTTTATTCTAATTAACTAATGAAAAATTGATTATTATTACAAATTTTATTTGTTATTAGTCAATTATAAGTAATCCAACAATTAAATATTTAACTCTAATTATTCAATTATATGTAATTAATATTATCATTTTTTCGGTTTTATTATTTATTAATTATTTAAATTTAATGTAATTTTCATTTTAAATCCCAAATGCATTTTTTATCCATTACTTTATATGTTTTGTTTTCTTTCCTCTTTTTATTGTTTTTTTTGTTCCGTCTCTTTCATTTTGCATTTTTTTTTTTTGCATTACTTTCAAATATATTTTTCAATTTCACAAGTGTGACAAATGATATTATCCCTGGATAACGATTTTTTTCCCTTTCCAATTGTCACATGCAACTTCAAAGAAAAATGTTATGCATCATTCTCTACAATAATATTAAAATTGATCTCTTTCTGTTTTTTCAAAGATGATGGTATGCAATGGATGTGCATGATGTACAGAATAAAAAAACTGGTGATTATGATTATGAATAGTTTATATATAATATAAAAATATTATATATTAATATAAATATTATTTTGTTTGTAAATTTTAAACTTTTGTTTGTAAATTTTTTAATTTGGGTTATGAGCATAATTGTGAAATTTGGTCTGGTCATTGATCCAGAGGTAGTGAATCAGTGATTTAATCGGTGGGTTAGTAATTTGGGCGATTTGACTTGATATATATTAAAATTTTAAAATTATATACATATGTATTATATATAAGTATGTAACTAGCATTATTTAAGCAAAAAAAGTTCATTCATACTCCAAAATCCAAATTTTAAAAAATCTATTTTTTTAAATTAAATTTTAAAAAAAATTGGCTGAAGCGGACTGGTCTAATTAGGATCCAGTGACTGATCTAGCCTATGGTGACCAAATCAATTGCATGACCGATGCGAAACCGGCTCGATTAGACCACCGAGTCTTGGTCCAGACCGAGTTTGATAACATTGATTATGAGTATAGTGATTAGCAATTACTAAAATATATGTATGAAAATTTATTATGGATTAAAAATAGATAATTTAATGGGTAACTACATCTAACGGTAAAAATAAATCAAATTATAGTATACTTGCTTATTAACGAAACATGGGTAAGTAATAATCCATATTTACGGGTACCTATAATTTGAAATTACTTAAATAACTTTAACTATATATATAAGTTAAGTAGCTCTAATATAATTTTAGTATAAATATAAATATTCAAAATTACTTATTTTTAGTATAAATACATGTTTTTAAAGTATTTTTTTAGTATAACAATATGCTTCAAGTTTTTTATTTTTAATTTAATTTATTTTTTGTTTTAATTTTTTAACAAATACCTATGAATATACTTGCAAGCATACACACTCTCATACACATGCACGTGATAATTACTTTGCATACTTAGTTTGTGTACTTAAATTATGTAGAAATTATCTAATTTTTTCTTTTTTAATGTTTCTTTTGACTTAAAAAGATAATAATTTAGATTATTTTTAGTTTTTACCATAGAATGCTAAATATAGTAAATTTACAATGTTTTGTTCTATTTTTATAGAGTTTCTTGATACATGAATAAAAGAATAAAAAATGTATGAAGAATTAGAGCAGCACATGAAACCAAGCTGAAAGCCAATTGTATCAAGCATGGGTGCTAAAAGCACTTGCTTGTAGGGTTAGTGCATGGTCACTTAAATACTTTGTATGTGCACGTAGCGCGCACATACATGTTTAGCGCACAATCATTTTCAGAAAGCATGATTGTGCATCATTTTGAAGATTATAAAATGCTATAATGTACTTTTTGGAGGGAGTTCGTTTAAGACATGTTTTGAAGCAAAAACATCCACTTTGGGGGTTCTTCTTCTTCCATTTTTCTTATTTCTTCTTTTGTTTTTTAGACTCTCATGTCTATGAGAGGCTAAATTATCTTTTGTTGGGGACTTGGATATCAAATACTTTTTGATGTAATACATTTTACTATCTATTTAATGTTATTTCAATGTTATTGCTTCTTTTTTAACTTTACTGTCTTATTTATGATTTGATCATCCATTTACATGTATGTTATAGAATTTTAATCATTGGAAAATATTTTCTCTAAAAACTTGAAAGAGCCTCCAGGTAATCCATGTTTAGGGATATAATGATGTTATTCAACCTCATTTATGCATTGTTAGTCTTAGAGCAAATAACTTGGTTTAACTCTTAAGGAATTAAGAGTGAAATTAGGTGGTTTATGCTATTTTTGCATGACAAATCATGGTTACAGTAGTTTAGTTAATGAATATAATAGTTTAAATAATTTTAAATGGTAAAAAATCCTTTAACATTGCATCAAAAGTAATTTGGTAGACCAAATACCCGACACATCTACAAAAATCTGCACTAAATATCAATTTTCATCTCCAAGTGTTTGTTTTGTTGTCTCTTACATCTTGCTATGCTTTTCTATCCTTTATTATGGTTGAAGTTTATATTTCTATACTATCATTTCGAAAAATATATAGTTTTAGTCATTTATTCACTTAAAATTTGGTATATACAAACATTGAGCACAATCAAAGTCATTATGGATTCGAGACGATCTCTTACCATTTTAATATTACTTTTACAAATTGGTACACTTGCCAATAAGTTAACAACACGCATATCATGCACAGACACAGACATGTATAAATATATATTTAAAATAAAAAATTAAAAGTATTTGTTTTAGTACAATAATATGCTT
The DNA here is from genome assembly GCA_013407115.1 of Glycine latifolia. NCBI lineage: Eukaryota > Viridiplantae > Streptophyta > Magnoliopsida > Fabales > Fabaceae > Glycine > Glycine latifolia. The sequence continues at coordinate 30,305,455 of CM023943.1, forward strand.
CAATTTTGTTTGTTTTTAATTTTATTTCTTTTTTTTGTTTCAATTTTTTAACGAATACTTGTAAATATACTTGCAAGCATATGCACATGCACACACATGCACGAACACAATATTTTAAATAGTATAAATAAGTATTGTGTTATTCAACTAAGACTTTTAAGATTTTTAAAGGAAAACAACAAAATTTAGTGGTGTTCAATTATGATTTTTTATAACTTATAAAAAGTTTTTTGATATTAAAAAATATACAAATTTTGATTAATTATTTTTTAAGAATGACTTCGACGAATTTCATCAAACTTTTTAGTATAAAACATCTATGAAATAATCTCACCAAAACCCTTGAAATTTTGCTAGACTTTTTTCTTTCTTATACCGTTGGTTACCATACTTTATTTTATTTCATTACACATACCATCATCTCTCTTTAGTATTTTTATACGTGTGCTATATATATATTTGCTATTATTTTGGAATAAAAAATGTTAAATATATTCATTCTCTTTGCACTTTTTCATTTGTTTTCTAAATTAAATTAACGTTTGTCTTATATACTAAGACTAACCATATTTTTATGTTCATCATATATTTGACACAATGTTTTCGTAATTGTTATCATTAATTTCATCATCCACATACCTTTGTAACCCTTCTACCAACTTTTTGTCATCACTACTCTCTTCTAGTATATGTTTAATATTGTATCTCATTTAAACATGTTATTAGATTTATCATAAAATAATTATAGTAGTTAAAAAAATTAAAAACCAACATATATTTAAATTTATTGTTCAAATCCAAAAGTGAAAATAAAAAAATGTTATTGCAAGAAAAGTTAATATATGAGGACATAAAGCTAGAATCAATATAACTATTAAAATATTAAAAAAATTATATTAATTTTTCTTTATTTATTTATTTAAACCTCGTCATGTTTTTTTTTATTTTTTTTATTAACCCTTGTAATTTTGAATATGTTTTAAAAAATTCACATAAACCTTTTAAATCTTATAAATCTACAAAGTCATTTCAAATTTCTTAAATTCTTATTATATAAATTTATTAAAATTCAAATTATCATAAAAGTTTTATAAAGAAATATGATAAATTATAATATTTCTACATAATCTTAAAAATTCTCAAAACTTTTTTATATTAAAATAATCTTTTAAAATCTTAATTCAATACACATCCTAAAAATTATAATAATATAAAAATTTATAAATTATAAATCTAAGACTCATGCATGATAGACTTATTACACTAATTTAAAAAAATAGTTGAATTTAATGGCTGAGAATTGACACCTTTAACACAAACATATCAAAACTTTTTTATATTAAAATAATCTTTAATCTAAAACTCATGCATGATAGACTTATTACACTAGTTTTAAAAAATAGTTGAATTTAATGGCTGAGAATTGACCCTTTAACACAAACATAACATAAGTGTGATCAATAATTAATTTATTTGAATTAATAATAAAATGTATACATATTTAAATAAAATAAAACCAAAATATATAAAATATAAATGAAGTGACGTTGTTTCTTTTTTATTTTCTATATTTTGTTTACAATATTATATAGATAAGTGTTATACACATATTTGATAGAATTTTAAAATGTGAGACTTAGTTTGAATAATTAAAAAGAATGCGAAAAATATAGTATAACAAATTAAAATTAAGAAAACTAAAATTACAAATAAATTTATAAACAACACTAAAAATGTCATTAAATACAAGTGAGTCAAAAGTGATTGAATCAATTAGTGGTCATTGAAGAAGCATTAATGAAAGACAAATGCAACTAACAAGTATATTGGCAACGCTGAAAGAAATAAAAGAAAAAAAAAATACAAAAATACATTTTTTTATAATTTTTTAATATATTTTCATAGAAGCATTTTTGGTCCTAACTCTTCTATTTTCATAGAAATAATCTGAAGTTTGATTGAGAGATAAATAAAATTTGATAAAAAAATTATTTCCACAAACATCAAACTCAAATAGTGTTTCAACAATTTAATTTTTAACTTCAACGTATTAATTATTTAATAAAAATGTTTTTAATTTCTTAATCCTTATCAAAACATGTTGTTACATTATGGTGGGCAGCAGCCGTCGGTTTTGATAAACAAACAGCGCAATTGGAAATTTGGACTGGATGCACGGGATTTCACATCCATTTGTCAACACTCCAAGGAAAAGTTAACACACATTGATATAGTGGTCCAAATTCAAAGAAACTTCACAATGCCACGGCCAAGAAAATTGATTGATATATAGAGATCACACAAAAACCAAATCAGAATTCAGGACTCCTGTATTTTGCGGTTTACTAAAATATATTTTTGAAAGGGTGAATCGAACCTGAAATTTATTTTACACGTACCCAGAAAAAGTGAAGCTGGGTAGGCCCAGGCCACCGTCCAATGAATCCCATTTCCTAACATAAAAAATCACAGCCTCTAAACAGAAAGCACACATTAGCTTTTAGGCAAATATTACCAAAAATGAGAAAATAAAAAAATAAAAAAAGGTGCCAGCCAATCCGAAAATGATGTGGCACGTGTGTAAAGCCAAAAGTAAAATGAGAGAAGCATGGAAAAAAGGGCACGCCCGGGTCAGAGTAGGCGTTTGCCATGCTTGTCCGTGAGGGAGAGCTTAAGGATTAATGAATGAACCCCTCCATCTTATGTCATGTTTTTTTAACTCACTCTCACTTTTTCTTCTTTCTTTTCTTTTCTTTTCTCTCTCTTATTCTTTCTTCCTTTCTTCTTCTTCTTCATGTCTTCGCCTAACCAAATGGGCGCCTCCACCACTTGATCCACCTCTTCGTTTCTTCTTCCTTTCGTAATAATCATCTCTCTATCTCTCAATCATTGGATCCATTCATCACGATTTCTCTATGCTGTTTCGTAAACACTCTTAGCTTTGTTTTTATTCACTGTATTTACTTCCGCAGATTTATTTTGACCGTTATCCTATGTAGATCAAATACGAGTAATGATGTGTTTTTTTTTTGGATTGGTCTCTTAACTCGTGTTTTTAGGGTTTATTTATCCAAGTTAATGGCGGTTGTTAACTTGTTGCTATTGTTCACTTGTTGATTTTGAAGTTTGAATACAAGTTTGGGAAATGATGGAATACAAAATAGATAGAGAATAATTTTTTTATACCTGCTATTACAGATCCGTTCATACGGGGGTTCGATGATGGAGTCCTGTGATTGTATAGATACACAGTATCCGCCAGATGAACTTCTTGTGAAGTATCAGTATATCTCGGATGTGCTAATTGCTCTTGCGTATTTTTCGATTCCGGTGGAGCTCATCTATTTTGTTCAGAAGTCTGCTTTCTTTCCATATAGATGGGTGCTTATGCAGTTTGGTGCCTTTATTGTTCTCTGTGGAGCAACTCATTTCATAAACCTGTGGACATTCTCTCCGCACTCTAAGTCTGTTGCTGTTGTCATGACGATTGCCAAAGTTTCGTGTGCTATTGTGTCATGTGCGACGGCACTGATGCTTGTACACATTATTCCCGATCTGTTGAGTGTTAAGAGGCGCGAATCGATCCTCAAGAACAAGGCTGAAGAGCTTGACAGAGAGATGGGACTTATTCTTACTCAGGAAGAGACGGGAAGGCATGTTAGAATGTTGACTCATGAAATTAGGAGCACACTTGACAGACATACTATTTTAAAGACTACTCTTGTGGAGCTGGGGAGGACTTTGGGCTTGGAGGAGTGTGCATTATGGATGCCTTCGAGAAGTGGCCTGAATCTGCAACTTTCCCATACTTTAACCTCTCATGTGCAAGTTGGGTCTTCGGTGCAAACAAACAATCCTATTGTCAATGAAGTTTTCAACAGCCCTCGAGCTATGCGGATACCGCCCACCTGTCCACTGGCCAGGATCAGACCTCTTGTGGGAAGATATGTGCCCCCTGAAGTTGTTGCTGTTCGGGTGCCACTTTTGAATCTGTCAAATTTTCAAATTAACGATTGGCCTGATATTTCAGCAAAGAGCTATGCAATCATGGTTCTCATCCTCCCTACTGATAGTGTTAGAAAATGGCGAGACCATGAGTTGGAACTTGTTGATGTTGTTGCAGATCAGGTATTGGATTCATTTGAGATTTCCTTTATCATACTAGTTGTCATTTTTCTTGTGACATTCTTGTTTTTGATTGTATGTTCCCCATACCTTATTTTCATTACTGTGTTTTCCTTTACTCCTTATTAATTTGCTTAGATAGTCGTATTCATTGTCATTGGTAGTTCTTTTCTTACTGTCATATGGCACTTGTTTTGGAGAGTAGAATATTAAGAGAATTGAGAATTGGGAAAGGTTATCAACCATTGGCCATTCAGCCTTGCCTTAAACAATAACGATTTGGGGTTTATTGGTTTTTCTCACCCACGGAGGAATAAAGAAGGCAACTAAATGCGATTTGATGAACTCGATCCTGAAAGCTAGATAAGGCAGAGGCTAGATCAAAGGATGTAATTACAGTAATTAAAATATCTGTTATCATTGTGTTTGTTGCTTTTCACTGTGTAATTAAAATGATTAAAATATCTGTGATCTTTGTATTAGTTGCTTTTCTCTATATAACCCAACCTCTACCGTCTAGTCAATACCTAGATCTCATCATGCCTCTGATTTTCTTTTCCCTTAACGTGATGTTAGGAATTGGATAGAGTTTGATATCATATAAAAATTGAGAATGGACTGGGCCTTACTCAACCAAAGGCTAGCTCAAGGGGGATCTTAGCTAGCTGATGTGGCCATGTGGGATCTTAACAAACCCCATTTGGAGATTGGATAAAGGTGAAAACAAACATGTGATAACATCTAATAGCATCTCGACAGAAAAGATTGAGCTAATTCTGATGTAGATCTATAATTTCAATCAGTAATTCAGTATGTTTTTGGATCTGCCTCATTCTCTACTTTAACTACCTGAAACAGTTATTCATTTGTGTACTTTCTAGGAATATTATTTTCTTACTAGATTATATGACCATGTTAACCTGATGTTTGAAATTTGGATTTGTGGAATTTTCCATACCAAAATTTTGCTGACACTTTCTGGTGTCAGTGGGATTTGTTTCTTTGTACACACCTCAAATTGGGTGACACGGCTGTGTTATTGTTAAAATATTTCAAAATATTTATATTTTGTGTCTTTTCCTCTACTAGTTGAATTCATTTGTAGTTTCCAAACAGGTAGCAGTTGCCCTTTCACATGCTGCTATTTTGGAGGAGTCTATGCGTGCCCGTGATCAACTCATGGAGCAGAATGTTGCTTTAGATTTAGCCCGGCGAGAGGCAGAGATGGCAATTCACGCACGCAATGATTTTCTTGCTGTCATGAATCATGAAATGAGGACGCCAATGCATGCAATTATAGCATTGTCATCACTTCTCTTGGAGACTGAACTGACGCCGGAGCAGAGGGTTATGATAGAGACAGTGTTGAAGAGTAGTAATGTTTTGGCAACACTCATTAATGATGTTCTAGATCTTTCTCGACTTGAAGATGGTAGCCTCGAATTAGAAATGGGAAAATTCAACCTCCATGGTGTTTTGGGAGAGGTAATTGCTATAAGATTTTCTGCTTCATTATTCTGAAAAGGCAGTAACATAATTCTTTAGTCTTTACTATGAACTGCATTTATGCATTGTGTTCATGTTTTCTATCTTGAATGCAGATCGTTGAACTGATAAAACCAATAGCATCCGTGAAAAAGTTACCTATCACCTTAATTCTGTCTCCTGATCTGCCTACTCATGCCATTGGTGATGAAAAGCGGCTTACACAAACTCTTTTGAATGTTGTGGGTAATGCTGTCAAATTCACTAAGGAGGGATATGTTTCTATAAGAGTATCAGTTGCAAAACCAGAATCTTTACAGGATTGGCGACCTCCAGAGTTTTATCCAGCATCTAGTGATGGCCATTTCTACCTACGAGTCCAGGTTATGACTGAGCCATTCAATATCTGAGCCTTAATTGTTTTAATTGTTAACTTGTAAGATTTAGAAAAATACCATGTGTTTTATATCCAGGTTGTGATGTGATTGAATTCTTCAGTTATCTATAAATAATTGAGCCATCTGAAGCATCCATACGGCCATACCTAGATGCCTAGGAATTAAACCAAAGACATTTGCCTTTTATTGTTGTTGTCAGTACCCAGTATAACAACTGTTGGAAGTTAATCTAGATATTGCTTTTTCTTTATTATTATTATTGACCCAAACATATCCCTTATGTAGGTTAAGGACTCTGGATGTGGGATTCCCCCACAAGATATTCCGCATCTCTTTACCAAGTTTGCCCAGTCTCGGAGTGGACCAGCTCGACCTAGCAGTGGTGCAGGTCTTGGACTTGCCATTTGTAAAAGGTAGGGGGAAAGCATCTAATTCTGCTTTGAGTTTGCATTAGTTTCTCAATTCTCACTATTTACAGTATTTTTTTTTATTACCTAGTGAGACACCGTTATTTATTGTATTTATACTAAATGGATGTCAAGACCATAGCTTAAAGAATAGTTTTCGTCTATTAAGTCTTTGACTCCTCCACAAAATTGATTCAGATTTGTAAACCTCATGGGAGGCCACATATGGATTGAGAGTGAGGGCCTTGACAAAGGAAGCACAGCCACATTTATAGTCAAACTTGGGATTTGTGGCAATCCAGATCCATCCGATCATCAAGCTGCAAACAGAAGCCAAGCATATAGTGGAAGTGGTGGCCTCGCTAGATTTAAACCCTTCATCAAAGATGAAAACGACACTGGTTTTTCTACTAGACGCAATCAAAGGAGTTTCTAATATCCAAGACACCAAAATTGCATACCTCTCGATCACAGTCGACAAGCTGGAGCAAACCTACTTTCATTTTGCATGTGCTAAATTGTATAATTTACAGTTTGCAGCTGTAGAATAGGATTACTATGTCAGGCATATTTCTAACAAACAGGTTTAATGCAAACTCCTGTTGTATTAACTAGAATACAATACAACGAAACAAAGTTGAGAGACGATCTGTTACTTAATTTGACTTGTAGTATATAGTGTTAGTGGCTTTTGCCGTTTTGCGTTCATAAAAATGACAGTATTGGTATGAATCAGTTGGCATCCCTCCCCATGTTACGTGATTCGTTAGATTTGGTGTCTGTCGTTTGTGCTAAACTTAAACTGTTTTGTGAAAGAAACATAGGATAAGTGGACGGATCAAGAAGCTTTGGTACAAAATTTGTGGATTGGGAGGTTAATATTGGAACGGAAATGTTTGGCTCCTCTTTACGTGGCAAGCTTTCCTTATGTCCATACCAGGCACAAGCACCATACTCGTATACTAAAGATTCTTAAAAAAAGCATAAAGTTGGACTTTATTAAAAACGGAATATTATGTGCTTGTATAGCATATATAGGGTGGGAAATTCACACAATAAACTCAACATAAAATATTACATGACACATGAAAACTAATATGATGTATATATGTATAAAATAATGTTACTTTAGTAATTTTATTTTTCATTTGCGTAGACTGCCTTTCCAAATTGTTATCATCATTTGATTTATGTTTAAGCCATGGTTGGTCAGTTGGGTTGCTTAGGCCACAATTCTTTTACATTTGAACCCTGTAAAACAAGTGCATGTAAACCTTAATCCATTTTCAAGCTTAACTTTGCGAGAAAATAATTCCTAAAAGTAGCATTTGTTTGGTTTTAGCCCTCTCGTTTCATCTGAACTAATTGACAGGAAAAGAAAATTAACTTTCGAGAAAATATTGCAACCAGGTAATGTTTGATTTTTTTTCTTTTTAAGGAGAATTTAGGTTAGATACTTTTTCACAAAAATTCTTAAAAGTAAAAGAAGTTTGTTTATAATAAAGAAAAAAATAAATAATAGCTTACTCCAACGATGTGTTATGTTAAGGGAGGAATTGGGATAGGTGACCTCCTTATTCCTCAAACCTTTATGGCACACTTTCAATCCATCTCATAACTTTCTCGATGCAATGTTAAATGTTAATAAAGACAGATTTAGGGGGCAGGCAGGGCCCAGTCCCCCTCTCCCCTCTCTTAAGCTTCTGTTATATATCATACATATTGTTAACATGATTGTTTAATAGCTCAATTATAAGAAATTCTGTTGTGATAGAATAATAATAAGTATTGCTTAATTATAGGAGATTTTGTTTTCTTATTTTTTGCTTTCATATCAATTAGACAATCTTGTACATTTAATTTCCTTAATTAACTAACCAGTGTTATGCCGTATAATATTGTATTCTTGTACAAAATCAGAAAAACAATACACCTTTTACTCCAATCCTTGTGTCTATTTTTTACTAATATTTCGAATTTTTGATACATACTTTTGGCTAATATGGTATCTCAAAACTTATCTAGACATTGATTCCAAGATTTGAGATTTGACCACGTGAATATGAGTGGTTCTTAAAAAATATCAAATCCACTGTGATAATATTATTTTTGTTTTATTTCCCTGCAATTGCATCACAATTGTCAGCAAGCAATGAAACAAATCAGTTAGATATCAATTCATAACAGAAATAATTATCCTTAAGAAATCAATGTCTCCAATGATATAACAAAGTAGTGTGAACTTAGTGGAACATATCAAAATTAGTCCCCCGGTTTTGTTTTAGTTCTGGATCCGCTCCCGAGGACAATCTTAGAGTCTTGCTACATTGGTTTTACATTTTTTAGCGGTTCATTAACTAATTTTGAAATTTTTATTTCATTAACAAAGTGATTTTTGTATTTTTTTTATTACTTACAGATTATTATTAAAACAATTTTTTAACCAAAGTAATTTTATGTAAATGAAATTAATTTACACAACATTTTTTTTATTTTATAAATATACTTTTCGTTAAATCAAATAACTAGTTAAAAAAATATATATGAAAAAAAAAATCAAACAATTTTTAATTTAAAAGGATCTTTCAAGCTAAAAATAAAAATGAAAAATTACAACCATTTATTTTAAAAAAATATTTTTGTTTTTAATTTTAATTTAAATTTAAAATAGCATTTAAGTAAAAAAAAACCTAAGAAATCATTTACCTCACTTCATTTTTTGTGTTCCTTATGATTAAGTGTGTTTTATTTTTTTATTATTTTCAAGCCTTAAATAAAAGTTTAACATGAATTTATCTCTCACGTAACATTGATGCTCCACAATAACACAATCACCCTACATGTTTACAATTATAAATGAGCACGTGCAAAGAAATATAAAACAAAACCATTTAGTTATGTTTAGATGTTAATTCAGATAATTTAAAATCATTTTTACTTTAAAAGTAGTCATTTTTTTTCTTTATTTTATGTCTCGAAATTCAGGGTAGTACATTCAAATTATCAAAAATATGTTCTCCACTTTTATTCCAACATTATTAGAGTCTTAAACTTTTTTTTTAAGTTGCAATAAATGAGTCAATAAAGAGTAAATTAAATGAAGGTGAGTATATATTTACGTACCATCAATAGGTGAAAATTGATATGAAATGAAGATAACTCAGCTAGCTTGTTCATAACATATTAATTAAATTTCTCACATAACATTCTATAATCATAACTCTCAAAACATATAAAAAATATATTACATTAATCAATTAAAAAAATAAACATTCGAATCTACATAATACACAACATATAACACGTTGTATTTTCATTGAGGATTTACAACACCATCATTCTTTTAGCTATATTTCTTCGAATAAGCCAATATCTCATTAGAAAGACATAAGTTGAGTAACAATTCTCAATATTTTCTATTTAATTTTTTACTTTTTACTTTGTCAACCTATTATCAAAGGACGTTGAGACATTTGAAATAAAGACATAAAATGATTAACAATTAAAGGTATTTTATTTTTAATTAATTAAATGTATTTAATGAATAATATTAATAATAAATATTGACAAATATATGATGGTAAAAAGAAATTAAAACATTAAACATAATATTTAGTGATAAAAATAATTTTTAATATATTTAAGTAAAAAAATTTACTTTATGGGAGCATTTGTCCCCACAACAAGTGCATCCACAAGTTATAATAAATATGTATCGGCAAAACATTAAACATAGTGTTTTTAGTGAAAAAAATAATTTTGTTGTTTGACTATTGGTTTTAAAGATACTAATAAACAAAATCATTAATAAAGTTTAAATATTTATATAAAGTAAATAAAAAGTTAGACTTTGTTAATCCTTATATTGAATTAAGTTATTTTAATTATAATTTTCTTTAATTGACTTTTAGATGTAACTTTAATTTTTCACTATACATATTTTTTACTTAATATAATTTAAATTTAAAAATAAATTTATAATTTAAAAAATCTTTATAATCTCTTTAAATAATTTTTTTAAATATGTTTATTTTCTGATTAAATATAAAGGTGAGAAAGTTAGTTTTTTTTTTTCTTATTTTTAATGGTAATCCATTCAATTTTTTCTTCTATGGTTGTATGCAATCTCTCTTTCCTTTTTTCATTGACTAATTTCAAAGGTCTCTTTTAAGAATTGTTAATATGTAAAAAAACAAAAGCATAAATAAGTTAGAAAATATTACATCCTATTAAAAATGTTACACATTTGCAATATTACATAATATATTAAAAGAATATATTTCAAATTTAAATAGAAATTTTTTATTAGTATTATAACATTTGAAGTATGACGATAGTCCTGATCACACGATCTTTTTAAAATATCAAATATAAATGTAGACTTCTCAATGATTGAAATTCATGTGTTAAATAGATTAATGTTTGTTATAAAAACATACATTAGTTAATGCATAAAGGCTTTTCAATGAATCATTAAAAATAAATTGTAGACTATAAAAAAGCATCTCATTTCTCAAATACATTAAATAATTATCTAAAATAAATATATAAATTACAAAAAAAAAAATACTTTTGAATGACTTATTAAACAATAAAAATTAGATTGGAAAAAAGTCTTCAGAGCATTTTTATTTTATTTTAAATACACTTATAATAAATGTTCTTTTCTATTTTATTTTTAACAATTTTATTTAAACAATAAAATTATTATTTTTATTTTAGTTTATTTTAAACCGTGATTTTTTAAAATTTTATTTTTAACAATACCCTTAACAATATTTTATTTTAAACAATAAAATATTCTTTTTTATTTGTTTTGCTTCGAACATTATTTTAAAAAAATTAAAAAATAACAATGAAAAAACATTAAAAAAAATTAAGCCTATAAAAGCATTAAAAAATAAGAAATATGAAAACTTGTAAAACCATAGCCGGGTAATTTAGTGGTAGAAATGCTACCGGGGCAAACAAATCAATTCAATTGGGAATTTTAGGCATTTCAAGAACAGTAAAGCCATAACAAGAAAAGAATTAACACAAGTAATTTCGCAACAATGATGACATCCATACAAAACACAGCCAAACACACCAGCAAATATAACGGAATGTTAATTTCATATACTTAAATAAAAACTAATGGACTAAACAACACAAACTCGTCAAAACTCGTCAAAACTACTTTAGAACAGTTACTCAGAATGCCAGCCCAAAAATTTTATCAGCCAATATCAGAATATGTGGATCACTTCTTGGATTTCTTTGGTGCTCTGCAATAAAAGATTTTCAATTAGACGACACAGCCCAAAGTAAATCCCCACCACCAGCATAAATTATAATACTCACTGGGCAGGCTGTGATGCTGGAGCACTGGATGCAGCTGATACTTTTTCTCCAGGACCCTAAAACATTTTTCAAAGGGCAAGGGACAATGGTCAAATTCTTCATTTCCAATTTCAGCAAAAATACTTAATAATGCATTTGATCCCCAAGTGCAACCACCAAGAAAACACAAATTCACTACATTGGCATGTAAATAGTTTCTCAATACGGCATGAAACTCACTTGGGCCAATCGCTCTTCCCTCCGAGCAATTTTCCTTTCTCTGCTGGCCTTGTTCTTGGCACGTTTGGCCTCAAACTGGTCGGACAAGGTCTTCTCTCTTGCCTTCTCAGCTTTGGACTTATGAATGCTCTCCATTAAAACTCTCTTGTTCTTGAAAACATTACCCTTAACCTTCATGTACATGTCATGATACATGTGCTTGTCAATCTTCTTAGATTCCCTATACTTGCGAAGCAGGCGTCTGAGCACACGCATTCTCCTCATCCAAAGAATTTTAGTGGGAAGCCTTGCCTCCCTTGTACCCTTACGCTTACCTAGTTGCAATCAAGCAAAAGATATAAGTAGACAGGCATTTCCTCCCAATGCCCACCCCAACATAATCCATATAAACATATATTTCACAAAACAATTACATTGACCAATCAAATTATCAAAATGGCAACCACGGAAATATCATAGCAATTTCATAATCAATAGAGAATACATAATTGCCGAACGAGACTAGGAACATAATAAAGTATAAGATTACATTACAAACTAAGGGACCGTTTGCATGAATAAATAGCTTAATTAAAATCTTATTGAAGTAATTAATATGTAAGCACCTATATATAAATTGGTTTTATAAGCAATACTGTAGAGCTTATTTCTGAAAACAGCTTTAGACATCACAACTTATTTCATAAACTACCTCAAACAATAACAAAAGTGGTTACATAATAAATCAGTCCAAATAAACTTTAAACAAATACTTCCAAACAGAGCCTAACTTGGATTGAATCCCCAAAACATGAGATAGAATCGGATTCACATTAGGGTAAATAGGGTTGGTAATAAAAATACCGTATCCAGAGTGACGTCCTTTCCTCTTGGCTTCCTTCATTCGACGAGCACGTGAGCGAGAGTGAATCTTGGTGGGCTTCCTGATGATAAACCCATCCTTAACCAGCTTCCTTATGTTTTGGCCTGAAAACAAAAACCCCAAGTTTTTGAAAACAATAACATACAGAACATTGTAAACCTACGCAATCATTGGAAGAGAAAAAAACAATAACAATTGACAGTAACAGATAAAGTGCAGTGATATCAGATTAACAAACTACGCGTACAATAGCTCGCGTTTGCATTTCCATATATTCTAGCAAACGTTCAAAAACACCGAAGAGGTTCAGATCCTATGAAAAATAGACGGAAAACAGTGAAACATAAATCATAATCGTAATGAAAATAAAAATACGGAGACGGAGTGCGTACGAGAATTGGCCATGGAGATTTCGTTAACTTCATTGGGGTCAAGCCAAACCTTTCCTCTGCCACACTTAAGCACGCTGGCGGCGAGCCGCTTCTGCAGTTTCAGCGAAACCATTTTTCCTGCAACTGACGGTGAAGCTGAGCTTATCGCGGTATGTGAAGGGGACGCACTATATAACCCTAGGGTTTGGAATAAAGCGGCGATGTTGGGTTTATGTGCTATGGACTATTAATTAGCCCGTTCACTGCTTCTGTCTTTAAATGGCCCAGTTTAGGGGGACTATTCACACTTCATTTGTCCTATTTGCATCCCCCGAAATGCTTTTGAATTTTTTATTTATTTATCAAAATTTCTTTTGAAAAACTAGTTTCTGTAACGTAAAACTATACATAAAGTAATTTTTTTTGTGTATGATACAAAGCGGAAATTATTTTTCATTGTGTAGTTAATTTATTTTCTATTTGTGTATAATATTTATATTTATTCAATAATTTAATAACTTTAGGAGTTGAATAATCAACATACATGTACTCTAATTGAGTTATAGATTTTCATGGTGAAATTTATTTTTCAAAAGTAAGAGTAGAGAATTAAACTCTCTGTGAAAAAACCAAGAGGTCGTTGATTTGAATGATATTGAACTCGATCTCTTAAGTAAAAATTTGAATTTGAGTATTATGATTGAAAAAAACATCATTCAAAGAGAAAAATCCTATTACATGTGGCTAGCCAAATTCCCTAACATATGATAATAAGGATTTTGATAACCAATATCCTTAGGACATTGGTTTGTAAGCTAAAATGAAAATATATTTGTAAATCATGGGAAAACATAAAAATATATTGTGAATGACATAATTTTTTGTTTTTCCAATAAAAACATTTATACAGTTCCTTAACCAAAAGCTCTAGTTAATATTTTCCTAATGATAATTACACTTTTTTACTATATACCATTCCAATTCAAATTGAATGATGATTTAGCATTAAAAATATATATTAATTGATGTTTTTAATTTTAAATGAAATATTAACAAATTATTATATTATTTTCCTCTAATAAATATTGTTTGTTGTCATGAAATATTTGATAGTATATTTATTGAAATTAAAAAAAAGAGTGGATATATTTTATAAGTGTGTGTCTTCTGTAAATTATTAGTTGAACAATGCGAACCAATAAAATAGCAAAATAAATAATTTTATAATAAATTTGTTATTAAGATGTAAATTAATAAAATAAATAAGCTTGGCTTAATGGTGAAACTTGTGTGTCTTGTGTGAGGTGTTGACTGTTGAGTTGATTCTTGCAATTATTTCATTTTCATGGATTATATTTAAGTGTGTGTTATTTTAAATAAAAAAAATATTATCAACCCTCATGTCAATTAAGATTGAGCCATCAATTTAATTGAAAATTGATCAATAGGTCACACCAAGTCAAGGACATGTCTAGTCTAACAAAAGATTCAAATTGACTGGATTATCGATTTTCAATTTCACTAACCAGTCTTAATTGTTTAATAAAAAAAAGTTATACTTTTAATTTAGATCTTATAATAAAGATAAAAAGTGATAATATCATTTTATTTCTTTTTTAACCTAAAACTTTATGTCTCTTATTCCAAATCTTCCACCTCCAGTGGATCCTAGCGTGTTATAAGTTTATGTTTAATATGAAGATGAGGTGACTAATATCAATTATCAAATCAAACGATTAGGCATGACAACGGGACAGGACGGGGGCGGGTGTTACATTCCCTGTCCCTGCCCCCGACTCAAAACCCGCTCTTTGACTTTGCCCTCAATCCCCATCAGGTTTTAAAACCCATCCCCATCCCCGCCTCCACTGGGGGTCGGGTTTTTCCCGTCCCGCCCCCGCTATTTAATTAAAATTTAAAAATTAATATAATTTCTTTTATTGAAAAAATCTAACAAAAATACTAATTACGTAACAAAAAAAATAATAACAAATCCATATTTAAAATATGAGATCATAATTTAAAAATTACAAAATAAAATTAATCAATTTAATTAAAAAAATTACAAAATAATATTTAATTTTTTTCTTTTTTTAATATTATTTATTACGGGATGAGACGGGTATCTATAATTCCATACCTGCTCCTACCCCCGTTTTTAATTTTAAGGAAAAATCCAAACTCGAACCCAATAAATTTAATTTTTTTCATTAAAATTAAGACAGATTTGATTAAGTACCCAGCGTGCGGATCCCACCCACTACCATGCCTATGAACAATGTTAAAACAAAGAAGTATAAAATCGAAGGCACTTTTTTGCCATTAATATGAAAAAAATAAAATAATCGAAAGCACGACATTGATGTGACAAGGACCTGAAAGGTAACTATGATTATGAATGACAGCACGTCACTAACTAGAAATTAACTAACCACTGTACTACTACGAAGCACAAGTACTAGTTTTTTCAGCCCGTCATACATAAAAAAATGAGATTTAATATTAAAATTTTACATGATTTTTAAATAATTATATAATACTAAATTTTGATAGTTGATATTTAATTATATAATTTAAATTTAATCATTTCATTCTAATATAAAAAAAATTCTCTTATATAATATATCCTTTATATATATTTAATTATTTTGATATATAAGAGACTAATTTATATTTACAAATAGTATTTAAAAATAGATGTAAAATAATTAATTTCATTTGTACAGTGGAATAAATTTATGTTTAAAAGGTAAATACAAATATTTTACTTAAATAACTGACATTTCATGCTTGAAATCAATTTAACTTAATGAAAATGTTAAACGATTTTCACTGGTTTCGAATAAAAAATCTGTTGACAACATGCAACTTCACTTTATGATGTGACTTGATACTGTTTAAATTAGGGTGTGTTGTCGATATGTATAGAGTTAAAGTTATTTATAAGAGGATGAACTTGGGAAGATGAAATTATTTTATTTAATACAAATTTCTAAAATATTTCTTTAAACATGTAAGCATTGTTAATTTGTAAAAAACAATATTCTAATATATTTCTTAATTTTTATTTTTGTGTATAATAGCCATTTATTATTAATATAAAAAATTTACATTCTCACTTGATCATAAATTACATTTAATATAATTTTAGTTGGGAAAATGGAATGAATGAGTGAGAACATTCGTTGGGCCAGAGTTGGGAGTCTGTGAGGCCGCGGAACGGTGGCGAGGGATGAACTCCGCGATTATTGCTCCGCCATGCATGTTTTTGTCTTGGCGACGTGGCAATCAATTGAAGGCACGGTAACTAGCAAACTACTCCTTTTCATAATTTGCACTTGCCTCTTCTTACTTGTTACCCTCAGAAATCAAATTAGGCTTTTACCACGCGTGCCTACCAACCATTACTACTACAGTACCTCTCTATACTTTATATTCTAGGCCCAATTAGGAAGGGAACATTTATTATTTTTTGTCCCTCAATCAAAATATTCGTATACTATGCTTGAAAATAAAGCGTGTTTATTGTGCTAAAAATAAATTAAAAACTCTGAATTGCGAAATATTTAAATTTTGTTTTCCAAAAGATTACATGAGCATTGAGTACGATTTATTTTCTACTTTACTAATATTAATAACATGTCTAATTATATTCATGAAAATATATATTTGCAAAAAAAGGTCTATATGTGTGTATATATATATATATATATATTAATTTTAGTCTATTTTTTATGCAACTAATTAACAACTAGAATTAGAAACAAAAAAAAAATATTTGATATTTATCAATCATCATAGAATTTTTTTTTCTTACACATGGGTTTAAGCCTGCCAGTTGATCTAATTCCATTTTAAGTATCTGCACCTAATGTTTTGAGCTGTTTTAACCTAATTCGTTGCCTTGAGTTCGATTCTTAATATTATACTACTGCTTTAAAATTCAATAAATTGACATTTATCGTCTTTAATTATTTTATGTGGGCTAGTGAATCAAATCTAATTAAATGCCCGAAGACATGCAAGCCCATAGGCGGAAAAATAAGGGCAAGGGAAGGCACAAGCCCAAATATCAACAATGTTACAGTACTCACTACTTACAAATAGTCAACAGTCAACACATTCTTACATTCATAAATCTGAAATAATTCTAATTTTATATATGATGTGAAAGTTGGTAGCATGTATTGGGTCGCCTTAAAATAAAGCTGTAAAATAAAGTTGGTAGAATGAATTCAATTTAGTTTGGCAGCTATATCTTAAAATGAAATATTCATTTAAATTTATCACTGTTTTGTTTAAGAACAAAATACTTTTGACAAAAAAAGAAAACTAAGGCAATTATTTTTATTTTAAGACAATCAAGGAACGAGTTCTTTTTTTGGCCTGGTTAAGGTTTTGAATATATAACCGTATTATTCCTTAAGTTCTAATTTGTTTATTTTAGTTTCTTAATTTACTAATGAGATAAATTGTTTGTGTGAGAAGCTTTCAACCAATGTATTGTTTCCAATGAGATAGTTACAAATTATCCCCTAATTCTGCTAATCACATAAAATGTTGATATTGCATGTGATAAGTTTTCATCTAAATTATTACGTGTGCTACTTAGAAAAAGTTGGGCAATATAACGGATCGGTGTATGACTCTCTCATTCTCTCTCTAGTGCACGTACACAAGGCACGATTAAGTAGCTAGATTTGAATAGTGAACAAGCATTAGTCGATGGTTATGCTAGAAGAACAAGCTAGAATTGCGGAGAGTTAATAAGAACAAATCGTGGCCGATATGCAAGCACGTGACACGCAAGGGTGAATTCACGGATCATTCTTGTTGACGTGTGGGTGGCCTAAGAAGATGCCACGCAAGTAACGAATCTGGACAAAACGAACAAGCCCGCTTCTGTCTCTCATGTTTCTCTCACTCTCACTCTCTACGATAAAACCTCGTTTTTAAGATCAACTTCATCCCTATAGGTATAGTGTCGCTCGCACTTTCAAGAAACAAAGGGACAAGAAAAGGTTAAGAAACAAAAAGATAACCATGGAAGACAAAAGGACCGCAATCACAAATAAGCAAGCAAGGAAGAAAATCCACCCATTAATTAGCAGCTTAAGCATTGGCGGCGAAGGTGGGATTGCGGGGCTTGTTGTGTTCGGTGGAGCCTTGGCCATTGCGGGTTTCATGGCAGTTGCTTCTTTTGCGAGCAACAAAAATAAGGCAAAGGACACCCATGATGATCACCAACAACCTAAACCTAAGCCTAAACCTAAACCCCACCAATTGTTATTGGATGAGCACGTGTGTAAAAGTGAAGAAGATCATGACACAACCCAAAGTCTCACCTCTCTTATTCAACATGGGGATGCCACATGGTATGCTGCGTAAACGTATAACATACTTTCTTTGTTGAAGAATTTTTATTTCTATTTTTTTTTTCACATTAATTATTCTTTTATTAATTATATTTTTATTTTTATAATTAATTAAATTACACATAGATTATTATGAAATAAATCATAAAAGAGAAAGAGGTAAATTTAAGACTATTTTATTAGAATTTTTATTTTTATTATAAAGTTAAATTAGATTTTTAATCCTTTGGTTGATTGTTTAGATTTAATTTGATATTTCAATTTAAATAATAAAAAAGTATACTTTATAGTAGTTCAAAATCACTATGATTTTAAATTATCAAATTTAATTAATTTTATAAATTAAAGAATTAAATTGATAAAAAAAAATAAAGGATTAAATTGAGACCAAATAATAAATAAAAATAAAAATTAACCTTTGTTATATTTCTTGATTTTTACCGAATAACCTTAAAAAAACAGGTATCATTTATTGATTAGGAGCATTTCCTTGTTCATAAGTGTTCATGTCTTTCTGTGTGTTGCTGCAGCTGTTGGGCATCCAATATGAGCAAAACCCAAGTTAGTGATTCTTCCGAATTGTTATCTTCTCAATCCTTGATTTTGGTAATTCATCCTTCCTTTTTATTAATGTAAATGCATGAGTTTGTGTATAGTCTTTAACTTGTTACAAATAACTTGGATATATGTTAAGGAGGAGAAAAGTGAGCTTAAAGACAGAAGTGTAGAGGAGAGCCCAACCGACTTTCACCGTCAGGAAATTGCGTATTCTGACTCTTCGCACCCAGAAAGCGCGGCATCGTCGAACGAAGGTGGGGTTGCGGAAGAATGTACGATGTCATTGCTTAACAGCCCCAGTGACCAGGATGAAGAACCTCAAGATGACTCAACAGCATCCTCGGAAACAGAGACAGTAACCGAGGACGATGACATTAAGGATGATATCGATGACGACGACGACGATGATGATGAGATGCTGTCCGATGATGTTTCAGAGATTGGCGACCAAGATAGCTCAAAAGTAGCAACAGGGACTACCTCCCTGGAGCCAGTTTGGCCTGCGGACCTGATACAACATGCAAAGCAAAAATTCAAAGCAGATAGCCATGTTTGCTGCGATTCTGATGTGGATGGCTCCGACGACTTGGACGAGGCCATGATGACTCTGGCAAACCAAGCAACTATGAACCAAAATCTAAACTTCTTTATGGTGCCCAATAATCAACCATTAACCACATGGGTTTTTCCCTTCCTGTTGCTAGCGCTGCTGTTGATCTTAGTTCTATTTACTCGTCTCCCACAAGAATCATTTTATGTCCTAGACGAGGGCACTACAGTAGTGAAGCGAATCTAGAGGATCAAATGTTAAATGTCTTTTTCTTTCTTTCCTGTGAGTTTGGAAATGGACATTGCTATTCTCACATTTACTGAAACCATATACGTTGTGGATTATGATGTATGGAGATGGGAATGCTACAACTTACTTTTTAAATACAATTTTTTATTTTTCTATCGTTTATTTGATTAAAATACACTGATAATATATATTTTCTATATTAAACTAATGGTAAATCATTTTATTCATAATTGTTTTAAAAACACACCTAATATAAATTAATTATCGGTGCAAAAAATTATACATTAATAATAAATAAACTATATTTAAAATTAATGAAATTTAAGTCCCACTTTAAATTTCCTAAGCTTTAATAATAAATTTCATGAATCCTAATGAATTTCTATCAACGACAATGAGAGTACTAAAAAAGGGTCATTAACATTTTTAATGGAAATAAATCTATTTTGAGAATCCATATATCAATAATTAAAATTTTAAAAGTCAAATTCTTTTACATAAGAGAAAAAAGGTTTTTTTTTACAAGACAAAAAAAGAAAAAAATAAATCAGAATGCGTTTACTGGTCCTGCCTATTACGAATGCCAGTATTATTAGCAATTTTCACAAATTATAGGTAAAAATGAAAAGACTTGAAATTTGAAACTGGCCACGGAGAGTGACAATTTGTAATAAGAGACCCCTAGCAATCTCCTTTGGATAAATGCTTAGTTTCTGCACAACTACTTTACATTGTATACTCCTTTATCCTATCACTCTTTTGTATATACAGTGCCTTGAGTTTCGAGTCTTTTGACTCAATAGGTTGCTGCCGGATTATTTGGTTAGTAAGTTCGAACAAATATATGAGAACTATACTATAAACAAAATTTAGCCACCTAAATGCCTACGCTGCTGCGGACAAAACTTAATTCCCTGGTGTTGGGCAAACTGTAGTTGACGCCAAGAGCCACTGCAATCAAATCAACTAGCATTCGAGAACGCCACGGTCTTCCATCAAGCTTGGCCAGCTGCAACCGGTAGACCATCCCAAAACACCCAGTATCAGATCTACTTTAGAGCAAGCACTGACCTGAATAACAAATTATTTGTGTGAGTTGACAAAGAACACATTTGATGAAGCAATTCAGAATGAGCGTTTTCAGACATGATACAGTACCAAATTTTCTAAATTTCCTTCTACGTGAAATACCATAACAGCCATTCCCCTTCCTCCATCAATCTCAGCCTGGTCAGTTGATAAAAGTGTTACTGATATGCCAAAAGTAGAACCATACTAATATAATGTCAAGACGTCTTATTTAAGTAATGTATAATTGGTTGGATTTTGGTTTAACCACTCACCACACAAGAACATATGGCTATGCCTGCAGTGGCCAATGCTGTAGTGACCTCAGCCAGCATGCCTGCAATAATTGTTAACTGGGTTACAAGATGGTGGAATAACGTTTGTTACTGAGTCAGAGAGGTGAGTCATCAACCAGAGCATTTAACCAAACACTACTAGATATTCAGTTTACCATTCCATCTCCAAGCCAAATTCTGACCCAATGGGTTTCACCCAGATATCACTCTACTCTTATATTAGATCAGAAAAATGCAGTTACCACAATGTTCATGGGCCACAAGGTGCAAAGCATCCATTTTACGGGCACGGATAATCAGTACAAGCTAATAGATTAACATGCATCTTATGTTGACAATGTATTATTATGATTACCAACTCTTGCATACCATATCCTCTATCAACAATGTTCACTTGCCTTTTGCACATCCAAGCAAGAGCAGATTTAATCAATGTTATTCAGAAGAGAAAGCTTACCTTTTCGGTCTATACATACTACAGATAACCATTGGATGGAGTGTCCTTCCGTATTGTGCCAAGAAGCAATTTTCTGTGCTTGCCAACTTTCTAAACCTGGCAGGACTTCCTTATATCTTGGAATGTTAACCTGAATCATCTTTGCGACAAGGTTTCCCTGCAGTAACATCTCCCCTTTGCCGTTGAAACTTTCATGCTGCACATGCTTATTATGTTTTCCATTGACCTTAGGGATCCAAGCACTTCCATTGTTACTTTGGAGGACAGTCTCACTTCTTCCCGAAGTTGATATTTCAGCTCCATTCACAAACATTTTACCCCACGTATATTTAGAGCCACTGGAACCTTTTGACACTTCTTCAGATTCACTATCCCCATCAGAATCAGAGACAAAGTCATTGACTGCTTCCGTAGTGATATCAGCAGCAGAGCGTGCAGCTTGCTCCCTTAGAAACTACACAAAATATAAAATGTTCATTTAAAGCACAACTTTTTCAGGGTTAAGCCATCATATGAAATCCTACCTTCATTATTTTGTGTCTTGCACTACGTGTTTTAGCATGTTGCAACCACTGCTTATGCCTCTGAAAAGCTGATTTGCTGGAAAGTGCCTGGAAATAAAGTTAATATTATGAGCTCCAACGAAGTGAAAGGCAAATATATACGGTAACTGTGACTAACCATTTATGTATCTATAAGCAAAAACATTTTCCTTAAATAACAAAGGGTGAAAACAATTTATTATTGTCATAGAAGAAACATACAAATTATTATGAAGGGAAAACATCAAACACGTTGAAATTTTAGGATTTATTGAGAGAGGAAGAGCGAGAAAAGGAATACTCAATAAAGGGAGATTATATCAATGAGCTGTGAAATGGTGTGTAACAAAATATTAACTCAATAATCTTACTTATCTTGATAATTAGGTCCAATATTAGCATGATACTAAGTGTACAAGCCTGAGCCCTCTATTGCAACAACACTACTAATCAAAATTGATTCCTCAATGATTTGAGAATCATAAGGAAACATATTAAAAAATTTAAGAACTTCTAAGAAAGCTTCCTCAATGAGATGAATAATTGTTTCACAAGATATTGCAAATATATTATGATGATATGCTAAGATATTCTAACAAAACAAAAACGCTGGTGTAAACACGTAGTATTTAATACCAAAACATTTGATAGCACACACTTAGATCATAACTCGGACAATTCAATAAACATAGTATCTTCCTAATATCACCATTGCAAAGTAAATTTATATTTTCAAAACGTAATGACTTTCCAATTACCAAATCTATCCAAAAAAAAAAAGAAGCAGACACACAGGATGAGTTGAACAATACGGACATTATATGTGATTATCTCCACAACTTCTGCATTTGCAAGTACATGAGCAGGAGAAACAAGATTTCCATTGACCTGCATTTACACCAAATAAGCCTCTAATATTTCAATAATACAAACATTTTATTTTATGTGTCTCTGACTGACATCTGACACTTGATTCTATTAGCATGCAAATGTGATGAGTGATACCTTTGCAGCTACCATCTTGTTGCCTATTTCAGTGTGTATCATATAAGCGTAGTCAATGACAGTAGCACCCTGAGGAAGATTCTTAATCTGCATATGATGTGACAAAAAATTATGAAGAAAAGGCAGATAGTATTGAAATACATATTCTAAAATCGTCTTCTTCAATCAATTGAAGGGGGG